>JAKWJA010002489.1:8710049-9310049 GCA_027704765.1 Solanum habrochaites
TTAGTTTCTTGGGCACCCCTCAGGGATGGTATTACCCTAGTATCTTCATTGAGTCGGGTTTCGAGGCCGTGAGTTTTCTGGACGTTGTTTCTGCGACCTTCCTGGTTATGCCACCAGATAGGGATATCGACTTTTGCATTGATCTGGAACGGGTACTCGTCCCATTCTATTACCCCCTATAGGATGGCTCCCCGCTGAGTGAGTTTAGAGATTAAAGGCCCAACTTCAAGAGTTGTTAAGCAAGGGCTTTATCTAGACCAAGTGCATTACCCCTTGGGGGGCTCCGGTTCTGTTTGTGAAGAAGAAGGATGGAAGTTTTCGGATGTGCATTGACTCAGACAACTGAATATGGTAACTGTTAAGAACCAAGTATCCATCCTCCTGAATCGATGATTTGTTCGATCAGTTACAAGGACTTGTACATTCTCAAAAATCGATTTGATATCTGGTTATCATCAATTAAAAATATGGGCACGGATGTGCCCAAGGACTGCTTTTAGGACCAGGTATGGGCAGTATGAGTTCTAGTAATGTCTTTGGGCTACGAATGCCCCTGCTGCTTTCATGAGCTTGATGAACGGGATTGTTAAGCCATATCTGGATATCTTCGTCATTGTATTCACTGATGACCTACTGGGGTATATCGAAGAGCAAGGAAAAAAAACATGAGCGGGCCACTTGAGGAATGGTATTGGAATGTTGAGGGAGAGCAACAACTTTATGCCAAATTTCTCTAAGTGTGAGTTTATGAGTTTTTGCTAGATAGTGTCTTCTTGGGGTCGTAAGTTTCTAAGGACGGCTGTGATGGGTGGATCCTTCCAAGATTGAAGCAGTGAAGAATTGGGTACGACCTAATAATGTTCAGAGGTACTACGGAGCTTCATTGGTTTAGCTAGCACTACCGTCGATTTGGCAGGGATTTTCTTCCATTGCTTCCAATTGACAAACTTGGACTAAGCAGAGTTTCAATTTGTATGGTCGGGACGAGTGTAGTGTGAAGAAAGCTTTCAGAAGTCAAGGACTTGTTTGACTACTGCAACCAATTCTTTACCCTTGCCAGTGGAAGGTAAGAATTTCATTGTTGTATGTGGTGATGAGTCCTATGCTGGTTTGGGGCAGTGCTAATGCAAGCGAAGAAGGTAATTGCTTATGACTCAGGCAATTAAAAGTGCATAACGTAAGTATCCGACCCACGATTTGGCGCTAGCGCCAGTATGTTGCATTTTAAAGAATGGGAGACATTATCTAGATGGGGGTAAGTGTGAAGTCTATACGGCATCATCGTCGTGTACAGTATGTTATTTTACTCAGAAAAGATTTGGAACTGGAGACAGAGGAGATGGATGGAAATACTGAAGGAAACTATCATATCACTATCTTGTATCATCCGGGAAAAGCTAATGTTGTGGCAGATGCTATAAGTAGAACGGAAGGGAGAATGGGAAAGTCTAGCCCACGTGCAGGTTTCTAAAACGCCCATGGCTAGAGAGGTTAAGACCTCTGGATAATGGACTTATGGGTTCGAAGTAAATGAGAAAGGGAGGATTTTTGGCCTGTGTGGGAGGCCCAAGAGATCTTCCTTCTTGAATAAGATTTAAGATTAAAGGAAAGTAGTTTAATGATGGAAACTGATCAGGATCGAGGATAAGGTGGGCGAGGAGGAGGCTACCTAAGAGAAAAAAAATCGATGAGGAAGGTGTTTTGAGAAATTAAGGGAAACGGGTAGGTGTACCCCGCGGTCGATGATTTGATCACACTATTCTTACGGAGGATCATAGTTCAAGGTCTATTCCATACATCCTGGTGCACCCCAAAGATGTATCGTGACCTAAAGCAAACATTTTTGGTGGAGTAGGATGAAGCGGGACATTGTTGATTTTGTGCTCAGCGCCCGAATTGTCAGCAAGTAAAAGATGAACACCAGAGGACGGAGGGACACTTCAGGAGACTGCCTATTCCTGAATGGAAGGGGGAGAAAATTGGAATGGACTTCTGGTTGGTCTTCCAAAGACAATGGGGTAAGTATGCTCCATTTGGGTTAATTGTTGACAGATTAACTAAGTCTGCTTATTTCATTCGGGTCAAGGTGATATAAATGCCAGAGAAGTTAGCCAAATGTCATCTCAGAAAGTGTTCCGTGTATGCATGGAGTTCCACTTTCCATTATATCATATAAGAGGTTACGCAGTTACTTCTAAGTTTGACAACATTGCAGCTTAATTAGTACTAGATTGATCTTAGTAACTGCATTTCCACCCTCAGACCGATGGTCAGTCTGAGCGAACGATTAAGGTTTTGGAGGATATGATCGGGCTGGTGATAGAGTTTGGTGGTCATTAGGATAACGTTCTACCTTAGCACAGTTCTAATACAACAATAGCTATCACTCAAGCATTTGATATGGTCCATTGAGGCAATGTAGGGAGAAGATGTAGGTCCTCCATTGGGTGGTTGATTGCATTGAGGTAGACCTGGGGTACTGACCTTCTGAGGAATCGTCTAGATAAAGTGAGATGCATTCAAGAAAAGCCTTTTAGCGGCTCCAAGTAGGCAGAAAGAATATGCAGATCGAAAAGGTTTAGATACGTGGAGTGTAGGGAGGGTGAACGTCTTATGAAGGTTTCAACCCATGAAAGGGGTTGATGCGGTTTTGGTAAGCGACAGGTAAGGTAAGCTTAGTCCAAGGTATATTGGTCCATTTGAAGTTCTGAAGCGCGGGGGAGGTTCTTATGAATTAGCCTTAACCTAGTAATGTCAGGAGTGCATCCGATATTTCATGTGTCTATGTTGGAAAAAGATACCATGGGGATGGGAAACTACATAATTCGTTGGGATTCAAGTTCTCTCTTGATGAGAATTTGTTTATGAGGAGGAGCCTGTTTTGATCTTAGATAGGGAAGTCCGCTAAGTTGAGGTTCAAGGGAGATTGCATCTGTAAAAGTTCAATGGAGGAAGAATCGTCAGTTGAAGAGTCCACTTGGGAAAGGAGGCTGATATGCAAGGAAAAATACCCACACCTGTTACAAGATCAGGTACTCCTTTTCGCCCTTGTTTTTCTTCTTGTGATCTTTCGAGGAAGAACGCTGGGTAAATTGGTGTCCTTATGGTAACGGACCTATTAGTTCGTTTTGAGCAGTAGAGATTATTTTGGTAATAACTGTCTGGGTCGACGGAATCCCACGACAGACCGTCATGGGCACGATGGACCGTATATCGAGGGGTGGGTGGTTATAGTTCTAAAACAGTGAGAATCAAAAATTGGGTACTGAGAACAATCATCTGAACTCGCGACGACATGCAGGAGGACCGTCGTGGGCAGGACGGACCGTCGTGGGCACGACGGACCGTCACAGACCCTTTAGGGAAATGTAGTCTAACTTTGTGACGGAAGCAGTAGGACGGACCGTCGCGGGCCACACGAGGGCCGTACAGGCTTGGGTAACCTGACGGGGTTAGGATTTCTGTTTAAAAGTCTAAGGGGAGCTTGGACTATTCCTGCTTAAATTATAAAGGTAGGGTTTGTTTATGTTAACAATTCAATTACTTCCGGGGTTATTAAAGAGGATAACCCTGGATAAGTAGTGGGTTAATTTTGTCATCTTTTATACTTAATTATATGGTACATAGGGTTAAAAGGAAAAAGTTGTTTGAATAGGAACAAAGAAAGAACAGGAGAGAAGAGAGGGACAGTACGACACGAGGCGATGAGAGAAAGAAGAACGAAGAGGAAGGGAAGACAAGGGCATTGGGGAAAGTAGATTGCTTTATCTACAATTCTTCGGTGAGGTGGTTGGGGGGGGGGGGGTGGAGGTAAGGTATGGGTTATGCTATTTCATAGTAAACTTCAATAGCGATTGATATGTATTGGTTAATTTCGTTTAAAAGTCTTCTATATGCTTAATTGTGTGTTGGATGATGTGATTATATAATTGTGATAAATAAAATAAGCATGATAGGCTGTTGAATCTTTAAACTTTTTTTTTTCCCCCCCCACCCCCCAAAAACCTTTGGTAACTGGATGATGCCTGGTATAGAAGAAGGCGTAAGCGTGATGAATTAAAAGAATGCGGTTAGTGGATTCGGGTGTCAGTTCCGACACCAGTATAGTAGTGGATAGGGTGTCACGTTCCGACCACCAGGATAATATTTAATGGGATCGGTGTGTCACGTTCCGACACCCAGATAGTAGTAATGACGGGGTTTTCATTTCCGCCACCAGGATAGTATTTAATGGACGGGTGTCACGTTCTGACACCAGGAAGTATTAATGGATCGGTGTCACGTTCCGACACAGGATAGTATAAAATGGATTCGGGTGTCATGTTCCGACACAGGATAGAGAGGATGGAGCAGTGTCACGTTCTGACACCAGGATAGTAAAAAGAATGAATCTTGAAGCATATGTACTATACTCAGATGTGTGTAATGAACTGTTTCAAAAATAAGGTTGGTGTGGACGCTTGAGGTCCTCATAGATGGGTTTGGGTGTGCCAATGGTTATGGTACTGTTGGTGTCACCTGTTAAGTGTTATGGGGTGGATTTTATGTTATTATGCGATAGATATTGCTTTCTCTTTTTGGTTGGCGATTTGACTTACTCAGTACTTGTGCTTTGTACTGACCCCCTACTGTAGTTTTCTCGTTGTTATTTGTGATTGCAGCAAACGTTCACGTCGTTCTTTAAATCAAACCCGCCAACTCTAGAAAGACTTCAGCATAATCAGGATTTCAGGGTGCGCTATTGTTCCTAGCTTGGGACTGGGATTCTTTCCTTCACGTCTGATGTCTGAAGTTCGGACCAGACCATATCTTATTACTTATTTTAGCTTTAGTACTCTTAGATTTAGTAAATTGAGGATAAGATGTTCTTGGGATGATGACTTCCAGGTTTTGGGGATAGTATGATAAACTTTAGAGTTATTTAAATGAGTTCGTTAATGAGTTTAGTCTTCGATTATATTCTGTTTATATGGTGAATTGGGTTTTGATTGGTGGTTAGTCACATAGTAGGGTAAGTGTTTGGTGCCACTCGAGACTTCGTTTGGGTCGTGAAAAGCTATTTTTACTACACCTCTTTTCGGGGGACGAATACATTCAAAACCTACAGGTCTTGAGCGGCAGCCAGGACAAAACTTATCAAGTCGCACAACCGACCATCAAGCTTAATGGTTGGCCATACTTTTTTGTTAAATTTTATTTAAAATAATTTTTATTTTCAAAAAAAATATATTTTAAAATTAAAATTGTCTTCGGCAATGAATACAAATTAAAAGTTTTGGTGAGTAATTTTGGGGGAAAAAAAAAGTGAAAACAACTTTTTTTTTTGTTCTTAAAATTCTTGAATTCATCTTAAAGTTGAATTTCAAAGTTTTGCGGAAAAATGCATTTTTTGAAGTTTAACTCTAAAAAAAAGTGAAAATCTTTATAATGAAATGCTCCTAAAAATAAATAAGAATATGAAATTATTTATCAAAATAAAGGTATCATATATTTATATTAAAAGAGAACCTTAGGCGTGCCTATGTGGCGCAACCACAAGAAAGAATTTCATTCTAAATTTATTATTCCCAAATAGACATCCTTTTTAAATAAAAGATGTGAATTTTATTAATAGGTGTGAATTTAAGAAAGGAGTTGTTGTCTTTTATCAAATTGTGATTGTATGAAAAGTGTGTCTTTAATGATGAGTTGCGATGTCTTTCAAAAGTTGTGATTTTTATGAAAAAGTTGCAACTTTAATGAAATGTTGTGACTTTTATGAAAGGTTGTGAACTTTCCGAAGGGTTGCAACTTTTTTAAATAGTTATACCCTTTCAAATAAGGCACAACAAATATTTGTTCACACTACACTTTGTTGTCTATAAATTGAGGGATTTTCTATCATTTAAAAAAAAAAATTCTGATTTTTTTCTTCTACTTTTGCAAAATTAAATATTCGTTTGATTTGCTCCAGTTAAATAACTTACTTACACTGTTGTTTTTGTATCAATTTTTTGGTGAATAAAATTGTTCCATCACAAGGGGATGTAATTCATTAAACTCCTGCCATTGGAGGGTAATAGTTTTCTTAAGGGGATATTTTGCATTCAATGGGCTCGATTTTTTCCTTTCTATTGCATTCTTTTTTTATATATCCGAGTATGTTTTTTATACTCATTAATTTATGCATATGATAGTACTGTTTTTTAGTAAATTATTTTTTAAAAACTCTGTTGGTTGTTTCTGCAAAGTTATTGTTGCTACGATATATGGGACATATACACTTAAGTAAGTATATCATTGTGAAGAAAACCAATTATTTACTCAGCTCAGAATCAATGTTTGAGGATTCTATATGACAATTCTATAACATAAAAGTACTATATATAAACTTACATATTATCTATTTTTACATAGATATGTAATTTCTCACCTATCAATTGAAGAAATTCATTACGCAAGTTCAAAAGTTATAATTGCTTTCCTGTTCAAGAGTAATTTCTTTTTTGAATACTTTAACGAACTTTTGAATTTTCTCCTAAGGCATATATCACAATTTTATAATCTGAGCAACTTAAATGATTCTTTTTATAATGAATTCCTTTGTATACATATTTTTTTTAATTTTCCATCTAGGTGAATTCTCCGCGCTTCACGCGGTGATGAACTATGTAAATAATCTACTTCTGAACATATGACAATACATGTGTTTTTGAGAGGGTACAATCCTAATATAAATTGTCAAGAATATTTCATCCAAATATGAAATTAAATGTTTTTTAATATTAAAACGACAAAGATTTGATTTTAAGTATTTACGGATATTGTTATTAATTCTTCATTACTGTGTTGTTCATCACCAAAGTCTTAACAAAAGATATGTAATTGTTTCATTGGCTATATTTGTAATTTTGAAAGGTTTTAAAAACATTATATCCATTATGCAGATTTTTATCCTACTCAACACACTATATACAATCTAAATATCTACTTTATTATATTTATTGCGACATTGATAAATTAGATGAAAAAATTATAAAAACACCATCCTTGGATTCAATGAGAAGAACATATATTGCTTCAAATTAATTTGGTTAGATGATGTCTTGGCAGGTGCCGTATTCAAAAAATAATATGCAGCGATTGACATTTGATTAGCCAAAGATATATTCAGTGTTTATGTTTGATCAATAAGTAAAACATTATTGTTGGGATCTTTAATCTAAAATTTATGGAGGCAATTATTTTTTTAATATTTTATTAATATAGAGGTATCCACTTGGAGGGTAAATTTATTGACTCAACCCCATTTGAACCCAAATGTGGATTAAGGGTGCGTACAATACTTACCATCCCACTACATGTCTTATTTTTGGAATGTCATTATGATGAATACATATGTAAGATAGAAGTTGGATAAATAAAAAAAACTCCAAAGTAGTGTTGAACCACACTAAGTTTAGCATGTGATGAAAGTTCCTTTTGGTGCACCATCTCATAGAACTTTAGCTATTGTGAAACTCTATAAAGATTAAAAGGAATTATTTACAAGTTTAAGAATCTAATTTACATGACACTAATATTAATTGATTCCATCAAAACACTTGATTAACCTATATTTAATTTCAACATCATAATGATCAAAAATTCATAAAAACAACAACACTGTGTAAAACATGTACCACAAAAATAATAAAAATTAGTTATAATATTGACTGTAAAAAAAAACATTTACCCTTAATTTGTAATAAAATAAAATAAAACATAATAGGAAAACCCGATATCTCACTCCTTAATGTACATTTTTCCCTTAAGAATATTAGTCCATTCTACTACCCGAAGTTTAAATAGATCCTCTCATGATAGAGAGATTCTATTCAAAATTTTGTTGATACAAAAACAATGGTGTGAGTCAGTCACCCAACATGAGCAAAGTACACAAATATATAATTCTGCAGAAGAAGATGAAGAAGATGAAGAAAAAAAGAAGGGAGAAGTGTTTTGACATTTTTTTTTAACTTTAAAGTGAGAGGAAAATCTCTCTATTTAAGACGTGAATATAATGTTTATTATGCCTTATCAAAAAAGTATCAACTCTTTGAAAAGTAACAATTTTTTCATTAAAAGTAGCAATAATGTTTTCATAAAAAGTTGCAAATCTTCTTAAGAGTCGCAATTCTTCATTAAGTGCACTCTTCATAAAAGTAGCAACTCTTTTATAACAATGCAAACTTTTTGATAAAAAAGTACAATTTTTGTAATGTCGCAAAGTTTAGGAGTTTCGCAAATGTCACAACTTTTCATGAAAT
Organism: Solanum habrochaites; assembly: GCA_027704765.1. Classification (NCBI taxonomy): domain Eukaryota; kingdom Viridiplantae; phylum Streptophyta; class Magnoliopsida; order Solanales; family Solanaceae; genus Solanum; species Solanum habrochaites. The sequence continues at coordinate 8,718,338 of JAKWJA010002489.1, forward strand.
GTAAGGTTAGTTTTGAGAAATAAATAAGTTAAAAGAGAATTTTGGTTTGTGGTTGTGCCACATGGGCAGGCCTAAGGTTCTCTTTTAATATAAATATATGATTAAAGAACCAATGATTTATTATTTCGTGAAGGAAAAGTACACAAGTATCCTCTTAACCTATGCCAAAATCCCAGAGACACACTTATACTATACTAAGGTCCTATTAATCCCCTGAACTTATTTCATAAGTAATTTACTACCCCTTTTCGGTCTACGTGGCACTAGCTTGAAAAAAAGTCAATCAGCGTTGGGCCCAGAAGATAGTGCCACGTAGGCCAAAATTGGTAGACAATTATTAATAAAGTTCAGGGAGGTAATAGAACTTTTGTATAGTATAAGTGTGTCATTGGAATTTCGTGCATAGGTTGATGTGGCACTTGTTCATTATCCCTTACGTGATGAATTCATTTATTAGAGATTCTTGGGTTATGTAATAATGAAAAATAATCAAATTCATGTTGGAATATTGCTAATATTTTTAATGAACCTAATTTTCCCATTAAAATGTATGGATATTAGTAGAAAAATATTTAAATTTTTAACGCAATTATTACTTATGACCGCGCGACACGTGGGCAAATTACCTAGTATTACATAAATAAGAAAACAATAAGCTTTCTTAACTGGCTAATGCCTTGTTGCAAGTTACATAAAACAGAACGGAATGAAACAATAAGCTTTCTTATTTGGCTAATTCCATGTTTCAAGTTACATTGAAAAAAATAATTAAATCTCAAATATTATTTATTCCTTTTTCTATTGATCACGCTTATGAAAATTTTAATTCTTTAATCTTTGTTTTCACTACTTGTGTCATTCAACGTTTGAGAGGCTGATGCCCACCAATACACATTCACCATCACCTAATAGGGAGAGGGGTAATCGCCAAAAAGAGGTTTACAGTCTGCGTCTATATTGCAAAACCATCTGGAAAGGTCTTTTGCTCAACACTTGGTGAGACACATATCAAATTAAAATGGTTAGGATATTTAATAGGGGAAAACCACATTTCATATTTCAGCATAAAAAATCTTTTCAAAAATTAAATTTAGAAAATATTGAGAGAAGGGTATGATATCCATTACTCATAGATAAAATCAAGTCAAAGAACTTACATCTATCATCAAAAAAACATGAGGGGGGGAAAAACCCCACACTTTGACAAGCCCCATTATTTTTTTTTTTATGCTCAGTTAAGTCACTTGATGTGATATTTTGTTTCATTGTGTTACTATTTATAGTTATATTAATTGATACTTAATAAATATAGATAGCTTTGAATTTCTAATATAAATATTTTGTTTTTTATCTATGTTCCTTCTACTAACAATTTAACAAAGTCAAACTAGCATTGAAATAGGAAAAATTATAATTATGGATTTGTCTTTGACTAATGATGGAATAAAAAAGAACGAAACAGAAAAAGGCAGGGGGGCAAGGAAGAAAGGACGCGGCGAGGGAGGGAAGGACGCACAAGGAAAGAGAGGCGAAAGACGGGACGGGAGAAGGGGGAAAGAGGGGGCGGAAGGGAAGAGGGGAGGCAGGGCGCGAACGAAGAAGGGGGCAGGGGAGAGAGAAGATGGAGAGAGAGAGCGCAGAGCGAGAGAGCGAGGAGCGAGCGAGCAGAGGCAGGAGATGGACCGACCGCGCGAGCGAGCGAGCGGCGAGCGAGCGAGCCGAGAGATATTCTCCCCGTAATGTGGGGTTATTAGTACTGTTTTATTGCCTTTATATATATATATATAATATAATATATATGGTTGGTGAATCTATAATATAACTATTTTTTTTTAATCTTATGTTCCCTTCTACTGAACAAACGAATAAAGACAAAATAGCTTTAAATGAAAGAGGAAATATAAATTATGTTAATTTCTTGACTAATATAGGAATCACCAAAATATATTAACACAAAAAAATTAATACTTCCGGTGTGGTGTAATAAAACTACTCATCTAGAGGAATAAAGTATCTTACAATCAAATAGAGGCTAAAGAGTTTGAAGTTTATACCTTGTGAATATTTTTCTTAAAATAATATGTTATTCGATCTTTAACTAATAATTTTCGTGTTAGTTCAACTTCAAAAAAGAACCAACCGTTTTTAATACTCAACACACACGCTGAAAACGGCTATGTTTTAGTACAGATAATAAATGTAGAATCCAAATTCATTTAAGGACTATACTATTAATCAGAAAAAAGGTATGGGACATGAAGAAGGACGCAATAAGAATTACTATTTAGTTATGACTTGTTGTAAGTCACTTAAATATAGGAGGTTAATTCCAATAATATATTTTGAAAGGAAGAAAAAAAGCGGCCCAACTTTTATTATTTATTTTTATTTCATCCCATGAAAATTTAATTTTTCAATTTATTAAACTTGACCTTGAGGAGGTTGTTTCCCACATTTACACCATGCGTCATGACAATAATAGGGTGGGATATCACCACAATCGTATCTAGAAATGGGTGTCAATCATGAAATAACATATGGATGTATAGAAAGCACGTTCACAATTAATTGGTCAGATTCTTATTACTCGTATAGTAAAATGCACACAATGAATTGGCCAAGTACTTACACGGAACAACCCTCTAGGTAATTTATATGTAAATGAATTCATTTCATCGTTAGGGGTTACGAGCATTCCTATAGCGACCCAATTCGTTTATGACCGTTTTAACCCCTAGGCCACTAAAGTCATTGCTTGGGGCCTCATATAATTTGGGGGCCCATTTTAAACAAAAATCAATTACTGGGGGTACTAATGAGTGTTATGATTACCTGTTTATTTCTTTATATATGTAGGGTAGATTAACCTATTTTTTCACTTCAAAATAGATTTGAACCAATAAAAGCATATGAAAATATTTTCGATTTCTTATTTATTGGTAAATTGTTGAGATCAAGAGATGATGAGAATTAAAAATATTTTCTTAACTGAGAACTTTATTTAACATGTAATAGTTGTTCTAATATTGATGATTTAGATTTATTTTTTGTATTAAAAGTGTTAAGGGAAACAATACAAGTAGAAGATAATGATCTAACTGAAATACTCAACCAATAAAAAGACTTGATTCTTTTCCAAATACACATATTGCTTATAGAATAATGTTAACAGTTTCTTTAACCGTTACATAAGCCGAAAGATGTTTTTAAAAATTCAAATAAATTAAATCTTCTTTAAGATCAACAAAAAGTCGCAATAGGGTGAATGATTAGAGATATTATTTTGAAAAAGAATTATTAAAAAATAAGTGATTCATAAAACAATACCTAATGCATCCGCATCTAATGATAGCAGAAAAAGAGATTATACATAGAGTAAATGATGATAAAAAAAAAATAAGGTTCCCTCTCTTCGCTCGCATATTATAAAAAAGTAAATGTGATAAAAAAATGAGGGTCCCTTCTTCAGCTTCGCGTTATGAACCAATGTTCGTTGAGTCGGCCATTGCATCCCAGCCAATGGTTGTCAATTGATCTTTTCAACCCATTTTGGTTTTAGAGCTTTTGAAACATAAACAGTTGACATCAATCAAAAGTTTCATTAGTTCCACCACATTGAGTTTGTTTGGAAAGGACCTTTTTGTAAAGGATCATGAGGCTCTATGCAAATTCTAGACCACCTATGTTGCATTTTGGCACGAATAGACCTGGTGGGGTCTCACTTTTTATTCGAGATGGACCTGGTATGAAGTTTTTAAAATTTCCATTTGGTGTTCGATGTCATCTTTTCATTTGGCGCATAAATTCTAAATAATCCTGGGCACCCGTTGGAGAATTCGAGAAAGGACCCCAAACTACGTGATGGTGCCGACTGGTTGTTACCCAGAAAAAGTACATGAAGGTTCCCACTTCTTGACCACATTACAAAGGCCTATTTGTTATGGTTAAAATTGCGTTGGCCTTGACAAACAATATGAGGGTGTAGTCATTTTTACCTGCATTCATTATTCGCTTCCTTGGCCGCGATCTGATTAAGACGCTAACCCGCGGTTGATCACCTTTGGACAGTGTATTTCATGAAATTTTACTCTTAGGGTGCGAGGGGAGTTTTATTAGTGGGTCACGATCTGAAACCTCACCTAAAGATTACGATGAAGTAACCAGTCTCATTTCTTAAAATAAGACAGATGCGATTTTTTTTCTTCTCAGATTGTTTTTGGTGATATCTCCCTTCAATTGAGCTCCTTTTAGGGTGATTGTAAGACTCGTGGACGTAAAAAACATCCTGGCTACGTGATTTGCGTTTTGAAGAGTGTAGGGGTGTAGGACCCTCTCAAGTATATCGTTGCTGAAGGCCTTTTTGTTTGTATTTAGAAGTCTTCCATTCTTTACCCCAAGCCTTTTAGGGACTATTGGGTCTGTGATAGTTTTGTCACCTTGTAGTTTTGTAGTCGTTAATGAATTTTTATTTTTAATACGTTGGAGCCTTTTACCTTAACAATTAGTTTGATTAAAAAATTGCAGAAAGAAAACCTTGGACTTTCCATACTTGAACAACCCAACTTCGGATAGGCATATCTTCCTCATACGATATCGAAAATGCGCAAACTCAATGGAGTTGAAAGGTCTCTCTAAGATCTTTCCAACCATATCAAGAACTAATCCTAATTAATCCTGAGCGAAAAATTATGCTCCTTGAAAATGACAAAAATCACTTTCTTAACTTGGTCAAATTTTTTCCAGATTTTTCGCTTTTGGAGGAAAAAATTGTGAAAACAACTATTTGTTATTCTTAAAATTCTTGAATTCCATTTAAGGTAGAATTTGAATGTTTTGTGGATAAATATATTTTTTGGAGTTAAACTCTAAAAAAAGTGAAAAGTTTTTATAGAGAAACGGTACAAAAAAGAAATAAGAATATGAGATTATTTATCAAAATAAAGGTATATGACGTAAAGAAGGAACCAATAAGCTTTTGAATTGGCTAATTTCTTGTTACAAGTTAGATGGAAACATAATGGATGGAAACAATAAGCCTTCTTATTTTTGTAATTCCATGTTGCAAGTTACATTGAAAAAGAAATTAAATTCCAAATATATTCTTCATTTCTATTTCATGCAATGAATTTTATTTCTTCAATTTATGTTTTCACTAGTTTCTGTAATTCGATCTTTGGGAGGAGGATGCCCAAATTCACACCATTCACCATCACAAAAATAGAGAGGTATATCGCCACAAAGACATTTACAGTTTGGGTCTATCTTGCAACAACACCTGGGTATGTCTTTTGCTTCAACCTTTGGCAAGACACCTATCATATTAAATGTAAGAATCCATAATTCATAGAAAAACACATTTCATATTTCAGCACAATAAGCTTTTAAAAAAAACATTAGATTACTGAATACGAATATATCAATCAAGGAAAAGAGTTACATATACCTATCCCATAAAACATGAGAAAAAAAGCCCACACACTTGAAAGCTGTGTTGTAATTATTTTTTTTGTGCTTTGTAAGTCACTTGATGATGATATTTTTTTTTGTGTATTATAAGGTGTGGGTGTGGTGTGTGTGGTGTGTGTGTGTAGTGTGTGTGGTGTGTGCGTGCGGTGGCGTTGGGTGTGTGTGTGTGTGTTTGTATGTGTGTGTGTGTGTGTGTGTTTGGAGGACTTGGTGCCGCCCTTTTCTATCTCTTCTTGAATTAACCTTCATCTTATTTTGCGTAAAACTATAATTGTCCTGAAGCCTAAACTATAGCTTTAATTTTGATAACACGCAAACCCAAACAACTCTAAATGAATTCATATTTACACCACAAAAACCTTGAATAACCTTCGGCGTAAAGGTCCAAAGATTGGAGGCATTAGTCAAACTTTTCGTCAACTCTGAAAAGCTTTTCTCAACACGCTTTAGACATTTCTAAACTTACAATTTCTAAGTCAACTTGGTCAAAGGAGACAAGATATATGAAAACCCCTCAACAAAACTTTTATCGTAGCAAGCCAAACCCAAGAAACTCTTTATGTGATTAGGAGATGTGGGTCTAGGTCAACTCTAAACTGTTTCTATATTTTTTATTTCAACTTTAATACCATCATCGGATACTATATGGCCCAGGAATTCCACATACATAAGCAAAAATTCACAGTTTGAGAGCTTAACATATAACTTCTTATCTTTGAAAGTCTAAAGGACTATTCTAAGGTGACTAGCATGATCTTCTTCATTCCTTGAATAGATTAGTGTGTCAGCAATAAAGATGATAACAAATATTTATAAATATGGTTTGAAGACTCTATTCATAAAACCCATGAATGTTGAAGGCGCATTGGTCAACCCAAATGACATGACTAAAAACTCATAATGCCCATATCTAGTTTTAAAAGTTGTTTAGGACGTTGCATATCTAACATTCAAAACGGTGGTAGCCTAATCCAAGGTCAATATTGTAGAATAAAGAAGCACCTGAAATTGATAGAATAGATCATCAATCCTTGGAAGAGGATACTTATTCTTGATTGTAACTTTATTCAATTGACGCTAAACTATAAACATCCTAAGCGAACCATCTTTCTTTCTCATAAATAAGATAGGAGCTCCCCAAGGTGATACACTTGGTCGGATGAAACCCTTATGTAAATATCTTTCAACTGTTCTTTCAACTCTTTTATTTCTGCTGGTGTCATTCTCTATGGTGGAATGGAGACAGGACGAGTATATGCAGGGAGATATTTACCTAAGTCTCTCTAGACTATGGGAACATCATCTGCAAAGACTCCTGGGAAATCTTTCACCATTGGAACTGACTGAATAGGAGGTATCTCAACACTATAGTCATTAACTCAGACTAAGTGATAGACATCCCTTTAGAAACTAACTTCTTCGCCTTAAGGTACAAAATGAATCGACTCTTAGGCCCTGCTGAACTTCTTTTCCACTCTAATACTGGCTCATTTCGAAACTAAACTTGACTACTAGAGTTCTACAATCAATTGAGGCATAACACACCTGAAGGCAGTCCATACAGAGAATGACATCGAAGTCTAACATGTCTAACTCAACTAAATCAGCCATGATACTGTTGTGATTGACGGAAAAAGGACAACAATGATAGACTTTTTCTGCTAGAATGGATTCACCAACAGGTGTGGAGACACTAAATGGTTCACTAAGTTGCTCATGATCAATATCAAAGTTCATGAGATCATATGGAGTTACAAAAGTAAGCTCAATCTTCGGTCTAGTAATGTAAAAACAGTTAATTAATAGACTTGTATCATACCAGTGACAACATCTAGGGAGTTCTCATGCTTTGGATGATTATTGAGAGCATACAAGCGGTTTAGTCCTCCACTAGTACCGGAAGTAGCTCCCCTAGGTACAGCCCTGTCTGGTGGAGCAACTCATAAAGCGTTAGCGCTATTGCCCTTATTACCACTTCCTTGCGTGTTCTTTGGACAATCTCTCATGAAATGTCTGGTCTGACCGCACTTGAAACAACCAGTGGTGCCCTTACAACAACACCAGAGTGGTTTCTACAATAATTGGCACAGGCAGGATGCTTACTACCCCCCAAAACACTACCTGGTGAATATACATGTTTAGCTCTGGAAGTCTTACCATAGTACTCACATTATTTCTTAAGTGTAGGTGCACTAGCATATGATGGGGCATGACCTATCTGTTGTTGTAAGGATGACCGGTTGGCATTACTCTTTTGTTGCGTGGACTCATTCCCTATCTTAGTTGTCTTATTTCTACACTCTTTTATGTCCCTCTGCTTCTCCTCTTCAACCTCCTACACATAAACCATCAACTTTGATATGTCCATGTCACCTGTCAGCATTGCAGCTCTGCCCACTTTTCTTGATCCACGACCCAAAGCCAGGGACAAACAAGTTCATCCTACTCCTTATTTCCTTAACCACCTCAAGATCATAGCGGGACAGCTGGGTGAAGTTCAAGCTATACTCATGCACACACAAGGAGTCCTATTTCAGTGTAAGAAACTCCCGTACCTTAGCCTCTTTCAATTTTCAGGGAAAGAAATGCCCCAATAAAACCTCTTCGAAAAAGCCCCAACTCGGATGTGGTGCATGTTTATCTCTGCCCTTCTTCCACTAATCAAAACAAGTATAGCCTAAATTTTCCAGTGATATGCCGCTATGTCAAATCTTCCAGCCATTCGAAACATGATCACATCAAAAACCTTCTTCAGTCCTAACAAAATTCTCTATTCTCACTAGTGATCAAACCCATGAAAACATGAGGATTTTATACTCACGAATCACTTGAAGTGTCAAACTCTTCTTTTCGTTTATTCTCTGTTCTACCCAACTTGATTGGTTTTAACGTGACCGAGATCCTTATTGCCTCTATAAATCACATAGAAAAATTCTTCTTGCGGTTGTACTTAGGTGCATGGGCTACTCTGGTTCCTCTATGTTTCTCCCCCTAGTTTGGAAACCTATTGCTTCTCTTCGGGGAGGCTATCAGGTTGTTTGAAGCACACAGAAGCACAAATACAGAGAATTTTTTTAAAGATAAACTTAACGCACGAAAAGGGAAATAGGAAAGGAAGTGAGAAATTTCTATATGTGGCACCCTCATAATAGAGATGTTGGCGCACTCACATTGTAAATAGGAATCTTATAACACGGCTTCGTAGAATCTCAAGGACTTTTGAACTTTGAACTTTGATACCAAGTTTGTCAATCCCCGAGGACTACGACATGATGTGGACGGCAAACCCAATGACCATTGCTGGCCTTGAGCGGACTCGATTGGCTTGGGCCTTACTTAATCAACAACAGACTTAATCATCAATAACTTAAGTTAGAATTTGAGACAAAATGACACTAAGTCTCAATAACAAATGATTCGCAATAAAGGAAGAATAATAGACGCAATTGCAACTTTCTAACTGTGATATCTATAACGCCCTTCTAAAACTGAGATAGAAATTGGGATAGACCCCACACCACTACTAAGGAAAAAATACTGTTAAAAAAGGCAATAAAAAAAAGAGTAGTCCAGAATGCAAGGAGGCTACTTTGGAGTGCTCAACTTGATCAACGGTGAGCCAGACTGTCGACCTCATTACCTTATCTACATCATGATACGATGCAGGTTAACTGATCGTACATGAATGTACGAGCATGGGAGGTAGAAGTGTTTAAAACGAATTAAGCTTGTAACGAGTTGGCGAATGGGTTGGGAATGAGGGAATGAATTCTTACCTGGACTCTTGCGCAACGTATGAAGAAACATAAACTTAATAACACTAACTCATTTCAATATAAGGCGATTTAAAACCCCAAGTACCAAATAAAGAAAAGTCGTTGGATACAGGTTGTGATTTCAAAATGCATACAAGGGATAAGAAATAACACTTAGAAGGTATGTAAAAATCCAAATAAATGTGTGTATATATATTATATATTATATTAATATAGCTATGAGGATGATACAACGATGTACCTCCGCTGCCAAACGTCCTATACCCCGGCCCAAAGGTATAAGAGGCTGAAATGCCTAATGGATACAACTAGTATATTGCGAAAAGGGTTCATCTAAAAAGTATGACCCTTTCTACCCATGGTGGGTTACGTTCCATGCATGAGGGCTGTGAGCTTGTTCTAAAAATCTCTACATATAGGATTGTCAATACTACTCCAAAAATATTGGCTTTATGTTTTGAAAACATATTGATTTTGTTGTGAGATTAATTCTTACCATTACTTAGCCAAAGGCTATCTTGAAATATTAGGTTCCCTACTTGCTTCATTAGAAAGGTATTTCTCTTTAATTGAAAATAAAAGGCACGAAGAGTTCTTTAGAAATCTCAATTTTTCCATCTTTAAATGTGAAAACATTTAAGTCTTTTTGGGAAGTTAGCTCCAATATACTTCTTGGAATCCTTCACTTTACTCTGACTGACTCGATTCTTAGTCTTAAAACAAGCTTAGACATTTTTGAAAAGGACTTATGAAACTTGAAATGAAACTTTTTCTATTATCTTTAGTCCTTAAGTAAATCTGATCTGTAAGTTTAAATAAGTTTAAAGTATTTGCACAAAGACTTCATGAAAGAATTAATATTCATAGACTCCAATCTAATTTTTACTTGAATTTGAAGCTATGGATTAAAGATTGTAAATTCATGTTTTTGGATGATTTATATATGATTAGAAGCCATTTAGAGTAGTTAGAATCATAAGGAAGTAAAACACCTTAAAAGGGCTTAATCGAACTGAACTACGAAAACTGGGCAAAAAAATGCCAATTTGGGCGCATTCGGGGCGCACCGTGCCAGACCCATTAGTTTGAGGCACCATCCTGTCCCACTGCAGGAGCACCGCCGCAGGTCCTCTGGCGCATATGGGGCGTGCCATTCGTGGTGTTATCCAGGTGCGCCTGCATGATTTTCTCCTCTCGTTTTTTGATTCTAAATCGCTCAAACCTCCATAGTTCTTTTTCCAAACCCTTAGGATTATAAGTACCTTCAACAAATTTAACTCAAAAAACAACCTGAATTTCGAATCAAAGCAACAATAGGCACTTCAACAACTCAATTAACAAGAATTCAACCATGTCTTTCAGGAACTTCACTATTCTCATTCAGCCAATCTGAAAAATCAAAGGATTGAAGAGATTGGTGTGTAGGTGAACTGATCCAACACTAAAACATCTCACATACTTTGATAGGGATAACCCCCGATGAATTGCACTCGCAAACCTTGGCGTTCTTGGCGAATCCTTGACTTTTTCTCCTTTTTCTCTTTCTTTTTCTCTTCTACAAGCCCTAAGCGTGATTTTGATTTTCTAATCTGAATTAAAACGTGTTTTTACCTGAAATAAATCTCTAAAAACAAAATAGGAAATTAATTGGTGAAAATACTAGTTTGCCCTTCCTTAAATTCAAAATTGGATTTCCTTACTTAAACAACCCAACTTCTGATAGGCATATCTTCCTCTTACGATATCGGAAATGCACAAACTCGGCAGAGTTGGAAAAATATCTCCAAGGTCTTTCCAACCATATCAAGAACTATTCTAACTCATCCTGAACTAGAAGTTATGGTCGTGTGAAAATGACCAAAAGTCACTTTCTTAACTTAGTCAATTTTCCAATTTTTTTGCTTTCTTTCCAAAAATGAATATTTTTAGTTTCTTAGCTTTTTCCTAACTATTTAAAATTTTGAGATGTTACACACATTTTCCGGCTTTGTTGAAAGGTACGTTAAAGCTATTATTTCTGTTCTAGCATGATCGTAAAGATCTAAGCTTTTTATAGTAGTTTTATTGACATTATTTGACTTGTAGCCTTGTCCTACTTTGTTGGCTACCTCCAAATGATATAACGTCTACCAGTGACACTCAACTCTATTATTTGTGGACTAGAAAAACTTGTTATGATAAAAGTTTTATCAATTATGATTACTTGTTATTTTCTTGATATTTTGTCGTCTAACTTCTAGAAGCTTGTTTTGGCCTCAACAAACACATACACTAGCATACATATTCATTGTTATATTAAGCCTGCCCTTTTAGATCTATGGGTCGGCCGACCCCAAAAAAATACAGGAGTATAGAGAAGTTATACTTGTGCATTCCACTAGGCCTTAACAAGATAGGTGAGAAATCACTCAAAGTAGGGTAGACCGTGCCTATGATCATGGTAGACCAAGTCGACGAGCAGAGTAGACCGTTTCTATAGGTTAGGTAGGTTGTACCTACGGGGTAGCACATGTGTATTGTACCAAAGAGCCTCAGATCTGCATTCACAACAACAAAAATAACTTTTAGAGACAATAAATACACACATTAATATAAAGTGTGCTAAAGTCTTTACCGGCATTAGTTAAGTGTTATTAGATCCAATGTCACTAAATCCTTTAGGGATACATACAAAGAGTGCTAATTTTAACTAACAATACATATTTAGCAGTACTTTCTAATTAATTGCCGTTAAAGTTAATTTTTATATTAAGATTGATTCTTGGAAAATGTACATTCAGATGGTTTAGAAAAGATTGTCATTGGGATCCAGGTTAGGGGGCTAATATGGGTATTAAGCGATTATTACTCTCGTTAGGACCTAAAGGGATTGTGTGTTTTTTGTACCTACCAGGCCTATGGGGGCCATGTTAGGTAATTGCTTTTCATGTGCTTATAATTTATTGTTATAGGGAGATTACATATTTTACTTGTATTACATCCCTTCCCTTTTTGTTCAATACTTTTACTTTAGTGTCAACTTCCAACATATCTTACATGTACATTATTTTGTACTGACACCCCTTGTCGAGGGCAATGCGTGTCGAGTAGCACAACCGATCATCAAGCTTAATGGTTGGCCATGTTCTTTTTTGTTAAATTTAATAAAAATAATTTTATTTTCAAAATAAAAAATATTATTTTCAAAATTAAATTTGTGGTTGGGAATGAATACAAATTGTAGTTGTTTTAAAGTTTTTGGGAGTAATTTTTGGGGAAAAATTAGTGAAAACAACTTTTTGTTGTTCTTAAATTTCTTTAATTCAACTTAAAGTTGCATTTCAAAGTTTTGTTGCAAAATGTACACATTGGAGTTCAACTTAAAAAAAAATGAGAACTCTTTATAGAGAAATGCTACTAAAAGAAATTAAAAAAGAGAGTATTTACAAAATAAAAGGTATTATATGAATAAAGAAGGAAACAATAAGCTTTCGGGAATTGGCTAAATGCCTTGTTGCATGTTATAATGAAAAAGAGGAAGGAAAACACTAAGCGTCTTATTTGGGTAATGTCATGTGAAAAGTTACATTGAAAGAAGAAATTTAAATCCCAAATATATTCGTCTTCTATTTCATGCTGGAATTTTAATCTTCAATTTATATTTCACTCGTGTTTGTTATTCAACTATGGGGAGAGATGCCATTCACACCATTCACCATCACAAAAAATAGGGAGGTATAATCGCCACAAAAGACGTGTACAGTATTGTCTGTCTTGCAAACAAAAACACCGGGGTATGTCTTTGCTCAACCTTTGCAGACACCTACAAATTAATCCTTAGAACAAAATCATTGGCAATCTATATGCATAATAGGAGAAAACATTTTCATATCGACAAGAAGCTTTTCAAAACAATTAACCTTAGAAAATATTAGAGAGACGTGTTATGGATCACATTTACTAATAGATCAATTCAAGTAAAATACTTACATATCACTATCATCGTAAACATTGAGGGAAAAAGCCCACCACTTTGAAAAGACAATCTATTGTTGTATGCTAAGTAAGTCACTTGATGATGATGTTTTGTTTTATTGTGTCCTATTTCTAGTCTATTTAGTTGAATATTTAATAAATATATATAATTTTGGAATCGATAATTACTATTTGGTTTTATTTATGTTCCTTCTACTAAACAAATTTAACAAAGTCCAACACTAGCTTTAAATAAAAGGAGGAAAAATATAAATGTAATTTTTCCTTTGACTTAATTATGATGGAATTCACAAAAAACATATTTAACATTAAAAATTAATTTTTCAATGTAATAAAAATATCATCTAGGGATTTAAGTAACGCACAATCAAATAGAGGCTAAAGAATTTGAAGTTTATAAGTTGTGAATATTTTTCTCAAAATAATATGTTATTCGGTCTCCAACTAATATTTTTTCATGTTAGTTCAACTTCAAAAAAAATGAAATGTTTTAATCATTAAACACCCCTCTTAAATAAGGCTATGTTTTGTCAAGTACAAATTATTAGTGTAGAATACAAATATCATTAGAGACTATTAATCAAAACAAAGGTATAGGTCATGAAAAAGGTAGCAATAAGATTCTTATTTAGTTAATGCCTTGTTTTAATCAACTTAAAAAAATGTCCCAACTTTTATTATTTCTTTTTATTTCATCTGATGAAAATTTTTCAATTTATCTTTAACTAGTTTATAAAATTTGACCTTGAGGAGGTTGTTGCACACATTCACACCATTCTTCATAATATTAGTAGGGTGGGATACCACCACAAATATAATTAGAAATGGGTGTCAATTCTGCAATAAAATATGGATGTATAGAAAACACGTTTACAATTGATTGGTGTCAGTTTCTTATTATTCGTATATTAAAATGCACACAATTAATTGACGAATTATTTACACATAACAACCCTCTAGGTCATTTATATAAAAATGACTTCATTCCATCGTTACGGCTTACGAGTATTTCTATAGCGACCCAATTCGTTTATGACAATCTTAACCCCTAGGCCAATAAAGCCATTGCTTGGGGCCTCATATATTTTGGGGGCCATTTTGAAACAATCAATTACTGGGGGTACTAATGAGTGTTATTATTTGTGCAAAGGAAATTGCATATGAGATGAAAATAAACTTGAATTTCATGAGAAACAATTTGATGTAAATATGGATAGCAAAGTCACCAAGTCCCTTGAAGAATCTTTCAGTGTTTATTGCTTTATATATGTAGGGTAGATCTAACTATTTTTTCACTTCAAAATAGATTCGAACCAATTAAGCATATGAAAATATTTAAATTTCTTATTTAGTAGTAGGAACTATTTAGATAAATAATGATTGAGAATTTAAAAATATTGTTCTTAACTAGGAACATTTCTTTAATACCTGTTAGTTTGTTCTGTATTGATGGTTTAGATTTATTTTTTATATTAAAAGTGTTAAGGGGAAAAAATACAAGTTTGAAGGTAAGACTAACCAAAAAATATTCAATCAAATAGAAAGACTTGATTTTTTTCCAAAATACTTCATGATTGCTATAGAATTAATGTTAATAGTTTATGTAACTGTTCCCTCTGCCAAAAGAAGTTTTTTTAAATTTAAATTGATTAAATCTTATTTAAGAAGCTATATTACTATTTTAAAAATAATTATTAAAAAAAATTTATCTTAAAAAAGTACCTAATGATTTCGCTTTAGGCCGTCAATGTTGTTACATCATGACAAAAAAATAAAATATTAGGGTCCCTCTCTTCTATTTCGCTTTAGGCCGTCAATGTTATTGAGTCAGCCTTGCCTTAGAGTCACATGGACGTTAATTTGATTTTTCAATGAATTTATTTGTTTTAGAGCTTTTGAAACGTGAACATCTGACTTCAATCAAAAGTTCACGAAAATGACCTCAAAAATGCAATTATAAGGGTTCTATTAGCTCCACAACATTCATTTTCGTCTAGAACTACCTTTTGTGTGGATCCTAAGGCTTCTATGCCAATTTAAAGACCTATTGTTCATTTTTACAAAAAATGGAGCTTGGGTGGGACCGCTTGTTTACATCCCTACTCTTTTGAAATAGGGCGAAACGTCACGGCAACTCAGAAAATTATTAATTGATTCAATTTTAACAAAGTTAAAAAATAAATGAGTTTTAAAAAGAGTCGCCACCTAATTTTAGGAAAAAACTAGGAAACCATTAAATGATTTACGAAACCAGTTCGATTCTAGGTAAGGGGTTTAAATTATTCCGAAGGGAAAGGGTTAGGCACCCTTCGGAATCCACAAATGTGGTTCCCGACTGAATCAATTTTTTTTTCAAATTGAGGAAATATATAAAATAAAAACATATAATAAACACACTATATACATAATAAACCGATAATTATAGGCCTAAGTTTGCCTAAACGTCATATTCACAAAATAATGAATGAAATACAATGTGAACTTTTCGAATTAATTTCAAAGAAAAGGCACCTCCGGTACTGTAAAGACACTAGTAAAAGAGTTTGTCAAAAATAATAAAATAAAAATTAAATAATCAAATAATAACTAAAATAAAAATCTGTTTATTAACATGGGAGGCCTTGGAAATCGACGGTTATTTTCTTTCATCGGCCCATTTCAACATATTTAAAATATATTAAACTTGAATTAAAATTCCGTTTTTTAAAATGGGGAGGCCTCTAACCCCGACGGATAGATTTTTATCGGCCCTTTAACAAATATATTTAATATTAACCTTGAACATCAACAAAACCGTAACAAACTTATCCCAAGAAGAATATGGAAAAAGAACCAACCAAACTAAAATAAATAATTAGAAATGGAAACAACAATTACGTTATATATAAAAAATTAAAAATAACATTAAAATAGAAGTAATAACAAAAAACCCTGAAAAGTTAACGATAGCAAAGAGGTCTTGACTAACAATTTTTAAAATAATAGTAATAATAATAAACATGAATCATCATAATAATTGCTAATATTTAAAAACTACCAATATAACACAAGAGTAATTGACTTTTAGAAACCGACCATTAAAACTAAAAATAAAACAAAAAACAAAACGCGACCTTTTATAATAAAAAACATATAAAACATAAAGAGCTAGGAATTAAATAGAAAAAGGCAAAAATAATTTACCTGTGTTTGGACAGCGCACGGAACTCCGAGTTTGAAGGACGGGGGACTCACCTCGCTCAACTCGAAAAAACCACAAAAACCCACTTTAAAAATTTTGAAATATGGGAACAAGGAATTCTCAAAATTTTTGAGTATTCTTTGTTTTTTTTCACTCCAACAAAATTATTTTGCCAATGTTTTCCCCCTGTTTTTTTAAAAAAAAACATAGGGGTGAATGAAGTGGGCTTAATAGAAACCCAAAAAATCCTACAAAAGGAAAACTACCGATGGGAACTATTGCAAATTGAAAATGTTTGAGATACAATGTGGGAAAGACATTTTTTTTTGTATTTCACTCAAAAATGTATGATTTTAAAAATAATCGGACAAAAATTTGCTATTAAATAAACAAAGCTTCAAAATCACAAATTTTTAAATGTTAGGCCAAAATGGGTGTCAACAAGCTGCCCTTTCGTTGTGTATGATTGAGAAAGAAATCGTGGACAACGCGAAAATTGACAAACCCCAATTTTGACCGAACACATGACCTGGATAAAGAAGAAGTGAGGTTGCATGTGATGGAAGTCAATTCCCGACCTTGTCTCAAACATGTTCAATGATGTGTTGCGTCCTTGTTGAAGTAGGGGTTTTTTTTTTCACTGTTTTTCTTTTGTTTTTTTGTATTTTAATATTTTTTTTCTTGTTTGAAGGAATTAATCTTTCAAATACTCGTGACAAAAGATTGATGATAAAAACTCGTCAGCTTAAAATGCAATTGAAGTGGAAGTAAAATGTTTCCACCGTGTCGGACACCTCAATTTCTTCCTCGGCATTAAAGTCAGTGACGTTGAGGGATAAATATTTCCTTGAGATGCACGATTCTTTTCTGGCAGTGCATGGATTGCGTGCAGGGCATGATATGTTCCCGCGATGTTCCAATTTTGCGAGGGATGGAATGAAAATCTTATGCGATGCAGTAATAATTTTGCGAGGGATGATATCTTCATCGCAGTGCATAAAATCCGCAGTATAAAATTTCTTGCGATATGTAAACTTTTCGAGGGAAATGAATCTTCTCGCGATGGATGCATGAATGAATTGCGAGGGATGAAATATCTTCTACGATGAAATGGATATTAATCCGTGATGCAGGAAAATTAACTCGCAATGCATGAATGACTCTTGTGCATTGAATTGACTCTCGATGTATGAATATTAACTAAGTGATGCATGAATTGACTCTCGATGCATGAATATTACTTCTCGATGCATGAATATTAACTCGACAAGCATGAATTAAAACTCCGATGCTGAATATTAAACTAGTGATGCATAATTTGACCGCGATGCATAATATTAAACTCTCGATGCATGAATTACTACGAGGTCTGAAATCTTCTCGCGGTGCATGGAATTTGGTGCAGGTACGGAAATCTTCTTCGCGATTCATGAATTTCTGCGAGGTATGAAAAATCTTCTCGCAACAATGCATGAATTTTCTGCGAGGTATGAAATTTCTCGCTATGAATGCTATTATCTGCGAGGTATGAAAATCTTTCTCGCGATGAATGAATTAACTAGGATGATGAATTCCGCAAGGTATGAAACTCTGTCTTGCGATGGAATACATTTCTGCGAAGGTATGAAATCTTTCTCGCGATGATGAATATTAACTCTCGATGCATGAATATTCATTCGCAATGCATGAATATTAAACTCGCCATGCATGCATTTAACTCGCGATGCATGAAATTAACTAGTGATGCATGAATTGACTCTCGAATTTCATGAGTATGAACTGCAATGCTGAATTAACTCTCGAGCAGGAATATTTAACTCTCAATGCCTGAATAACTAGTGATGCATGAATTGACTCTCGATTGCATGAAATATTATTGACTCGCAATGCTGAATTAACTATCGATGCATGACTTCACTAGGTGATGCAGAATTCCGCAAGGTATGAAATCTTCTTGCGAGCATACATTCTGTGAGGTATGAAATCTTCTCGCGATGCATAAATATTAACCTCGATGCATGGAATTATGAAACTCGCAATGCATGGAATATTAACTCGCAATGCATGAATTAACCCCGATGCATGATTTTAAAATCGTGATGCATGAATTGACTCCGATGCAGTAGAATTTAAGTCGCAATGCATTATAAATAACTCTCGATGCATGAATTAACTAGTGATGCAGAATTTTCTGCGAGGTATGGAATCTTCTCGCGATGCGTGGAAATGGAATTTTCTGCGAGCATGGAATCTTCTCGCGATGCATAAATTTTCTGCGGAGGTATGAAATCTTCTCGCGAGGTATGAATTTCTGCGAGGTATGAAATCTTTCGCGATGCATGAATTTTTTGCGGAGTATGAGATCTCCTCGCGATGCATGAATTTTCTGCGAGGTATGAGGATCTTCTCGCGATGCATGAATTTTCTGCGAGGTATGAGATCTTCTCGCGATGCATGAATTTTCTGCGAGATATGAAATCTTCTCGCGATGCATGAATTTTATGCGAGGCATGAGATCTTCTCGAGATGCCTGAATTTCCTGTGAGGTATGAGATCTTCTCGCGATGCATGAATTTTCTGCGAGGTATGAAATCTTCTCGCGATGCATGAATTTTCTGCGAGGTATGAGATTTTCTCTCGATGCATGAATTTTTTGCGAGGTATGAAACCTTCCTTCTCGCAATGCATGAATATTAATTCGCGATGCATGAATTTTAACTCGCAATGCATGAATATTAACTCGTGATGCATGAATTGACTCTCAATGCATGAATATCAACTAGGGATGCATGAATAGACTCTCAATGCATGAATTAACTTGTGATGCATGCTCTTTGTAGTTGTTATCAAGCTTCTAGCAGTACTTATCAGAATTTTGAGGTCTTCCTCAAAATTCTGTCCCAGTTAGAATTTTGGCACATCTCAAAATGATCTTCAATCTTTACTTGTTGACTATCTATATTGTGAATTTTTGAAATATCTTCAAAAATTTTGTCCCAGTTTTTATTGTAATGAGAAGTAACAATCACACTGGGTATATGACCTTGCCATCGTGGCGCCTACATATCTTGTCGAGGCAGGAATCAGGTCAAATGTAATTCCAATCTTGTGGATGATGAGTGCTGCAAAGAATCTGAAAGATTATCAGTAGAAAATGCATAATATGAACATGATGGAATATGAAAATGGTATTCCTTGTTATTCAAAGCTAAAAAAAGACATATCACATTGGGTATGGACAACCCCAATGAAGTAAATAGGCGTCTCACACATATAAGATAACTAACAACACCTTTTATAATGAACGACTCAAAAGACCTTTTTTTGTTCTTTAATTATTTATTTTTCAAAAAATAAAAATGCGTGAGATAGTCAAATTCTCACCACGATTGGTACCAACAGTTAAGATGGCAGGTAAGGTAAATCGTTCTTCTTCTTTTTTTTTTTCAAGATTGATCAAGGAATTCCTACAGCTTCAAGGTACCTCAAATAGACTTAGGATCACAAGATCCGGTTCATCTTGTTTCAAACAAAGGTTTTGAAATGTATTAATCCTCATTTTCAAGTGCCCTCACGACAAAGGCTAGTCCTATTTCACACATATTTGAAATCATTGATTTATAGGACATTTTTTCAAAGTGCACTCACAATCACAAGGAATGTTCAATGCACAAACTGTGATACCATATGCGACCCTTATGTGAATTCCACTAAGTGAGAACATTTGGAATGAGATCATGTAGGTTGTCATTTGCGCTTGTAAATGTAGGACTTAGGAATGGGTAGGGATTATTAGTTGAGATAAAAGTGACTTAAGTCCTCTTGAGTGTTACACAGAAATTTGTTGCCTCTAATAGTGGTACGGCCTTTGAGTAGATCCTCTTCATTGTTTATTCAACCCTTTCTCTTCTTTGAATCCTCATTTCAACGCTTTTCCCTTCCTCTTTTTTTTTGATTCCTTATTGTTGAAGCTGTTTTTATTCACTTCATTATTATAATAATTTTCCTTTTGTTGAGGTATTTTTATTTCCCACCTTTCAAAATCCGGTAAGGAAATGTTGTCTTCTTTATTCTCCCACTTTTTTTTTCTTTTCTTTAGCGTCTTTGTTTTCTTGATTTGGAGGACTCAATATCTTTGGCTTTTTGAAATTTTCAAAACCATGGAATCTCCTCTTATAAATTTGCACCCTTCGAGGCACTCAAGAAGGTTGGGCCAAGACAGGATCGTGCTTGTAAGCACTCAAAAGGGTAGTGATTAGGATTTTGTGTCCAAATGGAAGGTGGGTTTTACAGAGGTAGGTTCAGGCTCAAATGGGAAAACTAGGATTAATGTATTTGGGTAGGTTTGAAAGGCACAATCGAGTCAAAAAGTCCTACAATCCTTTCTCAAACCACACATCTAACTCATGATTTCGCCTCGAAAAAAATTAGGTTCAAGTTCTAGTCAACAGTGTAAAACCCCAATTGAAACTTTGGTCGAACATCTCACCCACACAATGCACATGAAACATTTAAGGTAATTTTATTCTTATATTTGATTGCATACAAGAGAATTTCAGCTCACAAAGTTACCAGTAAGAGGTACCGCGAGAATCTATGGTTTACCGCAAAAGGTAGTCTTTTCAATCATAGCGAATATATTACATGCTCGTAACAATATAGGTCCACCCGACCGAGTTGAAGACATTAAACTCCAGGTATGCACAAAAAACAATTTAATTTTTTTTAATTTTTTTTGAAAACATTGGTTATAAATCCGAAACCCAAGAAATGGTTGCCTACGTATCTCAGTAAACTGGAATCAGCGTACGCGTAGTTCGTGCAAAGAATGAGCTTGGGGAAAATATGGCACAAACTATCTTCTTTTTTTTCCTTTTTGAAAAAGATAATTACCTAAACCAAAGAAGGGTTGCCCTACGTATCTATAACATTGAGAATCAGGTAAGTGTCAGTTCGTCCAGATATGAGCGGGAAGGAAAAACTATGTAAAAACGATTTTTAATTTTTTTTAGAGATTATAGAAACCCAGAATGGTAGTTGCCTACATATCTCACGAAAGAAATCACGTACGCGTAGTTCGTGCAAGACATAACTTGAAAATATGCACAAAACTATACCTGTTTTTTTAGAAAAAGATTAATACTGAACCCAAGAAGGGTTGCCTACGTATCTCAACGAAATGAGAATCAGGTAAGCGTAGTTGACCAGATATGGATGGAAATATGCACAAACTTTTTTTTTTTGAAAAGATAATACCGGAACCCAAGGAAGGGGCCTACTATCTCATTAACATGAGAATCAGGTAGGGACGTGTAGTTCGACAGATAAGGACATAAAATATTTAAAGATTTAGAAAAACTCAAAGAAATTTATATGTCTAGCGCCACTAAAATTTGTAGTGATGAAGTTTTTTTTTGTTTTTTTGTCGTCCCAAATGTTTTATAGACTCTTAAGCGTTCAAGATTTATAATGTCTTGTTGAATGTAACCTACGAATTTCTACAGTAATGATGTTGTACTCTTTTTGGATGTTTTCTTTGGCCTTCTCTTCTTCCAATTTTCACGAGAATCCAGACATGTTATGACCATCCCGACTGATGTCGGGTCCGGTTCCTACAAAAATATGAGAAATATGTGAGCGCAGGACCGTCATGGCAAAATATAATAACAATAAGTAGATGCGACCTTCTAGTCCAATACTCCCGGATTTATGTCTTTTGGGATTGATATTAACGTCTGTGAATACAAGGACTCGATTTTGTTAATCCTATTGTCTCTTGCGACTGCGGACAAAAAATGATTCATTGAATTGAACATTAAATTAATTTTCGCGGTAAAGAACAACTCAAAAATGTAAAAGTGTTAGTTTTTTGACATAATGAATAATTGTAAAATATCACACAAACAATGAATACAAACATTAACCACTGTTTTTAATTAAAGAACAACGAACTATATCACATAGGCATACCAAATAAATTAATTGCGCGTCCTAAAACAAATACGTTGACCCTTTTATGCTAGGGTATGCCTATCGATTCGAAGGATGTATTACGCTTTGGGAAACAACTTTCATTGTCCCCCAAAACAATTAGTACAATTTTATGAACGAATGACATAGAATTTTGAAGTCAAAGGAAAAAAGAAAGAAGGGAAAAAAATTACAAAATTACTCCCACGGTAGGGGTACCATTCCTTATTATAAGCCTTGTCGAGGGTCTTACTCTTGAAATTCTTGTCATCTCCATTGTCGACACCTTTAAATGGAATGATAGCTTTGAAAAACTCGAGCTTACAAAAGTAAAACTATTAAAATAACCTTCTAATTCAGAATGGATGTGGTTTGTCAAAAGACGTATATACATGGACTGTGGTTTGGTCAAAAGAAGTATAAAACCCTCAAATTACACACCCAATTATGATCGTCCTTTAGGCTAGAAGACAACCATATGGAATCAAGGTGGTCTTTCTATGGAACTCAAACAAGCCTTGGGTGTTGAGTCATCTTAGCTGATGTTAAATTTTTTTTTCGGGATTTGGTTTTGCTCTATTCCTAGGGTGACTCGAATTGGTTATAGAAGTGACGGTACCAGAGTCGGAGGAGAGAGACAACGGGGGAAGCAATAAAACGACGTTGGATAACCGCAAGCCAACTATTCATTTAGACCTCCAAAGAAGACTTGTGTGTTTTTATGGAAGGAAGCCGTGGTAAGCAACGTAATTTCATTTTTCCTAATGCAAAAATATTGTCAATTGACGAAAAATTATGCCATGAAATGCAATGAAATATAACAAGAAAATAAATAATAATAAATACAATAAACAAATAATAAGCAAAATATAAAAATACAAGGTTATAACATACAATAGAACAAAAATTTCATTTCCAATTTGATAAAAAAAAATATTAAATTCGTATTGTTTAAAACATCTAAACTCCCCAGCAAGAGTCGCCATCTGTTTACATCCCTACTCTTTTGAAATAGGCGAAAGTCACGACACTCAAAAAAAATTATTATTGATTTAAATTTAAAAAGTTAAAAAAATAAATGAGGTTTAAAAAGAGTCGCCACCTAATTTTAGGAAAAACTAGGAAACCTTAAATGATTTACGAAAAACCAGTCGATTTCTAGGTAAGGGTTGGTTTAAATTATTCCGAAGGGGAAGGGGTTAGGCACCCTTCGAATCACAAATGTGGTTCCCAACTGGAATTCATGTTTTTTTCCAAATTGAGGAAATATATTATTTAAAAATAAACACATCCATAATTAAAACACAAATATAACAAATTAAAACGGATAATTTATCGGGCCTAAAGTTTGACTAACGTCAATATTCCAAAATAATGAATGAAATACAATTCGAACTCTTTCCAAATAATTTCAAAGAGAAGCACCTCCGGGTACCTGTAAAGACACTTAGTAAAGAGTTAGTGTCAAATAATATAAATAAAAATAAATAAAATCAAGTATAACTAAAAAAAAAATCCGTCTTATTAACATGGGAGGCCTTGGAAATCGACGGGTTATTCTTCACGGCCATTTTCAACTATAAAATATATTAAACTGAATTTAAAAATTCCGTATTTTTAAAATGGGGAGGCCTCTAACCCGACAGATAGTTTTTCATCGGCCCCCTTTAACAAATCTATCTTAATATAACCTGAACATCAACAAAACTAAAACCTTATCCCAGGAGGAATATGGAAAATAATAACCAAACTAAAATAACATAATTAGAAAAGGAAAACAACAATTAGTAATATCGAAAAATTAAAAAAACATTAAAATAGAATAAAACAAAACCTTGAAAAGTTTAATATAGCAAATAGTTGACTACAAATTTTAAAATAAAAGTAATAATAATAAACATTTCGAATCGTAAAAAATGCTATATCTTAAAAACTACAATAAAAACAAAATTAATTGATTTAGAACTACATTAAACTAAAAAAAAAACAAAAAACAAGCTACATATAATAAACATAAAACATAAAAGGATAGGAATAAATAAAACAAGACAAAAAAAATTACCTGGGTTCTGGACGCGAACCGGAACTCGAGTTTGAAAGAGAAGACTCCACCTCCTCAACTCGAAAAAACCACAAAAACATTTTAAAAATTTTGAACTTGGGGAACCAAGAATTCTTCAAAATTTATAAGTATCTTTGTTTTCCCTCCAAACCTCCCCTACAATAGTGAAGGAAGTGGGTCTTATATAGAAACCAAAAATCATCAAAAAGGATGAAAGACAATACCGATGTGGGGGACCTATTGCAACATTTGAAAATTGTTTGAGAGACCAATGGGGAAAGGACATTTTTTTTTGTATTTGCTAAAAATGTATGAATTTTAAAATAATCGGACAAAAATTGCGATTAAATAAACAAAGCTTCAAAATCACGAATTTTTAAAATGTAAGGCCAAAATTGGGTGTCAACAACACTCACTTTTTTCAAGATGACCCTGGTTTGAAGTTTTGATAATTTAAAATTTTGTTTGATAGCATATTTCATTTGTACGCATAGTATTCAGAATAAATTTTGAGCCCCCCTTGGAGAATTCTAGAAATGGACAAACTAGTTCATGTGCCTTAGCTGGTGTAATCCAGTAACGAGTTCATATCCTGGGGGTCGTTTTTGTTTGTGTTGTTTGTTCGGATGTTGAGTGTTAGGGTTTTTCCATAATTTTGTGTGTCTATGGTTGGTGTGTTTTTTTGTTTTTGCGATGTGTTTGTAAGCCTTGACCCCGATTATGAAGGTGTAGCCCCATTTTACCTTTGATTGCATTGGTCTCCTGTCGCAAGCAAGACCAAAGTGACCAACTTTAGACATTGTGCTCCCCCCCCGAAGTTTGATCTCAATGGTGCGAGGGAATATTTTTAAGGGCCATGAATCCTCACCCTAACTTAATGATTACGATAAATTAATCCGTCTTATTTCTTAAAATAAAACCATATGCAATCTGTTCTTTTTCTCAAGATTGGTTTTGGTGATATCTCCATTAATTGAGCTCCATTTTGGGTAATTTAAACTAGTGGACATCAAAAACATCGTGGCTATGTGGTTGGTTTTTGGAGAGTGTCACTGTGTATGGACCCCTCTCTCGTCATCTCTTTATGAAGGGCACTTTTTGTTTGTCATTTTAGAAAAATTTTCCAATTGACCCAGCCATGTACGGACTGATTGCGTTCATAGTTTGTCACCTTGTCGTTCGTGTTAGTTTTAATGAATTTTAATATTTTGGAGCTTTAAACCTTAAACAGGTAATTTCGATTAAAATTGTAGGACGAAAAACCTTGGAAAAATAGTCTCATGGTTACATAAGATTGGGAAGGTAATTTAGACTAAGTGGGATGATAGACAAAGATTTTCCTAACGCTTTTGGGCAAGTTTATGCCATTAGATATTTTAGCTTTTAAGTTTAGGCCTAAGTTTGACCTTGACCAAACTTCTTGGTAAACATTCATAGATTAGATTTTATTCTTTTTTTTTTATGTGCGGTTAGCTTCTAATTGTGAATTCGGTCTGAAAATGGCCTTTACGGGAATTCCAGAGTGTCACTCCTCCCGAGTACCCTCGGGAAGCGGACACGGGAAAACCTAGGGACCCACAAGGATCCCAAGCTAAACCTTTCTGGCATGATCGTGAGCATACTAAGATAATAAACTATTGCGGAGTAAATCATACTTAAAATTAATAAGATGGGGATTACCCCATATTCGAAACTGGAGATACTTGAAAACAATGAGTTTAATACAAAAAGAAATATTAAACTCAGTACAGCTGATCTAACTATGTCTGAAAATAGACTCTAACAGACTAGAAATACTGAGACAAGCCCCAGCTAAATCTAGCAAAAAACTTAAACTAATCGACTAAAGATGGAATGAAACTCATGAAGGGTGGTCCTCGGAGAATGAGAACTCAACCCATAGGAATTGCTGACTGGAGATCGGGAAATCGATCTATGCCTGATCTGGATGCTTAGATCTTAACCTACATCAGGAAAGAGGTAGCGATGTATGGGTCAGTTCTTGAAATACTAAGCATGTAGGATAGAGTAAAGCTGAAATAAAAACATAACTAAACAAGGCCCAAAGACAGGTATATAATCCTGAAGTGGGTTGTGGCTAATGTCTGAGCTAGCGGAGCAATGGCCATTATAAACATGCTGCAAATGAATACTGGAATATACTGATAAATGGGTCAATGCAGAGAGTCACTGAACTGTGGGAGCTACTAATAACCGATAATAAAACCACATGAGCTAATGTGGCGTCCGAGTAACGCACCCATCGAGCGGATCCAATATACCCTGCCAAAGGTTCTAAAGGCATGCTGCGGTAATCACTAAACTTGATTGCCCCCCATAGAGGGGACTTACAACTACTTGGTAGTAGTTTTGGGCTATTGGGTACGCTAAACCCAAGCCAACTCGGTATTATGCTACTCCCAATGATCTTTAAATTAAAGTGATTATATCTGAAATCATTGCTAACATAATGGATAGCTCGAAACTGATATGCAAAACTGAGAATGCACACAATTAATCTTGTAATATGCATTTATTATTGTGGAATGTATATTTGAAGTGTCTGAAATATTACGATCCGACTAGCATGTGTAATAAGAACTGAAAGAATAAAAGCTTAGGGTTCTGGAAATTTTCAATGCGATAATATGAGGTTAATAAAATGATATTATGATTTGAACATCTATATAATAAATCATGAGAGTGATATCAAAGTCTAGAACCCTAGGTTATTCATTATAGGCGAATCAAGGAAAAACTGACTAAAAACTAAGGACCCACTGGGTGTGAAAGGAACCCACAGTGAAATCCACATTACCTGGTGATGAAAATCCATGGAAAAATACTTAAGTTTATCTTTTTTTTTGGGCGGGGGGGGAACCTGGGAACGGGAACAGCTGGAGCTTGTGGAGTTCTTGAACTGGGTCCTTGAGCTTTGTTTTCTCATCCTTGCTTCTAATTTTCCAAGTTTTTATTTAATGATTGGAATTGGATCGGTTGAATCAGTGTTTCTAGGCTTACAACTAACTAAATCTGATGATTTAGGGTCAACAAACGACGTAACTTAGTGTTTAACGGAGTGGGGGAAAGGTCAAAAGAGCCATGTGAAGGTTGCTGTCGGGCCTCACCGTCGGCCAAGATGACGGTCCGTCGTTGCACCCACACCCCGTGTGTGTGCGAGCACCATCGTGAGGGCCTGACGGTCATACTAAAATGGAAATTAACTTTTTACTTTGTATGAAGGTCTGATTATAGCACGGTCCGGTGTTATGGAAATATTAATCAATATTATATTTGGGGTAGGCATGGGATAACTAATTCATTTGTGCTAGATTTATAATCATTTAAGTTGACACAACTTCATGTCCCCTTAACTGGCTGCAAATTTTTCCACCTACGAACAATGTTGTCATCCATAGATCTTGTTAAGAGAGTGGTTGAGGGAGTCTTGATCGACGGTCACGGACTACGGGAACTGTGCATTTAAACCTACGGACCTAAGTCCGCCGTCTTCCAAGACGTAACCAATTTTTTTGGAGTTTCTAATTTATCAACGGTGGTGCAGGACGGACCGTGGTGGCTTTCAGGCTACGGTCCGTCGATTGCCTACCATTGGTGCACCTGCATTTTTTCTGAAAAACTATTTTTGTTCTGTTTTGGATATGGGGTGTTACATTTTATATCCACTTGGGAACATTCGTTCCTTCGATGAAGACTTAAAACTAGCTGTAAATAGAGGGAGAGAGATGGGAAAACCCACTTACTAATCACGAGTTCTGACTGAATGAGTTCTGAGTACCATTGCAATTATGCTAAAAATGAAAGTACAAATTGTCGGGAAACAAATTCTAAAACCTAAAATTTCCACACTGAATCACTTAAATTGAAGAGGGATCTTTACTCAAGCTGGTGGAGTGGAACTGAAAGGAAAAATGTAAGGATACTTGGCTTTCATGGCTGCTTATATTCCCAAGTTAGTAGCTCTCTTGTGTTGTCGGGACTGATCCTACACAACAACCTTGGACTGAAGTGACCTTCTTTGTTTATCAACCCTTATAACCTGACGGTCAAGAATCTCAAGTGGTACATCCTCACAAGAAAGACTATCTTTCACTGCCACAGTCTCTAATAACACTTTAGAGGCTGGGTCACCCACACTTCTTCTAGAGTGAGATGTGGAAGACCGGATGCACTTTGCTAGAAATTGTAACTAATATGCAATCTTGCCAATCCTTTTCAAGATCTTTTAAGGGCCTACATATCTAGGACTGAGCTTTCCTTTATTTCCAAATCACATCACCCCTTTCATAGATGAGACTTTCAGAAAAACCCAACCATCAACTTTGAACTCTATTTCCCTTCTCCTAACATCTGCATAAGATTTCTGACGACTTTGGGATGTCTTAAGTCTATTTCTAATGTGTTGCACTTTCTCCATCGCATAAAGGACTGAATCTTGTCCTATCAAAGCTGCTTCACCTACTTTAAACCAACCAACAGAAAATCTACATCTACACCCATATAAATCCTCATAAGGGGCCATCTGAATGCTGGAATGGTAGCTTTTATTGTAGGCAAACTCAATAAGAGGAAGTTGATTATCCCAACTACCTTTGAAATCGATCATACACTCTGCCTGCCCATCCGTATGTTGATTAAATGATGCACTAAGGTTAACTTGAGTACCAAGACCTTTTTGAAATGACTTCCAGAAATGAGAGGTAAACTGCGGACTCATCATCTGAGATGATGACAAAAGGAATCCCATTCACGTCACAATTCAAAGGTAAACACTTGCATAGTCCTCTGACGAATCTGTAGTCTTGACCGCCAAAAGCGAGAAGACTTAGTCATCCTATTAACTATCACCCAAAATTGATTCATGATGTCCGCGAGTACGAGGTATCCCTATTTGATGAAAATCCATATTGACCACATATCAATGCATGTACGAATATTGATCTCTTGAGTCATACTCCTTGTTTTTGAGGTGTTCTACCCTTGGACTTGCTGGCAGTTGGGGCATTCTCACAAAGTCGGCTAATCCTCTTCATGCCATTCCACCAATAGACTTCCAGCAGATGAGGCATCGTAGTTGGCCACCTGGAGAATATAATACCGGAGTTATGAGGATCTTCAGAAAGATTCTGCCGCAAATCTCCAACATAAGGAATACACAATTACCTGGTAGCGAAGTACAACCATCTCCACCTGGGGAGAATCCATTTTTGATTGTTGGCTGCACCCTTTAGTTCAAGCAAGATCGGATCACACTTGCTTTTCTTACCTCCACTACCATAGACCATTACTGCCCCATTCTGAATTTACCGCGTTGTTGATATGCTCATAGGCGAAACTCCCAAGCGACAAGCCTGATGACATCCTTAACTAGTCCTTTTTTTCTTCCTCAATGGGTACACTACCACAAAAATAATCTATAAAGAGCATATGCTACCTACTTTCTCCTGACCAATATGGTAATGCACCAAATCAATTCATAATGCTTAAGGAACTCAAGGACATACTCTATGGCGAAGATTCAACTCTTTGGTGAACAATAACTGAAGATTCTTGGTCAGTGAACACATCTATGTGAACAGCCATACAAAGTAGCGTTTCTAGATTTGAGTGCAAACACCACTGTTGCAAGATCGGGTATTGAGTGGATAGTTCTTCTCATTCACTAACCTTTCTAGAGGCATAAGATATAACCTTATCTCTTTTCATCAACACACAACCAAGGCCAACTGGATGCATCGCAATAGATCACATAACCATCTGAACCCTCTGATGGTCAAGACAGAGCTTTGTCAATCTAGTTTTTCAATTCTACGAAGGTTTTATCCCAATACTCTGACCATTGGGAACTTGGACCATCTTCTGTTAGTCAACCTAGTTCAATGGGAGGAATATGGGAGGAAAATCATTCCACGATCGCTGTAATTAATTTGCTAGACCTAATAAAACATTCTTATATCTGTAGCAGAGGTAGGTCTGGTCATTGTTTCAAGCTTTATCTTTTTGTACAATCTACGTGGATCCCTTCGCTAGATACAGCGAGGATAATGTGACCAAGGAAAGCACTAGATTGACACCTTCTAAAAACTACATTACTAAAATTACGCGATAATGGGCGATCTTTGAGAGTCTGCATAACAATCTCAATGATGTGCATGTTCTCCTTCACTCCCTAGGTAATAAGGATATCATCATGAAGGAACGATAACAAAACAAGTCTTCTACTTATGTTTCAAACTCTATTCATCAAAGCATGAAAGATGAAGAGCATTGGGTAGTCCACACAACATACTACAAATTCATAATGACCATAACGAGTCTAAAGGCTATATTCAGAATGTAACTAATATGACTCAGAGATGATGTAAACCGATTAGGTCTATGTTTGAGAAATAACTAGCACCCCTGAAGTTGGTCAAACAAGTCATCAATCAGGGAATGGGGATACTTATTCTTATTGCGACCTTGTTCAATGTCTATCAGTCAAATGCACATCTTAAGAACATCTTTCTTCTTTACGAACAATACTGGTGCAAACCTATGGGTGGAAATATAGGTCTAATGAAACCCTATGTAGAAGGTGTGGTTCAAACTGCTCTTTCCTTCATAAGCTCTGATGGAGCCAGTCCTTAAGGAGGAATGAAATAGGTTGGGTATCCTAGAAGGAGATCCAATTCCAAAGTTGCTTTCATTTTGGGAGGAACCCGGGGGGGGAAGATCTTTTGGAAATACTTCTGGAATTCACAGACTAACTGGAACTGACTCAACGAGATGGGGTCTGGGGTTTCAAGGATTAGAATCTTAGCCCGACTAGATGATAGAGAAACCTTAGAGATCATCTTTCTGGTCTTAAGGTAAGAAATTAAATCGAAACCCCATAGGTGGGCTTAGGGATACTACCTTTCCATTCAGTTGGTTCATTGGAAACTGAAAAAAACGAACAATCCTAGTTTTATAATCGACTGAGGCATAACATGAGTGTAACAATTTCATGCCTAGAATGACATCGAAGTATACCATTTCTATGTCTACTAGATGTGCTGAGGTTACTTTCTGAGAGACTATGATAGGGCATTTTCTGTATACCCGTCTAGCTATAAAGGGGTCATCGACTGGAAGAGAGACTAAGAAGGGTTCTGAGAGAGTTTCTAGACTGACACTGAATTGGACTACTATCTAAGGAGTTAAAAATGAAAGAGTAGCCCCTGGATATAACGATGCATAAACATCAAGGTCAAAGACTCGTAACGTACCAGTTACTACATCAGGAGAACCTTCCTGGTCCTGGCGAGCCTGAAAAGCATAAAGTCTGTTCTGGCGTTGATCACCACCTGTACAAGATGACTTACCCTACTGAGTTAGGCGACTTGCTGGTGCTGCTGAATTTGTAGACTGAGCTCTACCATTACCACCTCCTTGACCCTAACTAGAAGGACAGTCCCTTAACCTATGATAAGACAGACCACATCCAAAACATCTTTCTTTTTCCTGTAAGACACACGCCCGAATAGTTCTTTCCACACTTAGGGCAAGTGGGGTAAGTGTTGGTGCCTGAAACACTTCCTTGAGACTTAGATCCTGGTGCTCTGCCCTTCTGGTCATACCTATTATTGGAGGATGGACACTAGCTGATGAAGGGGATGGAGCTAAAAACTTTTGCTGACCCTGCGAGTGATTTCCACCATCCGATTTCTGCTGAGACTAGTCATACTTTCCAGTCCTAGCCTTCTTATTTTCCTTAGTCTGTTCGCTAAGCTTATAACCCTCAACCTGGTGAGCATGAGTCATAATTCCTAGAGATGTTCATATCTCCCAGCAACATAGCATTTCTGCACTCTGTCTTCACCAAATCTGATACTCCATACAAAAACTTATTCATCTGAGCCTTGGAGTTAGCAACCATGTGAGGAGCATACCTGGAGAGTTGGTTATACTTCAGCCGATACTCTTGGACTGTCAAGTTTCCCTGCCTCAAGTTCATGAATTCTTGGGCCTTTGCTTCTCTCAACTCTATTGGGAAAAACTGTCGAGAAAAGTCTCAGTGAAGCACTCCCAAGTAATAGGAGTTGCATTTGCACCCTTATTCTCCTTCAACTAAGTGTACCAGATATGAGCCACGTCTTTCAGCTGGTATGACGCCAACTCAACCTGATAATTCCCAGTAACCTGCATCACCTCAAAGATCTTCTTGATTTCATCCAAGAAATTATGAGGATCTTGATTATTAGTCTGCGATCCTAAGAACTCAGGAGGATTCATCCTAACAAATTTACGGACCGTTGTTGTTGTTGATCCACAATTTACATTCATAGGATCATGAACCCGATTGTTCTGATCAGTCATACTCTGAGACAACATCTATATGGCATTCCTGAACTAAACATTGGAGACTTCTTGATCTGGGATTAGAGGAGCTGCATTTGCATTCCTGGCATTCACATTTCTAGCGTTAGCTCTACGAGGAGGCATGATCTTAAGCGCTAAACGTCGAGTTAGAATGTAATTAGATCATACCATACACACGATAAGAGTAACAAGAAGGTGAAGTTTTTTCCTAAAACACTTCATAGCCTCCCTCTCATTAGATGTGGTGCACTTCACACCCAAGAAAATAACTCTACTTAGTGCGGCTTTTTCAGACATCTTAGGACTCTTTAACCTAGTGCTCTGATACCAAGTTTTATCATGCCCCGAGCTACCCCCGAGACGCGGACACGGAACCTAGGACCACAAGTGATCCAAAACTAACCCTGCTAGCATGATCGTGAGCATACTAAATATAATAAATTGTTGTGGAAGCTAAATCATACTTAAAATTAATAGATTATGAATACCCATATTCTATAAATGAGATATTTGAAAACAATGAGTTTAATACAAGAGAAATATGAACTCAATACTAAGCTGAATCTAACTATGTCTGAAAATAGCTTCTAAACTAGACTAGAAATACTGGGACAAGCCCCAGCTAAATCTAGCAAAAACTGAAAATAAATGACTAAAGACTGAAATTAAACTCATGACTGTTGTCCTCGGAGAATGAGGACCCACCACTGAATCTGCTGAACTAGAGATCGGTAAATCGATCTATGCATGATTTGGATGCTGAGAACCTGAACCTACATCACGAGAAGATGTAGCGCACGTATGGGTCAATACTTGAAAAGTATTGAGCATGTAGGATAGAGTAAAGCTTAAATAAAACATAAGTAAACAAGAACAAAAACAAGTATAATAATCTGAATGTGATGTGCTAATTTCTGAGCTAACTGGATGCAATGACCAATTTATAATATGTTGAATACTGAATATACTGATAAATGGTCAATGCAAAGAGTCTGACTTAACTGTGGGAGCTACTAACAATCGATAATAAAACAACATGAGTTAAATGTGGAGTCTGATGTATACGCCCCATCGAGAGGACCCAATATACCCTGCCAAAGGTATAAAGGCAAGCTGGCGTTATCACTAAACTGATTGCCCCAGAGGAACTTTACAACCTACTTGGCTAGTAATTCTTGTCTCTTCTGTTCGCCTAAACCCTAGCAACTCGTATTAAATGCTCCTCCCAATAAATTTGTAAATTAAACTATTATATCTGAATTTCTGTAAATACTGGATAGATCAAAACGGAAACATGTAAGCTGAGAATGCAAACAAGGTATCTGGTAATATGCATTTATAACTGCGGCTGTATATCTGAAGTGTCTGAAATATATGACCCTCGCATGGTATTCAAGAACCTAAAGAAATACAAAGCTAGGGTTCTGAAATTCATGGCATAATCTGAGATAACATGATAATATGATGTGGAACATATTGTTAATAATTATGAAGTATACAAATTTTCTAGAAACCCTAGGTTTGATCATGATTGAAGAAATCAATAACTGACTAACGAAGGACCCAATGGGAAAGGAACCCAATAAATGAATTCACAACCTAGTTATTGAAATCCACGAAAAATACTTAAGTTTCGCGGGCTGAAGTACTGGAATCGTGTTGCGTTCTGACTAGGGTTCTTGAGCTTTTTTTCTCCTCTTTTTCTTCTAATTTTCTAAGTTTCAATTTAATGATTTGACTTGGATATGTTGTGATCATGTTTCTAGGATTAAAATGTCTGAAATATGATGATTTAGGGTCAAAACGACGTAACTTAGGGTTTAAACAAAGTGGAAAGGTCAAAAAGACCCCTAGAAGGTTTCTGTCGGGCCTCACGTTGGCTAGGACTGACGGTACGTCATGCGCCCGAAGCCCCGTTGTTGGGTCGATCGTGAGGGCCTATTCGACAGGCCTTTACTAATATTGGCATAAAGTTTTACTCAGAGGTATGATATTAGCAAGGTCGATGGATATGGAAAGATAATTTAATTATCTTTTTGTGGGTAGGTCACGGGAGACCTAATTCATTTTGTGCTAAGTGTTATGATCATTTTAAGTTTACCCCACTACTGCATTTCCCGTAACTGGTTTCAATTTTCCACCTACGACGCGTAGGGTCCCCCTACAAACCAGCTTGTCATCCATAGCTCTTTTCACAGAGTGGGGGGGGGGGGGGTTTGAAGGGAGTCTTGATTGACCGGTCATGACTACGGACTGTCGTTTGACCTCCGGACCTTAACTGTCCTTCCGTCGTCCAGGCTTACACCAGATTTTTTCGGCTCAAATTTTGGGATTTTTTCTTATCCCATCGACGGTTGTGCAGGACACGGACCTTTTCAGTGATAACGGTCTGTCGATGCCACCATTGGTAGCACTGCAGATTTTTCTCTAAAAAACTAATTTTTGGTCGGTTTTGCTACGGGGTGTTAGACCGAGGTATTCGAGCAGATTGTTGTTGAATTTGTATGGATAGTGCTAAATACATGATATTGCTTGTTACTTAGATTGGATAGTTTATTTTTGAAATAGAAATTAGTTATTGATGACTTTAAAAAAGTTTTTATTTTATGTAAGTTGATCACCCGCGTTCAAGAATTTCGTAGAGTGACAACATAGAGATGACCATGTTCGAGAATTTCATAGTGTGACAGAGTAGAAAGACCCTGTTCGAGAATTTGGTAGGTACTCTAAGATAAGAGGTTGTATGATAAGCTACAAAAGTGTAAGATTTAGTGGCATTATATGACCTTGTTAAGATTTATTACCTCAGATGTTGGTATTCATGTTGACTTACAAAAGATTGAGGACGAAGACTTGGACTAGACTCACGGGCACGATAGAAGTACATAGCTTTCTGTGGATAGTTGTATATTCCATAATATAAGGTGTGTGGAACAATTTTCATCACTTTCAGCACCTAAGTGTGTGTTTGGTAGGAAGAGAAGTTTTATTATTTTCTCATGTTTTGGTTAGTTTAAGTTATTTGGAAAGTTTCCAAATTCACTCACTTTTCCTCAAATTTAAAGGAAAATAACTCGTCTTCAAATCTTTGGAATACATTTTCCATAAACTCTCTTCCAACTTTAAATTATGTTTTTTTTGTTGAAATAATCAATTTATTTTGTCGCAACCCCCCACCCTCACCAAGCCCCCTCCTCCCCCCATCACGCCCCCAAAAATAATTTAACTTCATTTTTGTCCCTGATGTTCATGTGTTCATAAATTAGCCCGAAGGCTCCTCTTCATACCTTTTGAAGGTTATAGTTCGTAAATTTTGTTCATGTCATGAGGTTACAGATCATGTATCATATCTTTGCATTCATGAGTGATATATATATCACATCATAATATTACAGTCAAGAAAATATAATATAGCATCATAAGATTTATATTTGGAGAATTTCTTCATCATTGAAGGGTTAAGAACATTGAATTATCAAGAGTTCATCAAGAAAATATCAAGAAACTATTAAAGAAATTATAAAAAAAATTATTAAGAAATCATTAGACTTATTTTTAAAGATTAAAACCATTTAGATTTTTTTATGGCGTATTCTGCTGGAAAAGTATATGCATAATAGAAGCATATCAGAATCTTTACTACTTACATGAATAAATAGATAACTAATACTGTTTATGCTAGAACACAAAAACATACTGAAATTTAATTCGATAAATACCTCTGCAAGCATGAACGAATATCTTCAAGCGAATCCCCAAGTTAGAAAGATCTTCAAGCGAAATCTACAAGATAGTTATGATAGAAAACTAATCATGTTTATAGGGTTAGAAGAATCCATAATTATAGAGCTTTCTCCCAATCCAAAGAGGAGAACAAAATCCACGTTATTTTTCTTCAACCGGAAATTTACACGTTAGTTTTCTTATATAAGAAAACTCACGCTCATCTCCCATTTCCCTTTAGAAATAGGATTCTGAGTTCTAGAGAAATATGGGCACTATAGGGACCCCGTAATTCATTACCGAGGCTTCCTATTATGGAAATAATTCCAAATAATTAATTTAAATTATTCTTACCATGATAAATTACAAATCATTCCACTTGAAATCTGTAATTGCACTCCTCTATTTATACTTCTAAATTCCCCATTAAACACTTGTGTAATTCCCTATAATTTATATGTACTAATCAATAAATAAAATTATTGACGAAATCAATTTAATGATTAATTTTCTTTAGACCACTGCCTAACTTACTTCATGTGTTGGATTCATAAATCTACTTACAAGGTTTGACAGGATAAAAACTTTTAAGTTTCTCAAAAAAAGGCATATCAATCAATCTCTATAACGAGACATGTATTCCATCAATTAACTTATTATTTCATCAATATATATTATTATCATCAAACTTTCCAAGCATATTGACCCATCTTAGAATCTCAGCTTTTAATATCAAACGATAATTAGATATATAGATCATAACAGGTATATCAAATTACAATATAAGTTACATTTAATAGTTTTAGAGAATATGTTTTTGTCAGTCAGTCTATAAAAGATCTATCTCTCTTGTCCCGTCATCCATACAAATTCACTAGTACAAAGGCATTTGAAACTATATCATTCTTATATCAAAGGAAAATTACATATAACCCTTGCGACAAAATCGTATGATGACATGTCATTTTATCCTACATTGTGTACGAAAAATTTTATACTTATAAGAACCCATGAATTTAATCCCTGGTGTATAAGCTAAAACTCTACACACTAAAATCATCTACTTATATTAAATAGACCACCATATACAATATATGCATTTATTAAAATTGGGAAATATTTATTTTAAAATAATATTATATGTTAACATATGGTTAATAGTATATATCCCAACAGATTCTTTGGACTTTATAAAAAATAACGAATGATTCAAAAATATAGTCCTAACTTTTTCATGGAAGATATTCTAAAAACATGAAAACGTAACTCGTCGGAAAGAACGAAATGTTTCCACGCGTGGAGACATGCTCCAAATTCTAGAGAAGTAATCCATCGATAAGTAAACATATGAAGTACATGAGTAGAAGGTATTAATTTGGTAGGATGAAGAAATCATCAATATTTAAGGTCCAAATCATCAATATGAAAAGAAATTCAAATGTTATGTTATATGTGTTTAGCAGGATAGTGGATTCACTTTATAAAAATAGATTTAAGCCTAACAATTCTAGGAGGTTAGTTTTTGAAACTTTAGTGTTGGATATTACATTTTAAATCCTGATCCGTAGAAAACTGAAAATAAGGCAATTATGTAACTGCATCCATAATTTAATTACTTGTCATTTCTACATTCTTCTCTCTTGTTACAAGAGATGTTATGCTTAGATAGTATCATTTGTATATGATTTAGGAGCTCGACCAAAAGAATTGATTGCAAATTATAACTATAAGAGCATTTTCAGGAATTTGTGTCCCACCCGTATCCTATACCCCAGATGAGACCGCTCGTTAACCTCTCAGGTCGTAGACAAGCCTCTTCTTAGCATTTTTGCAACAATCTACAATTATTTACCAAAATTTAAAATTTTTTAATATTTTATGAAGTGTACTTACACTTCATATATTTACTTAACTGCATAAGATTAATATACTAATAAGCTCAAACTAACTAACCATTTATCAACTCTATTAATAATTGAAATAAGGAATCATAATATTATAATAGTTTGCCAAACCGCGCGTTATACAATTCTTAACAAATGTTTGAAATGCAACGCTCGGGACAACATCCCCCTAATCTATGTCTAATGCACTTCAAGCTAGAATATAAAACTAGCATCCCCTCACTAAAGAGGACCTACCAATCTGGAGATCGCTAATCCAAAAACCGCGTCATTCAACGAGCTCATCTTCCTCGGAGCGGCGCCTATAAAATATGAATAGTATAGGGTTATAAACACTTGGAATAAGTATGGGCATATGCACAATACACACATAAGGACTATATAGATCAAGGAAAGCTCTCTTCCTATAGCAACATCCGTTTCTGGAAAGTGAGGGGTCACAACCCCAATCCAAACTATACTTTTCCTATTTGTTATTTGTGAATCATTCTATGAATATGACATGTTTTCATGCATTTAAAGCATAGAACTCATTTTCTATGAACATAAGACCGTGGAACCATGAACATAATTTTAGATCAACTCAATCAAAAATTAATAATTTTGCTCCATTAGGCCGAGAGCTTCTTCTCCCATGCCTAAGTTTATTTTTTCAATATTTTCTTCTTTTTGTTATGTATTTCAATGATCTCCTTTGATCCTATCCTTTACATACGAGTGCAATGATTCATTGTAGTGTCATACCTACAATGAATCAAGTAAGTAATTATAAAAGACTAAGGAAGTGATTCGACTACTCTACTCACAAGTTATTTCTTCCATTCTTGTTAAATTGGCAAGAAGTATTTATAAGACAATATTTATTGGCTTTGCCCATTTTTGATTATTTGCATGATATATAGATCTTGGGGCATTAGTTAAGAACCTTATGAATCTTTGCTATTTTTGGGCATGAAGTCGTTATAAAGCCAATCCGTATTGGCTATACCTATTTTTTTATATCATTTTATAATATAAAGATTATTGGTAGCCGATTATTTTGATCACTTCCCATAATAACAGAGTCATTATTAAGTCCATCTTATTGTCTTGCCCATAACTTGTTTTAAAGACTTCATTCTTATCAAACCTGATGATGATATTCTTTAAGCTCTTTGCTTTCTTCGTTTCCTTTGAACTTACATTTCTTCTTCTTCGTTAATTTCTGACTCTTTATTGAAGACATCTTTATCATTAAGATCATGTAGCTAACATGAATTTCCGTGTCTTCCCCAACCGAAAAGAGTGGTACACCGGAAAATTGAACCTGATCATTGAGCTAATATGAAATCCAGTGTCTGCCCACACTGAAAAGGGATGGTTCACAACGGGCTAAAGTGAAACCAAGTCCAGTATCTTCCCCACACTTAAAGTGGGGGTGCAAGTTCACACCGCTAATGCAACGAGAATTACTTTCGTTGATCATTGACTGACATAGATCGGTGAGATAACACCGTAAATCAGTGTCTACCTCAACCAGCCCCACACTAAAAAAGTGGTTCAGCGCGGCCCCCCCCCCCCAAAAACTGAAACTCATACTACCTAGCTCTCCACCCCCCCAGCCCCTTTTAGAGTAGAGAGTGGAATCCAACTGGCTAGTTTCCTATGCTGGAAAAATACTTCGAAGACTAGAATTTTCGGAGACTTCTTATCCACCTTAGTTGTTTGCCTCATCTCATGAGGCTTATAGTGCTTGCACAAGCCATTGCTTGTCTATCGGTGCTTTGCTCATTTCTTATAGCTTTAAACTTTTAGAGTTGACTCCATACATTATGGAAGCCATGCTCTGATATGAGGTAATGCTTCTTAAACTAAATGGATGACTTTCATCCTTCTTTACTTGATGATAAGACTTAAACCTCACATTTTCATCATGGTGTTAATGAGAGACTTGTCCCAGATTTTTAATATCCTCTTATGTGAGTAATCTTTAACATAAGATCAATTGATACTTGTCACCCCCTTTATTTAGTTGAATGAAATGCGAACTTAAGTCTCACATTATCATTATTGTGTAGTGAACTTGTCTCACGAATTCTAACACACTCTTAATGTACTAATTCTAACAACCCTCTTATGTGAGTATCTTTGTCAAATTGTTTAGTGGAGTGGGACTAGTCCCCACTTCCTTTAAAACTACTCTATTAGGGGGGACGGTCAAGTTTCCACTTTCATAACTCTAGTTTTAGCTATTTCATTACTCAACCCTTATCTTGTGAACATTAATCCGCTAGTCTGTACCATTCTTTATTAAGTTATAAGGACCTTAATAAAATACAATTATGTTGGACAAGTTTCGTGTGTCAAGGGTAGGTTGCGACTTGTCTATTTATTGGCACACCCTATGTTATATGAGTTTCATTAAGTTAAAGGGGCATGATTAATTTTGGTATAACGTAGTAATAACCAATTCCTATATCATTTTTGGAAATAACATTGTAAGGGCCAATTGTATTGGCATAAAAATACTTTCACTGACACTGGTCCATATAGCAAATATGAATTAGCCAATTCACTTAAATTCATGTGTATACTATAGTAAATCTCCTCAGTTTTAAAGCAAGCCGAAACTTTTAAACAGAAACGAAACAACTTACAATGGACAAAACACCAACTCATAGGACAACACAATTTCTGCAATTCGGGGGTCTACGAAACACAAGTTAGCATGACCACCAACAGTCTTTAATCTCCTATAGATGTCGACGATGACTGTCATAATGGTCTCGAATTGACGGAAGCTAGACGCGTGGGAGGTCTCTAATGTAACATTATCAAACCAAGACACCTAAACAGTAATGATCATTAGAACCACATACCAACAATAGGCTCGAGATTTGGCATTATACATACTAGTACATCGGAATGGGAGAACTATGGAGATGAACATTCATTTCATTGGGAAACCTAGTTTCATTTTTTGGAATTCAAACGTTTGAAAAGCCTCTTGGAGAAAGAATTCCAAGAGATATAACCCATAACCTTACTGTATAATTTAATCTATGAAGATCACCTGACCTTTGCACGAAAAATCTTGAAGAAGAGTGTTCAAATCGCCTACAGAGAACTTGAGAGTATTTTCTGTTTTCTGCGTTTTTGCTCGCTGTTTTTCAGCGTGAGTTTCGTGTGCTTGAAAGCGTGATGGAAGTCCCTTTTGCAACTGAAATATTAACTAATTTCAAATTAGGCTATTAAGTTGATTAAATAAATCAATTCGCTATTACCAAACGCCCCTCCTAAAATGACTAAAAATAAGGAAAGCATTTGACTGTAGCCAATCTGAAATTAGCTAAGGCCTCGGCCTTATTTTGAATTAAATTTAATTAATTAAATTGATATTTAATTAATTAAGTGACCTATGTAATTACTAAAATCCCTCAGTCCTAGGACCATAACCAACCCCTATGGACCATCCTAGGTTAGGTGTATGATGTTTTCTGAGTTAGTTAAAGGCTAGTGTCACCCGTTTCGGTTTTACGTTGTCGGTGTACTAGTTATTTAGTTTGTTTGACCTAGGTTATTTTTCTTTTTTTAATTGTTTTAAAAGGTAAAGTTAATTATAGCCTAGATTTGGTTATGAAGCTAGGCTCCACATGGCTTGACCCCAACACGTGTGCCGACCCCAACCGCCCTAACCGAATTTGGTTGTGCTTGTCTCTTGACGATTAGCACATGTTCTTGCGCATGTGTTGTTCTGTGCATTCTTGTTGTCCTAAGGATACTCACTATGTCCTTGGACACTCTTAATCTACATATCTTTAAATAATCCATGTGTATGGTACCTAGGCTGACCTTGGGATCCTCGTACCCCTAATATGCACACTAAGAAATTAATATTTTTCGCTTAGGATCTCATGCAGTCACATTCCTAACAAGCTGGATTGGGGAATTTGAACATAAAGTCTTTCTTAATACATAAAAGTGGCTAACCCCCTCAAGCCATATTCTCTAACATTCCCAATTTTACTCATATTGGGCATTGGGATGCCCTTTGTACCCCATTACATATTCTTAAAACCTATAGGCTCTGCACTAGAAAGGACATTTTCTGATTTACACTTTTGATTTACGAGATTGTTAAATATATTTGATGTTATCCATGACTTAAAAAGTTTTTATTTCATTTAGGTTTATTGCCCGTGAACATATTCGATAACCTCTGCAACATATGATGTTACCTGGCTATAACCATCTATCTATCTAGAGATAATTTTGTTCATCCTTTACTTATTTGGGAGCCATGATTAACTCATGTTTTTGCAGCTTACTCTAGATTTTTCTCCTTGTATGGTTGACTCCTCATATAACCAAAAATAATCATACTACTTTCAATAATAGAGGAACATGTAATACGAAAAATAATGTAAAAAATAATTCACCTTGAATAGGGCTATGTATTTCGAACTTAGACGTCTTGGCAGTTTCTGTTTTGTTTTCCTTTTTAAGCTTAGAATGTTTTTATATAAATAGGGAATAAGCCTTGTTTTTTTTTTTTGGGGGTGGGTGGGGGTTTAGATACTATACATTGTTTGAGTTCTTGTCTTGGTATTATAGACTTGGGAAGAGTTTGCACAATAGCCACCTTAAAGACTTATATGACATTATGTCACAAGTCTGAAACATTAATGGTATACCCACTATTAATAACATCATTCAATGTGGCCTTACTTGCATTACAAAAGACCCCACCAACTTCCAAATCTCACTTTAGTCCCTCCCTTCAAACATATTTTTGATAAGTATATTATTTCTAAATTTTAAATTTAGATGAGAGCAAAAAAAAGCTCTAAGCGGAAACATGGAGTTGCATCCGTTTTTGCTCATTTTTTGCTTCATGGGGCAATTGTTGATTCCGGCGAGTTTTCCGATGGTGAATCCTTTTCAGTACATTCTCATCATCTCCTACTCATTTACCTGTTTATCCATTCTTTCAAAGCAAGGTTCAAAATAAGTTTCTCCCCATAAATAGAAAAATCTTTCACAATAATCACTTGATGACTCATACATACATTGTTATAGTTTAAAAGCATTAAAAACATGTTTCGTCATTGCAGAAGCCGAATTTTGAATGAAGATTTATCCAGCCATGTTTTCGTATAGATTTCGTACCTTATAGACTTATATTATAATATATTATAGATATTTGTAGTCTATAATGACAGTAGTTGAATTTGTTGTCGTTGGTGGACTGTATGGGAGTATGGGAGGAGACTCCTATCATGCCCTGAGCCTACAACCTGGGCAGGACTGGCTATGAGTTTCTGCGGGAGTTTCTCTAACCGATAATCATCACTATGAGCCTAAATAGTGATACAGCGTCTTGCCCACGCTTCTATTACTATTCTATAATTTGTCGTTGTATATAACATCCTCTACCTAGTGGATCCACTAGCTAACCTTACGTGATCATCTAAAAAGTATGACATGTTAATACCTATGATGACTACATTATTTACATGGGGACTTGAGTTATCTGAACTCTCATTCCCACATCGATGCTCAATACTACTCCCAAAAGATACTTTAGCTTATAGCTTTTAATAAAACTTCCTTCCTTTGGGTTGAGATAATTTACTGAACCCTTTATCTAAAGGCTCTTTCTGGAAAAAATGTTCCCCTCTTTAGTTCAAAACTCTTTTAAAACTTATTAGTTTCCTTTTAGCTTAAATGTAAAAACATTAATCAGCCTTTAGGGAATAATTAGTCCCCTTTATAAATTTAGAGAAATGAACTCAACTCTTACTCTTACTTAACTTGAAACTTTAACTCTTAGGGAATACTTAGTTCCCTTATTCCTTTTTGAGAAATGAACTCAACCTTTTACTCTTTTTCTTAAATTGAACTTGAGCCTT
This sequence comes from Solanum habrochaites, assembly GCA_027704765.1. Taxonomy (NCBI): domain Eukaryota; kingdom Viridiplantae; phylum Streptophyta; class Magnoliopsida; order Solanales; family Solanaceae; genus Solanum; species Solanum habrochaites. Next base: position 8,762,650 of record JAKWJA010002489.1, read on the forward strand.
AAAACGAATTAAAAGCTTTTAAGTAAGACTCTAAGAACTTTGAAAACTTTACTTTTACTCACTTCATATCTTTAGACTTGACTTCTTACTTTCTTGACTTTGATCATAACTTCCCTTGAATTTGGAATATGGATTCAAGAATCATAATCTCATGTTTATGGATGATTTCGTGATGTTTAGATGTACTCCAGAGTGTTTGAATCAACTAGTAATAAAGGGTACATAACTTAGGAACTAGTACGAAAAGATAGGGAGAGAATAGGGTCTCCACATAGCCTTAGCACTCTGAGAGGCTCGAATGAAAAAGCCTGAAGGACAGAGGTTTCACCTTGGTGCTCTGGCTGTCTTTGCGCAGGCAGAGGCTTCCCTGAGGGGTTCTGGCAGGAGCAGCCCCCAGGTCTTGTCATGGCTTGTCAGATGCGATTTCCGACCTTTATTCTCCAATTTTCAGTTCTAACTCTTCTAAACTCCAATGGATCCCACCACAAATGCTTCGGATCCAAAAATTCTTCATTACCCAATAGATTAGACCCAAAAAACCATCCGAAAATATGGATTAAAACTACAAGAGATGAACTACAATTCCACCAACAAGAATTTCACAATCTTTCGACTAGAACTTCTATGTTCATCATTCACTAACTCAAACTTTGCAGAATTGAAACAATTTGGTGTAGGTGAAAGGACCCATCACCGAATGCTCTCACATACCTTGATAGGAATCACCCTCGACGAAATCTACGCAATGAATTCTTGGCGTTATTACCCTGACTTATTTTTTTAAATGTGTAAACTGAATGTGATAAGTTTAGACCTCAACTTATTACCCCAAAAATGAAATTAATAATGATTTATGAAAATACCAAAAAACCCTTAACAAATCCACATTTGGAATTTCCTCTGCCCAACAATCCAACTTCCGACAGTCATATCTCTCTCATACAACCTCAAAATTTCACAAACTTGGCATTGTTGGAATGTCTTGGGGAACTCACCCAAATTCCTCCTGAGCTGGAAGTTATGGCCGTTTGAAAATGACCAAAACTCACTTTTTAAATGTGGAAATTTTCTGGATTTCCTTAGTTATTTCCAAAAATCACTGTTCTTTGTTTCTTAGATTAGTTATAGTTAATTCTAGTTACAAGATGTTATAGCTCCCAAAAATTGGAATTGGAAATCTTTTAGTAAGACGACAATTCCCATTGTGTTACATCGCGAAGGTTCATATGACGATATGATTGAAAGCGTAATTGACGGCGGTGAGGTAACTTGTGAGCCAAATGACTTGGTGATTAGCTATCAAATGAATGGGAGGGAATACATCTGACATTCACTGACTTCATATAGAATGATAGGCAAACAAAAACGTTAGCTTTGTACATGTTAGATATTGTATTTATGGATCTAGCCTACATTGGGATCACATAATGTGAGGCCTCCAATTGACGAAACAAATTCAATTTGACACGACAATGATTCTTTGGAAATTAAAAATTAGGTGATTATACAAATGAATGTTTGGGTGATCATTCAATGAATATACGTGATGATTCAAAAATGTGGAAAATCAGTCGATAGATGTTGAAGATCCCGAACATGAATGGTGTGAACAAATGCAGGGAGAAGAGGAAGTGGGATCATAATCCAACCATTTCTTCCTCGATGGAACCAATTTATGCATAAATCATACTTCAGTAACAAGAATGAGTTGCAATTGTTATTAGCCGAAGCAGCGACAAAAAAGTCTTTTGATATAGTTACTTTGAGGAGTTGTACTAAACATTTAAAGGTGAAATGTGTATCTCAGAATTATGCATAGATGTTGCGGGCTAGAAAGTATGAGTGTTCAGATAGATTTTGTATCTATAAGTACATTGACGAGCAGAGTTATGGCCTTGAACATGCCAATAGTATCCATAGAAAACTCTCAATCAAAGTCATTTCTTCACTTTGTGTATATATGTATCGTGATGGCAGGGTCCAAATTTTTAAAGAGATTAAAGGGCTAATTTATAAATTATTTTTTGTAGTCCAAGTTATTGGAATTGTGGGAATGGAGTGTGGTTGTCCAAGAGATGTCTGAGGGACGCAAGAATGGAATATTCATTCCACCGGGCTTTTTCCTACATGTTTCAGACCATATGTTGGGTTCTACTAGTCTATTCTAATCATGGGAAACAGAGGATGTCAATAAGGTTCATGTTTATTTTCTTGGCCTTCGGATGCGTAATTAAAGGATTTTTGCCACATGAAAAAGGTAATTCCGTTATGGACCTCATTACTTGGTATACAAAAGGGCTGTTGATGAGAGTTGTTGCACAAGATATGGAGAATCATGTATATCCAATTGCTTTTTGTGTGGTGGACAAAGAGAATGGTGCATCTTGGACATTCTTCTTTTAGAAGTTAAAGGAGATTGTGGTCGATGAACAAGACGTGTTTTATCTCAGATAGACACAAGAGTATCGCCAACGACATTGAGAACATTTACAATCATGCTCACCACGGATATTGTATCAGCAACCTCATGTGAAAATCTCCGTGTAAATAATCATTATTGAGATTACTTTTATCTTTACTAAAATGCGACAAAGGCTTATTCTTTGAAGAGTTTGCCAATCATTTTGTCGAATTCAAGAAAAAATGTCCAGTAGCATCCGTCGTCATTGAGTATGATATGGGTTTTGAGAAGTGGAGCAGGGCACATTTTCCTGGCAATACATGTGATGTGATTACCACAAGTATCGCCGAGTCACTCAATGTTATGTTGAAAGACGAAAGAGAGTATCCCGTGCCATCAATATTTAATGTGATTGCTAAGAGGTTTGGAGAATTGTTTAGGTAGAGGCATGCATATAAACTTAAATCAATGGATAATCAAATAGTGCCTTCTGCCGAAAAAATTGCAAGAAAAAAAATGATCGAGGACGAATCCTTATATGTGGAGAACGTAATTGGTGACGGTAATCAATTTACCGTGTTAGTTGCAGGTGTTACCGCCTATGTGGACCTACTGGAAAAGTCATGCTCTTGTAGGGAATATGACTTGATCAAGATACCATATGCTCACGCGATGGCCGTTTTGCGATCGAAATAGGATAATGAGTATGGTATGAGCATTTATGACTACTCTTCGCCTTTGTATAAAGTTGTATCATACCTCCTTGCACACTTACATTCTATCAATGTTGTCCCTCTCAAGTCGAAATGGTGTGTTCCAGAGGAGTTTCTTAATGTGAAGATTCTTTCGCCTCCTGTCAAGCGTTGAAGAAAACGAAGAAAACATGTCAAAGGTGTCTGTGAGAATTTCAAGAGCAAGAGAAGGAATAAATGTTCAATTTATACAATATCAGGACACAGAGACCTACTGTGTGAACACAACAAATCCTAAAGAAAGCTTGGATTGAATTGTAAGCTTTGTCTTCAAGCTACTGGGGAGACTACTATTTTTTTTGTTGACAACATTTTGATCAATTTAGTGTCATCTATTATCGTAATAAGTCGTGATCTAATATAGATCAATCAAAAAACAACATAGATTTTGTACGCTATCTTTAGTGTTTATTATTGAGTCCATCCATTCTCGATTAAACTGTGTATTATTAATGTGAAGTTGTATATTTTAATGCATGTAAATTATTATTACTAGTAAATGGGTCCGTGCTTCATGCATTATAACTTTCTTTTTTATGATTTGTTAGAATATAAATTTCTTGTATTTTGATGTTATTGTATTTTTATATAGGTTTTTTAAGAGTATAGAGACTATTCTATTCTAATTTACAATTTGTTTTATTAAAAGAAAATGAAAAAGTTACCAATCGGAACACTATTTTTTTTTTCCTATTTACATAATGTCATTTTACAATGGGTTAAAAAAAAAAAAAAAAAAAAAAAAAAAAAAAAAAAAAAAAAAAAAAAAAAAAAAAAAAAAAAAAAGAAAAAAAAAAAAAAAAAAAAAAAAAATAAAAAAAAAAAAAAAAAGAAAAAAACAAAAAAAAAAAATGTGGTCTTTGATTAGAAAGTCACATAATATTTGTTCTGAATTTTCTTCTTTTCAAAAATTTGTTAGTATACACTCATCAATCAAATTCAAAATATAATATTTATAAATATAGACTATGTAACTACTGTGTTTATCTAGAAGAAAAGTTTCATATCAATTTTCAATTTTTTTTAATCTTTATAAAATTACCAATAACAATATTCTTATAATGTATTTTTCAAAATCCAAATTTTTTATATGTAATATAGTTATGATAATGTTTTATAATTGAAATTGTGCATAAACAAAACATCAAGCAATCCTTTAAAGGATTAAAGAGAAGTAAAGGATAAAGGGAAAAAGATTAAAAAATTACTTGGGTGTTAGAGAATCGTCATCATTGTGTATCATGTAATTATAATTAATTATTAGTTTTAATTCTATCATTTGACTTTCTTTTTTTTTCTTTCTTATTAATATTAACATTATTATGCCAACAACAAAAACTCATATAAATTTTTAGGCTTGATCTATTGGAGAAGAAAAGATTTGTTTGGAGAATGTTGTAAATAAATGTATTCTTTAAAAATGTGAATCTTAGGTAGGTGGATTATATATAGTCTCTACTAATAAATACTTATTACAATAACTTTTCATAAAAGTTAAAGATAAACAACTAAGTTGAAAACATGCACCCAAAAACAACAATTAATATCATACACATAAATTAATGACAGTAAGAAAACATACCAATATCTGCAGCAATAGAATGAAACATAAAGGAAAAATCGTGCCTACTGAATGACAATGTATCCTTATTAGTGAGCTACTCAAAATGAGAAAAGTAGAAAAAAATTTAATTGTGCAGAAGAAGAAGAAGAATAAAATGTTTAACTATGCAGAAGAAGAAGATGAGAGGAAACCCCTCTATTTATAAACAATAATGAGTATTATGAACAAATGTCTATTGTGTTTTATCATAAAGGTCACAACTTTTTGAAAATGTCACAACCTTTCATAGATCTTACAACCTTTTATAAAATTGCAACTATTAATAAACGCTGCAATTTTTCATAAAAGTGACTTTTTATGAAAGGAAAAGGTTAATTTTGGAAATAAGTAAATTAAAATGGAATTCTTGTTTGTCGTGAGAAAATAGGTTCTTAAAAATTATAGTACCATATTCCAACATAATATTGATTATGTTTCCATCATATATACCAAAGAACCTCCAATGAATGAATTAATACAAATAATCAATCATTGTTCTTTGATCAAATATCTAAAAAAGGAAAATAAATACAAATAATATAGGTAATACATACACCTTTAGTAATGTAAGACCATTTAAGCGCATATATTATATATTGGGATATATGTGGTAGGAGAAATTAAATCATATCTTGTTACAATATTAAAATATATAAGCTTATATTAGTACTTTAAAATTAATAAAATTTAATACATACATAGTACAAATTCTTGGAATTGAGTACAATAATTATTTTCTGCACTATATGTGTATATGTTCAATATAGGTACTATATGTGTATATGTTGAATATAATTGGAGACAATAACTTTAAAGAAACATAAAAGATGAGTTTAAAACATGTACTCAAAAATAACAATTCATATCATACACATAAATAAATGAGTGTAAAAAAAATAATACCATGATATGTGAAAATAGAATAAAATAAAACGGAAAAACTGAGTTCATTGCTTTCACAATGTCTCCTTTATGAAACTAATCCCCTCCAATATCAGAGGTTTAAAGAATTGCATCCTCTAAGGATGGAACAATTTTATTCATCAACTCATTAATACAAAAACAATGGTGTCAGTTAGTCGCTCAACATAAGCAAAATACACAAATATTTAATTTTACGAAAGTAGAAAAAGTGATGATCACAATTTTTGTAATTTTAAAATGAGAGGAAATCCCACTATTTGTAGACAAAAGAGGGTAGTGTGAACAACTATTTATTGTATCTTATCAGAAAGGTTACAACTATTTGGAAAAGTTGCAACATTCGAAAAGTTCACAATCTTACATAAAAGTCATAAATTTTCACAAAGTTGCAACTCTTCGTTGAAGTCGCAACTTTTCATAAATGTCACAACTTTTTAGAAAAGTCACAACTCTTCATTAAAGTCACAACTTTTCATGAAAATCAGAACTTTTCATAAAAGTCGCAACTCTTTAATAAAGTCACAATTTTTTTTGTAAAAGTCATATATTTTAATGAAAGAGGAAGACTAGTTTTTGAAATAAATAAAATCAAAAGGAAATTCTTCCTTGTGTGGCGCCACAACGGCGTTGCGTAGTGCTCTCTTTAATAAATATATTATTATTATTCTTAATTATTAGTGTATTATTATTATTATTAATCATCATCATCATCATCATCATTATTACTATTACTATTACTATTCTTATATATTATTGTCATAACAATGATTGTTGTTGTTGTTATTATTATTAATAATAATAATAATAATAATTTTTTAATGAACTTAACCAAACTATCCATATGAAATAATCTAAGTATAAGTAATTCAAAAATGACTAATACAAACATTATATGAATATACGCTCTACCTAATAGTCCTTGAAGAATTAAAAAAAGATCATATGTTAGCATTGTAAAATTTCTATAAGTAAATATTTAATTTTATCAAAATATATACACCCTTTAATCAATCGATGCATGTCTATGTGTGTGATGTGTGTGGTGTGTGTATGATCAATCTCGCATGATCAATGAGATTTACACTTTGACATTAGTAACGTATATTCAGGTCTATCTCTATTTTAAAGCATTGTCTATACTTTACCTACTAAACAGACATTTATACATAGCCCAAAACTAGTGAAATTTAAGAAACAAAGTTAATTAAACAAAGTATATTTTTTTTTAACATTTTTTTTCCAATAAATAGGTTTAAAAAAAGTCCTATGATTCGTTAAAGTCCACATAAATGGTTATGGGGTGATTATAGACGTACGAGGAAAGTTGTTGGATACGAGCAACACGTTAGAACTATGTTTGAGAAACGTATATTTTTAGCAGTATAAGTTGTTCGTACAGCAAAGAACCCACTAGTAGGTTGGGATCGATCCCACGAGATAACTGATTTAGAATTTAACTTCAATGTACAATTACCTTCGAGTTAGCCAAGTTCTTTTCTTTTCCGAAATCTATAATTAAAAGTGGGTTTCGTGAAACAAATTCTGCATATAACTCTAAGAAGTAAAAAAGTAACAGATAAAGCTTTGTTTTTATCAAGTTATGAGATCAAACTAAGGGTTAAGTGTTTCTGATAGGTTCATAACGCCGTATTTCTAGCTATAACAATTCCTCTCTAGTGTTTTGCATGCAAAGTGATAAATTAGTTATCTCTAAATCCATGGTCCAGCATATAAAAAATTTCACCCCGTACCTTGGTCCGGCTACGTGTGTATACGCTACTTACCCTTACCTTTACTTCATATTAAGCATCGCCTTCTATGTATGACTGAGTTATTACTTCGCACCAATTGAGCCTAGCCTATAAGATAGTATCCCACTAACTCTATGTTGATAATTCTTTTCTGATTACTACCTCCTTGGTTCAGCAAGTAGCAAAAAGGCTAGTTCTAATTTGCACTCGTTAAAAAGACTTTTAAACGAATGAATTATCAATACATGCAATAATCTATTTGGGAATTCATATTAAGCTAGGTTTACTTTGTTAATCACCCATGGTTCGCACAACCCTAGTTGTGGATTTAGTTACTCATGGATATAAAACACAATTCATTGTTGTTAAACAATAAAACATGAACTTACTTTAACAATTCGAAGAAAATTAAGAAAATTCAGCTTCAAATAACAAGAAGTTACTTGAAAACCAAATCAAGAAATTGAATTAATTCTAAATTTGCAAAACCCAATCTCCAATTACAAACTAGGAACAATAGTAATAGAATCAAACCCCAAAAATGAGGGTTTTACACCATATTTATAAGAACATAGTTCTAAACTAAAAGGAATTAAAATAAGGAAATTTATCCCAAAAGTGTGTCTACATTCGAGACCCCACAGATGAAACGACGGACCGACGAATGCCTCCGTAAGGCCAGATTTAGCAACTTTTTTCATCCTTCAGCTAGCATCCTCTTTAAATCAATCGATGTACCAAAAACACGTTCCGTCGATGCATCACGGTTTCATCGATTCCGTCCGTCGTTCCATACTTCAACTTTCTTTAACGTCGGATACTAGGACTATCTTTGAACTTATCGACAATTCAATCAGGACGGTCCGTCGATCCTTCTGTAGCCCCATACTTGGTCAGATTTCCCTGAGTTTCTCCAGATGCCTGAACAATCAATCGACGGTCTGTCGATGGAACGACGGGCAATCGATGGCCTTCGTGGTTCACCTCTGTACTAAATCTCAGTTGTCTTCAGCGTTTTGGGTTTGGACATCTTTCCTATAAAAACAAAGGTAAACTCATGTTAAAACTACTACAAAAAGGCTCTAGACACACACAAATCTTAAGGGAAAAGCATTAAAAGTACCGCGAAACACGGGCACATCAAGATCCAATCGGCAAAGATCACAAATAGACTCTCCACCACTCCCTAGTTGTCCTACATAACTGGAGTATAACATAACAAACCCCAGAGACTCATCCAACTTAACACTCTCTAACAACTCTCTATATGTACTCAAAAACTCATGCACATCCCCGCTTGTTCCACCTTAAAATGGAGGTGGATCCATATTTCTGAACTTCTTGTAACTAGCATTGCTCATCCTCTGTCAACACAATTTAAGGGGCATCCTTAACCTAAACTCCTGGTGCAGGATCAACCTCAATCGTAGGACCCGTTGGTGGTTCCTTATCGGACCTTAACTAAATGGAGTATGTTTATGTAGAGTCTGAACGCCACTCTAGTCTAAGAGCCCTCTGATGTGCCTGCGCGTCCCCACCCTGACAAGAATTCTCAAGTACCTACAACACCCTCAACAAAGTGTCCAATGGTGCAACAGCGTCCTTTGGAGGAACCTTGTCCTCTCTAACATTATTCTCTAGATTGGGAGAGACAACTCTGCCATGGTCTCTGACTAGCGCCATTCCAAAGGACTGATCTCTTCCCCTAGCTCGGGGTCTACCCCTACCCCTAGTTGGGTCTCAACAACTGGTCGGGGGCTGCCTCCTCTACCACCAACAGTAGATCTCATCCTTGCCATTTTCCCAAAATAATGCGACAACTCGTTACTACATATAGTAGCCATGCACGATAAGGATAAATTTACAAATGGAAGTTCCCTAACAGTCTGGCCCAACCCTTTATTATAGAATTGGCCACGGAGTCTGTGACCCTTCCCCTATTTCTCATCATTTCAACAAGGCATTATCATACCAGTAATATAACATCAATGCAATTATAAAAAAGTGCAAATGCTCGATGAGATGAGAAAATCCTCACAGCAACAATCCAACACATATAATCTTGGCACAATATCAAGAATTAGCCAATGTAACACATTCTTCTTTTACCCCATATTGTCATTAATAGAACTTAATCATCATTTATCAAAGACAGACTATATGAAACTCTTGACCAATACTCATTACTCACAATACAATTAATGAAGAGGTCAAGCGGTCCACTTGCCTCATGAAAAGGTTCAATCAACTCAAATAACTTGTCTTCCCTCTCAGAGGGGGTCTCCAAATCAATACAATTTACACAGTATTGCCATTATAATAAAGAATCAGACCAACAACACCCAAATTAATAATTTTTAAAATTAGGGGAAAATGAGAAATAACCGAAAGACAATACTTCGACATAATTTGCAAAAACGTTCTTGGGCTTTGATCCCAAATAAAAGTCAATAATAGCCCATAGGTCCTTACGGAGTCAACTTGATTCCCAATACACTATCAATCATATTTACTTTTGGTTAGTTTCTCAAGATAGATATGCATACATACACATAATTATTTTCAGAGTTGACTGGTGCACGTGCCCCCCACAAATACATGTGGTCCGCCTCTGAACTAAGAGGCATGTTGTGTTATAACTGACCTGATATTTCAGAAGAGAGTTTTCATGATCATTTAGAGTTTGCCTTAGCACCTCTTCTTTAATACACGTGCTTATTCTTGTGAGTTTCCTTGCTGAAACTTTCTGAATCATATGCGCTTTTTCTTATCAACTTTATGATCCTTGTTATAAGTTCTCAAAGCAATATATTTATTCTTAGAGACAATGATATGGTGATTATTAATAAGTATTAATATGTTTTTTTATGATTACTGACCACCATGTTGATCTAACTTTTTACGCTTTCCTGTTATTTTAGCATGTACTAAACAAAAATAAAATAGGGATCGCCTCCGGGAGAATACAATATATTGATTGATACCGGAAGTGATATATCATGGATTTCGTGTAGTTCCTGCAGCAACTGTCCTTCATACTCTTGATATTTTTTTAGTTTTTTTTTTTTGTATAAATTATTATTGTTATAGACCATTAATTTAGGTGAGTGCAATATATTGGTGATTTATAAAACAATTCAATTGAAGAAGTCACCATCTAAATTTTTTTAATGATGAATTAAGATGCCTAATTATTAATTAAAGTAAAGCTAAACTTAACTTCAAATAATAATCTACTCAACTTATATGATTCTAGGTAATTTAGGATTTAGATTATCCTAAAGAAAAGAAGCTAAGCATCCCATGAGATCTGTTAAAATGGTTAACTAGTCATAGTTAGATTAATTAAACTTGTTATTATTTATAAAAAAGTAATATTTAACATTTGAGAAAATAATTCATATCTTGATGTCGTGGTTCCAAATTTTAGACTCAAAGGACAAGATTTATTTAGAACGAATCTGATTGAAGTACTCAATTTTACAAGGAAGTTACTCAAAAATTCTTGCAAGTTTTTAGTATCATAAAGAAAATAAACTAGAACAAGTAAACAATCACATAAGAAAATAAAACGATCAATTAACCAGATCATATTGGGGGGGGAGGAGGGGAGAGAGCGAGTGATGCATGTTTGAGGTTATATCGAATCACAAGCTGAAACTTCTTGTGCAAACGAGAGTCTTTCGTGGTGACTCTATTTCGTTGTCAAAATGTACATACAAGGAAATAAAAATATGAAGAAAATATTTAAACTACGATTCTGTTCCATAATTATAAGCATGCTCAGATATTTTAGAAAGGACTTAATGCATCCCCTTACACTACTGATTCATTCTAAACTTTTCCAATCATTTAGCCAAGATCTTTTAGTAAAGAACAAAAATCTACAAACAATATTATTAATACGAGCACAGCAGTATTAGATCAAGTGATTTGTGAATTGGGACATGAGAACTGGAAAACTAAGCGAAGGAAAAATGAAAGTCATTTTTCCTTCATTGGTAGAAAATAATAAAAAGTTTAGTTCTTATATTACAAGACAATTCATTTAGCTCTTAAAGGGTTATGTAGAGGGTTCCCCTTCATACTATCGTCGTTGTCACCGGTTAGTTCGGGTTCGGCTTCGACTTAGGCAAATTTATTTATCAATCTCATTTGGACTCGGATATTTTCTTTCTTTTCATCTCAAGCGTATTTCTGATTACTATTTTTAGTATATGACATAATAACAAGTTGACTAAGATATATATATGAAAATACTTTTCTTTTAAAGCTCATAATCAAACTCAAAGTTATGAAGACTCAAAATTTGTTTTTTAAAAAAGTATGCCGAAGAAGTTCAGAAAATTCAGTAGAGAAAATGAGTGCAAACATCACTATTTAAGCTAAAATTTTGTCTGAAAGCACGTTTTAAGAACAGGTTTGGTGTCTGTTGGATGGAAGTGTTTGTTCGTAAGGGAAGGAATAGTGTCTTTCATAAATTTTGTTCATAACAATTTTGCGAATTCAAAATAAATTTTGCATGATATAAATTAATTAGTAAAAATGAAAAATGAAGTTCGTCTAAAAAATTTATTAATAAATCATTTGTCGAAGTCTAAGTATAGCACGACGACAAGTAGATGACATCACAAGGGGACATTCTCTTCTCAACTCTTCAAGAGGTAGAAGCATTATTTCTTAATGTAAACACAATAGTTCTTCTCTTCATTACCAACAAGGGAGAAATGACCTTTATTCAAGATTTTTCAATAACTTTGATTAGAAAGGGTCCATGTGGTAGTATAAGAATGAACCAAACATAAAGAATCATCAACAAATATGAAGTACAATAATTGTGATAAAAAAAAAAAACCAGAATCAAAGATAAAAAATAGAGATGATTCGAAAATTATGATCCTTTGGTGGGGGGAGGGGGTTAGAAACCTTAACTTTTATCCTACTAACTAAAATTGTAGATGTAGGGTGAGAGCAAGAATTAAGTTATGGGCCATCTAAATCTTAGTATTCTAAGAGATATGATCACTTGAAGTTAACTTTTGTAAAATCTTATATCGAAACTCAATTGATATGGAAACTTACAACTCAACTTTGTATTAGTGGATTGTTATGACCTTAAAACATCTCCAAATCAATTAAACTACTAAAGAATCGGCCGTAACACCTATGCACAATTAATAATCACTCAGAATAACCTTATACACATATGAAAAACAATTCGATAATAGTTAACATATTTCAAGGTATTACAATATATCCCACTTGAAACCATTCATCCTCGAATGATGGTCAAGTTGCACTAAAAGAGAAATGAGCTACTTCTACTATCTTTGTGACCTTTGAACTTCCCCATTAACAAAGATAGAAGTGGTTTGTATTAAGAGGTGGAAAATCAACTAGAGTATGCTTCTTACAAACGTTCAAGAAAGATTTCCAAATTACGGGTCATGATATGAAGTTTCTCGAAATCACAATAGAAATAAGGCTATCACATCAAACGTTTTCATCAAAATTTCTCATAACCTTCTTAAGAAAAAAATACGGGCACTATTTGTCACATATTCGAACATAAAGAACTCACAAATCTTAAGAATCTGAGCCATCTGTCGGGGTCCATTAAACATGAATGATATAGAGTAAACATTGTTCATACTCTACCTCAAATTATTTGACATGATATAGGAATATCTTGGGCATGGAAAAATAATAGAATTACTAAGCCACAAGTGATATGACTAATATCTCTTAAGCTTAGCAAAACATCTCACTGTGTTCCTCCTTGTGAACGCTACACTTCATAAGCTACTACCTATAGCTCCTCCAATGTACCATATGTCTGCTGCTGGGAAGGTCTTAAGGTCTGAGTCTAACTGGATGCTCTTAATGTGTTTAAGCCTAACTTGGAGTCACAAGGTGCACCACATAAGGTGATCATATTAATCTAAACCGCTGAATTCACGATTTATAGCTCTGTAGGGATTTTCATCTCAAGAATACGACTTCTTCATACAAATTCACTAAACAAACCTCTTATTTCTAATCAAGTCATTTACATGTATACCAGCACCCTATTCAAACCTAGTATTGTAAACACTCCATGAACTTCTAACTAACCAATTCTTCAAAGAACTATTAATATTCCTATCATCTCAACCAACTGGAAATTCATGTATTACTGATATGGAAAAACACAAAATATTTTAATCTAGCTACTAGATATAACCAATAGTCATTTCAATCTTTTACACACGTGGAATAAACATACTGTGATATTCACCATAAAGAGTGTCTACCCTCTCATCTAAACCAACATTCAAATTCTATCAACGACTCTATCAAAACTGAAGTAGGACTATTGAAAGGTCTTTCAGAGAAAAGATCATAAGCACGAATAATTCAAGAAGTTTGATCTAAGAATATGCATTGCGTAGCATTAATTCACTAGAAATTGAAGGTATATCATTAGTTCATAGGACTAAGCATATTCATAAACATGAGTGTATACGTTATGAGTTGTATATCGTAAGACTGACATTCACCACTTCATAGAGTAAGATTGAGGTCGTCAATGAGTTGAATCCAGGACTCTTATTCGAATATACGAGCATAGTGTTATTAACCTGTACTTGTAAGGTTATTCAAAACAGAAACAGAAATAAGAAGAAGTAGACTGAAAAATAAAAAATAATCCGAGTCCACAGAAATAGTGTGTCTCCTTAAGAAATTTAATTCCCTCACTGTACCCGAGGTTATGGCTTAATTTCTCCCAAGATAAAACGGATTAATCCTATTAAAGAAATAGCAGTACCTCAAATTTCTTTAACTTCAGTGAACTTAAAAATAGTAACAAGTCACACAGACTCAGTCGATCGACACTTTGATTTTTAGAGAAAAATAAATGAAGACAAGGAAAAAATTTCAGTGTTTTTAAAAACAGAAAATGACTTTCTTTTATAGCCATTTTCAGCAAGAAACGTGTCTGAACTGAAAAATCTTTACAGACACATTTTATCCAGAGAGCTGTGTTTTTTGAAAAAAATAACAACTTTTAGGAAAATGTGTGTTAGGAGAGTAATGAATTTTCGAAAACAGTAACAACTTTTTGGAATGTTATCGTTGCACGCGAATTAATTTTGTTAATTAACTAATTAACTAACATTCTGAATTAGTATATAAGAGCTAATATTAACAGGATTTATTTGATTAACAAAAATTAATTAAATAAATTTTGTCCAAAAATTTTATCAATTAATCACATCATTTACCAAATCCAAAGCCGAAGCCGAGGCAAAGCGAGCGATGACGGCGCGAGAGGGCAACTTCTTAGCTCTTTAAGAAGTAAAGGAAGTGTTTCCTTATATAAGGACAACAAATTCCCTTTCTTTTTCCGATATGGGAGAAATGACTTTTCATTTGCACATTGCAAATGACTTTTCATTTTCCCCCCAAATTAGTTCTCTCACTTTTCATATTATCTCTTTTCTTTTCCCATTCACACTTTGCTAAATCCAATAATCCCCCACATGAATGGGGAATGACTATTGTTAAAACATATGCATGTAAAAACTTGTGTGTCTTGTAAGTAAGGGATAATCGCATCTGGATAAGTAGGTTCCCCTTTAAATTTTCCATTGTGGGCATATATCGGATATACTCGGTCAATCAGATAGATTTGATATCATTTGAACATCAAGTTTGGTCTATAGATAGGACCAACATAAGTCGACACCAATAAACCTTGACCTATTCTAGTAGTTCTCATTGTTTTGTTCATTTCAGCCTATGAAAAGCATTCGGATAGTAGTTCTAGAGAACTGGCCTTACCAGATTCTCCTGAAGCGGCTTAACACTTAACACTAAACAGAGGTGATTTCTAATGTGTTATCCCGTGATATACAATTGATACAACCCTGTATTAAACTTAGAAACCATAAAAAAGTCCTGATGCCTTTATCTAGTTCACTGAACATTGTTCCATCATGAGAATGGACCATAAAATAATTTTTGACAATGTTTGAACCGTCATCAATGACGTTGTTTTATCTCCATGAACCTAGATCTTGGGATCTCTAATCTTCTAGGTAGAGTACCTCCACCGATGACTTGTGTTCTCGGCCATAGTCCCATTCTCGTCGTGATTTCAACAACTCCCTCTCTAGTTAGGCCTTTTGTAAGTAGATCTGACACATTATCCTTTGACTTCACATAGTCAATGTGATAATTCCACTAGAAAGGAGGTTGTCTCACAGTGTTTATGGTCTGCGTCTAGTGACGAGACTTGCCGTTTACATATACTTCTATCCCCTTCCTATTGCAGCTTGATTATCACAGTGTATGCATATAGGGGCCATTGGTTTGGGCAAAATGGAATATATTCTACAGAAATCGGAGCCATTCAGCTTCTTCACCTTCCTTGTCTAAAGCAATGAATTTAGACTCCCTGTCGAGCGAGCTCTACATGTTTGTTTGGATGATTTCCAAGATATCTCCTCCACAATAGTAAAAAAGATTCCATTGTGGATTTGTTTCAGTTGACCCAGTAATCCCAATTGCATCACTATATCCTCAAGAATGGTTGGATAATGTTGTAAGTAAAACATAGTTTGAGTGTCATCTAGAATCCCAAAACATATTCATTGCAACCAATGACTTTGATGAGGATACTTTGTGTTATCGACTCAGTTACTGATTAGCCGCAAGCTATGTCTGGTATCGTTGTCGAATTTATTACATACATCAAGCTTTCCAAAACACTCTTGTATAGTCCAATTGAGACTGACTTTCACCCTTTATGTCTTTGCAAGATGAAGTTTCAATCAATGAAGTCTTTGCCCTTTTGATGAATTCAAATATTTGAATTTTCAAGGACCTTTTGAAGGATACTGAGTTGAGACAATGCTTAGACGTTAGGCTTTAGAGAATTTTGAATTCTCAGTTAATCACAATTCACCACTCCTAAATATTCATATCAAGCTTACTAGCGAGAAAACGCTTAGTAGTTTTTTATTAGTAATGGGCCCGCCCATTATAAACATGTAATCCACATATAGCAGGCAATTACGTCCATAATTGGGAGTATCTTAATGTAATTATATTTATCGCATTCATTGATCTAAATTCCTATTAAACATGGTTTGATCAAAACTTTGCATGCCAGTTTATTTTGTGCTGTGTTAGTCCATAAAGTGACTTAATAGTGTGCAAACTTCTTTTCTTTACACGGAATACAAAAACCCCCAGGTTGTTATATGCTAAAATGTCATCTTCAACTCTCATGAAAAGGTGATGTTCACATCCATTTGATGGATTTAAAGCCGTAATTGTATCTTAGGAAAGTAACTCTGAATGAGGGTACTCATAGTCACTGGCGAGTAGTGTTAAAATTTATCAAGAACCTTCTTTTGTCTATTCTTTAAAAGTTTGGTTTCCTTTCTGCAACCCATTAGAGTGAGTGTACGGACGCAGTAGTTGATGGATTATGTCATTTCCTAAACATATTTCTGCAAATGGAGAAGATTTCACTATTCCTCCGCCTCTATCACTTATGATCATTTTTTTTATCTTGATCTAACTCATTTTCAACTTCAGTTTTATATTGCCTACATGGCATCTGTTGTTTCATCCTAACCATTTATCAAAATACAGAACAATATCTAGTTGCAATCGTCAATAAAAGTTATGAAATACGTTTTCCCACCACGTGATGGTGTTATTGACTTCATGTCACAAGATAGTGTGAATCAATTATAAAGGATTTGCTTCCTTTCAACATAGTTGTAAGGATTTTAGGCATACTTAGATTACGCAAATTTGACATTTTCATTTATTCACTCAAATTTGGTAAACATTTAAGTTAATCAATTTTGCAAGGCTTTGTTATTAACATTGTCCCAACGTTCATGCCGAAAAATTAGACTCAGAAGTAATTAAGACGAAAAAATATTTATTATATTAACTACATACATAAGTTTGAAAAAGGTCCATCACTGAGGTTAGCATTTCATACATTACATCTCATCTTACTTACTACTACTTTGTCAAATGAACAAAACACATTTGATCCATCTTAGTTAGGAAACTGGAGAATGAAACTTAAATTCTTTCTTAATTTTGGAACATACGAGACCCTATTCAAAGTCACCACCTTGCTTAATGTCATTTTTAATAGGACATTGCCAGTTCCTTCCACCTTTGTATCAACGGAGTTTGTCATAAATAACTTCTCATTTGTAGATGCTAGAGTATATGATGAAAATAATTCTTTGTTGGCACAAACATGGCATGAGGCACAAAAATCTATCCATCATTCTCTTGGATGTACAACCAAGTTACATTCTGAAAGCATTGCACAGCGATCGTTCATTTCTCCTTTAGATTCAACCAAGTTTGATTGATCCTTTTTTTTCTTGTCCTTCTTACGACCCCGACATTCAGTAACCCTATGACTATGCTTACCACAATTGAAGCAGTTTCCATTGAACTTCTTCTTAGGAGGATTGCTTTTTGGACCAGATGTTTTCTTTCTTTTCTTTACTTTAGTGGGATCTTCTTCAACAATATTTACTCCAGATATTGCTGAGTTACCACGTGATCTCTTTTATGCAGCCTTATTATCCTCTTCGATTCTTTACCTTACTATGAGATCTTCAACATTTATCTCCTTGCGTTTATGTTTCAAGTAGTTTTTGAAGTTATTCCACAATGAAGGTAACTTTTCAATAATTGTAGCCACTTGAAAGACATCATTTACAATCAATCCTACATTAAAGATTATGTGATTATTAATGAAAAACCTAATATTCCTAACATAGGCATTAAATAAATTTATACCTTTAGCAAGGAGATCATGGATTATGACCAGTAGTTCTTGAACTTGGGTGAGGACAGTCTTACTGTCTATCATCTTATAGTCCAGAAACTTCGCCACAATGAACTTCTTCATTCTAGTATCCATTTTTTTGTACTTCTTTTCTAAAGCATCCCAGAGTTCTTTTAAGGTTTTGATATTCCTGTACACATTGTACAGATCATCTTCTGGGCATTCAGAATATAATTTTTACACAAAAAATCTGAGTGAGTCCATGTTTCTGTTACCAAGAATCGTTATTTTTGCGGAGTAACATCCGACATAACAAGAACATTCTCATTAATGAACCTTTACAATTCAACGTAGTGAGATAGAAGAAACATCTTTTGTACATCTCTGAAGTCGATTCTAGAAAACTTTGCAGGTTCTTAGCCGGGTGGCTAAGCATAGCATTGAACGATTGTGTGGACAACCAATGTTGTGCACATCACCTGTTCCAGCATTTAACTTGAATTGAATTAGTATTTGTTCTGTCAAAATGGCAAATAATTATAGTATGGAAAAATACTAACTGTAAGAATAATCTTTTTACACAGACTATTTCTGATTTAATTATGAATTTTTTATGTTCTTTTTATCGTTAATCGAATGAATTTTAAAAATTCAAGCAGAGTAGAAAACCATTAAGATTGTAATCTCCAGAAACCTCAATTACAAAAACTTATTTAAATTTCTTAGGATTGTTATTAACCTTTACTAATAAGGTTATCCAAAACAGAAACAGAAATAAGAAGAAGTTGACAGAAAAAAAAACAATTTGAGTCCACAGAAATTATTGTGTATCCTTGAGAAATATAATCCCCTCACTGTACCCGAGGTTATGGATTAATTTCTCCAGAGATAAAACAGATTAGTCCTATTAAAGAAAAAGTGGTACCTCAAACTTCTTTAACTTCAGCGAACTTAAGAATAGTAACAAGTCACACAGACTTCGTTGACCAACACATTGATTTTGAGAGAAAAATATATGCAGAGAAGGAAAAATTATATTGTTTGAAAAAAGGAAAAATGACTTCCTTTTATAGCCATTTTCAGCAAGAACCGTGTCTGTTCAGAAAATCTGTTGAGACCTGTTTTATCTGGAGAGTTGTGTCTTTTGGAAAAAAGAACAACTTTTCGAAAAATGTGTCAGTTGGTAAAGTAACGACTTTTGGAAAGTAACAATTTTTTGGAAAGAGTAACAACTTTTCAGAATGTTACCGTTATATGCGAATGAATTCTGATAATTAACTAACATTCTGAATTAATTTATAAGTGATAATATTAACAGGATTTATTTGATTAACAAAAATAGATTAAATAATTTGTAAAAAATTTTATCAATGAATCATACATTTGCAAATCCGAAGCCAGGCCCGAACCCCCGCCCCCCCCCCCCCCCCACACACCGCGAGCGACTACAACGACGCGAGGGGGCACCTTCTTCTTACCTCTTTAAGAAGTAAAGGAAGTGTTTCCTTATATAAGGACAATAAATTCCCTTTCTTTTGCCGATATGGGAGAAATGACTTTTCATTTAGATCTTTTAGAGCATTATAATTCCGAAAAAAGTATACAATCAACCTCAAATAAGAATACAGGAATACAATTGTTATCCTTTGAAATGAGGAAAGACGAGTCTATAAACACTCAATCTCTCCAAAAAATATCAGAAAAATTATACAATTATGAATATCATAATAAGAGTCTTATAACTTAAATATATCCTTAGGTGATTCAATAGTGTAAAATAAAACAGGTGTAATACCTCTCAATGAGGAGCCCTGATCATGACAGATGGAGTAGTTGATGGAATTCTCGGATTCGGTCAGCAGAGACTATACATAATATCTCAACTTTCTTCACATGGAGTTTCTCTGAAATCATTTTCACATTGTTTGAAAGGAGAGGGCAGCGGTGGAGGGATATTAGTGCTCGGTGAGATTTTGCATCCAAGTATGGTCTATACTCCCCTTGTTCCATCAAAGTACATACTACAATTTTCAAGGATCATTATTTTGTTCAAAGTTTTATAAATTATTGTTTTAAAAAAAAAATTGCTTTCATGATATTAGTTTTTTTTTTTTCCAATTCTTGCAGGGGTCATTATACTGTGTATTTGCAGAGCATTTCTGTACATGAAAGAATTTTACCTATTGATCCAGAGGCTTTTGCAAATTTGGTGACCGAGGAACTATAGTTGATTTCGATACAAGTTTAGTTTATCTTGTCGTGGAAGCTTATGAATCAATTGTCAATGTTGTAAGTATTCTTCTAACTAATCGTTCTCAACCACAAATATATTTTCTTGATGTATCTAGTTCAGGTTTTAAATATAAATTATTTGATATTTGCATGACAATCAAATAATTACAATTATCCACCAATCCTCCCAGAACACACCACACCCATACGCCTTACCCACTGAACAAGCCCCCTCCAGCCCAATCAACAATCACTCTCCACCCCCATCAACCCCGTCCCCCAACAAGCCCCTATCTTCCTAATCCTCCTCACACCCCCCCATCACACCCTCACCACCGACATCCCCAAATCCCACCCTCTTCCACAAATACCAACCCCACCCCACCATTCACCCCCCATCGCCCTACCCCTCACCAATTACTACCCTACTCCCACCGTAACCACTCACCTTCCTTTCCTCCTAACAAAACTCTACCCCTAACCACTACCACCATACCACCCCCTCCGCCCGCCCCACCATTCTACATCCCAGCACACCCTTTTTTCCCCAACACCCAATTACGCCCCCCAACCCGCTGCTATATATATAATAGACAAGAAAATTATAATAAATAAGATTTTGATCCATAAAATAATTTATCTTGTCATGCCCCGAGTCTAGATCCTAGGTGGGGCTGACACTCAATGCCTGACTCGAGTGGAATACATGATACTAGACATGAGTGTTAACATATTATAAAAATATTTGAAGAGTCTTTGCATATATTTAATTCATAATATTGAAAAAAAAAAAAACGCAGAGGTCTAAATTAAGCCTAAACTAAACCATAACTAACTGTCTATTTAAAAGACCTCTAAACATAACTAAGTAATATCTACCGCGACAAGGAACCGCCGTATACCTTAACAAGTAGTAATCTAATAATACTAGGAAATTGAATGATAACCCTATGAAATAACGGGACAATAGCAGAGACATTAAACCTGGAGCGGCTTGACAACGTGCATGCAACCTAAGTCCTGCCATTAATAAAAAGAATGTTGAGCCCCCAACAGAGGGATGTAAGTGACATCTGAAATATTAATGCATGTAAAATGACATAATAAAGCATAGCATACATATCAAGGATCAATAGAAGCAAACAACCATACTTATGAATCGTAACATAGGAAGTTTAAGAGATTAGGCATTTAGACTGCCATAGGGATATGTTTGTACTATTTAGTTTCATCCTATAGGAGAATAATAGAATAACCAACAAAAACCCATGTAAGCGGATAACCCACACAAAAAACCACCATGTGAGTTCATGTAGTGTAATCTCGGCCGGATCAGCTAAATGATCTCAACCCGTACGAATATGTGACATTAGCCCTACCGGAGGCATAATAAAAGAATGAGGTCATCTAAACCAATTGTAGATACGTAAACTACGTAAGCAAAATAATTTAGGCATTTTATGTTTAGATTTATCCTTCTCGATTAACCATTTCTCCCTATGCTCATGTGTTCATGGAGTAGTTCGAAGGACTCATGTTAATACCCTTTTTGAGGATTATCGTTCATAAATTTTGTTTATGACATGAGGGGTTACGGATCATGATCATATCTTCGCATTCATTGGAATATATATCAAATCATAATATTATAGTCAAGAAAGCATAAGATAGCATTATAAGATTTATATTTGAAGAATTTCTTTGTTTCTCATTAAGGGTTCATAAGATAGAATTTTCAAGAATTCATCAAGAAAATATCAAGAAACTATTAAGAAATAGAAAAAAATTATTAAGAAATCATTGGACTTAGTTTTCTAGATAAAAACCGTTACTTTTATGATTTCATACCTGAAATCTTGTAAAACTCAAGGGAATATGATTCTTTTATGGAGGATTCTTGGGGTTTTATTAAAAATAAAGAATGATTAAAGTATAGCCCTAACTCATTCATGGAAGATATTGTATATAAAAAAAAAGCCTAAATAGAGGGGGTTTATTTTACATACTATAGGGGTTAGGAACCCCGCAATTTGTTGTAACAGATGTTTCAGCAACCCCCAAAATTAGGTCTTCCATAATTAAGTTGTGACGGTTTATCACTAATCCTTTAATAAGCACCGGAGGTTATTTTGCGGCGGTTTTGATCCCCCACAAATAGATTCTTAGAACAATGCTCTAAAGCTAATTAAGCCAATAATAGTTCAAACAACCATAATTTACAAGTAAATGATATTGCTGCCAGCAATTAAAAAAGTTACATTATAAAAAATACCATCCAACTTTTTACATTATAAAAAGTAATATCCAACGATTTATTTTATTAAAAGTAATATCCTAATACAGTGGGGTTGTTTCCAAGTGCCCTTGTTTCACCCTTGTTTTTCTTTGTGATAAAGTAACCATAATTATGGTTGTTATTATTTCCTACTCCTCCAAAGGATACTCCATGACAGTAAATCTCCCCTGGCTCTTCTTCACCATAGACATCTAAGTTTGTTGTGATAAGTTCTTTTCCTTTATCTCTTTTTTCGCCACAAATTGTAGCAAATACGTAAAGCCCTTTTGAAGCAGCTAGGTGGAAACGGTACCCCAATCTTAGCCTCAAGTACTCCATGCCTGCAATTATACAATCTGGCTTGTCATTCGCTTATCGTTGACGTAAGGTATAGTTGAAATTGCTCATCGTTCGCTTATCGTTCATCACGAAAGTGGTCAAGTACTCTGGTTAAAATTCTGTCCAGCTGGTAACCGTTTCAGCATTCATATTCCTCCACTGATAGCCATCCTTGATAATCTGCAAATATGTTTACATTGCTTTATATCATTAGTATTGGCGTGTTTCTCCAAGCTGTTACTAGTGATAGATTAGAAATAAAATGTTTCAAGGGCATTTGGATGCAGTTATCGATTTTGGATGCAGTTAGAGGCTTTTCTGTTGTGCATTTAGAATTTGAAGTTCCCTAGAACCAAAAAAAAGTTTGCTAAGCCTGTGGCCTTTCAAAATTTTCCTGTGTTTTTTCCTTGATGGAAAATCTGTGGACTATTCCAGTATGTGGCAATTACATATAAAATCATTGGATCTTTACGGGGTCTACAAGCCACCAGCTCCACCTATATATATTAAGATGTTTCAAACTCAGCAATTAGATTACCAAAAAAAACACTGTCGTGCCCAGCTCAATCCATTGTTGTTTTTTCTCCCCTTTCTTAATAGAGCACATAAAAATGTTGGGATGAGGAGGAGCACGAATCTCCTCTTCAAGTTGAAACCTCATAACTGAGACAAATCAAGATTTTTTGAAACTGAAGCTTTAACCTTACGTTCTTAGAACTAAAGATTATGCTCTCCCAAAGTATGTAATTTGGAGTTTAATATATGTTAAACATAGTGGTTTTGCATAAATATTCCTATGCACGATGCATGTGAATCGCACCGAGGGTACTATCAGAGATTTCATGACAAGAGATGTTTGCAGCATGTAAACAAGATCTATAGAGTTAACTTACTCGGGATATCCGGTGGGGAACCAATGCTTCCATAGTCATACTCTATCGTTATGAAGGTAATCACCTACTTCCCCGACCTGGAAGATCATATTAAAAGTACGTTGAGCACTAATATTAACTCGATTTACAACACCACAAGTTAAAGAGCATATCATCCTCAATGCAACATCCCAAGCCTTAATTTGAGAACAAGTGCCTATCTCAAATAAAAAAATTGTATCATCTTCACGGGTAGTATATAATATAATTATTCTCCAAAATAAACATATTTATGCCAAAATCATACTTGGATGACGGATAATCCCGTTGTAGCGATCAATCAGTTCTTGATGAGCTGCTGTAGGTAAATTTTTTAACTTGGGAGGTTAATCAGACTTAGCACGGTTGTTATTAAATGTTATTGACATGTTGCTCTCGCATAGAAAGACGTTCAGGCAGCATCAAGGCAGAACCACGACCTCAGAGCTCTATCAGGCCACAAGGCAAATGCCAGTAATTTGTGACTATTTTCCTCATAACTTTTCAATTCTAGGATCTGTGTTCTCATATAGATCAAAAACAAAGTTGTTGATTTCAACTATCTGTAATTTTATGTATTAAATGTACATGTACAAAGAAGGCAAACTGATTTACCATTTTTCTTAACTTGAATATTTAATTTGCAGATAAATGTAGTTGTTTCACCTTCAGCTAAGCCAATCACATCAGCAATGTACCCATGCTATCTCATTTCCTCAAGGTGAATTACTTTGTTTTCTATCAGTGAATATTTAATAAAAGTTATTAATTGAATACCTAATTGGTCTCTTTAATGACTTGAGCAGTTTCTCAGAGAACATAGCCGAGGTGTTTCCTACAATTTCTCTGAACTTCGCTGGTGATATTGTTAAATAGATTTGATGTTATTGATGACTTACAAAAAGTTTTTATTTCATGCAGGTTTATTACCTGTGAACATATCTATAACCTCTGACACATATGATGTTACTCATGCTAGCACCATCTATCATATGCTAGGGCTAATTTTGTTCATCCTTAACCTATTTTGGAAGCCAATGATTAACGTATTAGTTTGTGTAACTTAATTTAGATTCTCTTAATTGTGGACCTCCATTCATATAAAAAAAAAAATACTATTATTAGATAATAGAGGAAAATTAAAGAGGAAAAAGTAAAAATAAAAAAATTCACCTTGATATGGGCTTAGGTATTAACTACAACTAAAAATTTTCATATAGTTATCAAATATTTATTCGAAAACAGATTAACTTTTAATTTTAGGAAAATTAAGAATTAATTTGAAAGATATTAAAAAATCTTTACTGAAATCAATATTATGGATAAGAGATAAGTTAATTCATAATAAGGTTGAGACACTTGTTAAAATCCACAAAACACGGTTTCGATGGATTTTAAAACATTTTTGGTCAATTTCACAAATTCTTATTTTTATCTTATTATCTTATGAACAAAACTTTTGTCGCTTATAAGCGAATTTCATGTTACTCTTCCGAGAAGAAGGCTAAGATAATAATAAGAAATCTTATGGTGTAATGATTTTTGCTGGTTAATGATAATTTAAAATTCTTAACAATGAAATAATCTTACGTTATGACGAATGAATAAAAATATTAATATTCAGTAAACTAAATTCATATATACCCTTTTTGTTGTACATTTAGAGGCATGTGAAAAGCTCAAAATGAAATTATTCATTCATAAATTCTAGTTTAAATTATTCTAGAGAAATATACGGGCTAGGAAGGGAAGCTCTAAGAGGAAAGATTTTCAGCTTTGTTGTCGTAATGCTCTACGCTTGTTATATAACTGTTCTAGTGACATTATTTGACTTGTAGCCTTAAACCTACTTTTGTTGGCTACCTTTCCCAAATGATATAAAGTCTACGGTAATACTCAACTCAATTATTAGGGGATTAGAAAAAATATGTTATGAAAATTTGTCAATTATGATTACTTGGTTTTCTTGAATTTGTCGTTTAACTTTAGAAGCTTGTTTGGCTCAACAAACCTTTTACATACACTACATTACATATTTATGTTTATTGTGCCTACCCTTGATATCTAGGTCGGCCGGCCCCAAAACATTTAAAGAGTATAGAGAATCTATACTCGAGCATTCCACTAGGCCTTCCTTGACAAGAAAGTGAGAATCACTCAGGCAAGGTTAACGTGGCATATGATCATGGTAGACCAAGTCTAAATGCAGAGTAGTCCGTGTCTATAGGTTAGGTAGGTTGTACCTACGGGCTAGCACATGTGTATTTTAACACAGAACCTCATTTTTTTTACATTAACTACAACAAAAATAACTTTTTGAGGCAATAAATAGACACATTAATAAAGGGTGCTAAAGTCTTTACCGGTAATAGTTAAGTGTCATTAGATCAAATGTCTCTAAATCCTTTAGGAACACATACAAAGAGTGCTAATTGCCGCAAAAAATACATATTTAGCAGCAATTGCTAATTAATTGCCGCTAAAATATATTTTTTATACAGTGATTGGTTCTTGGAAGATGTACATTCAGATGGTTTAGAACATGTTGTCATTGGGATCCAGGTAAGGGGGATAATATGGGTATTTAGTGATTGTTACTCTCGTTAGGACCTAAAGGGATTGTGTGTTTTTTGTACCTACCAGACTATAGGGTCCCTGTTAGGTACTTGTTTTTCATGTGCTTATAATTTATTGTTATAATGAGATTGCATATTTTAGTTTTATTTCATACCTTCCCTTTTCGTTCATTACTTTTAGTTTAGTCTAAACTTCCAACATATCTTACATGCTATGTACATTATTCTGTACTGACACCCCATGTCAGGGGCAATGCATTTAAACCTACAGGTCTTGAGCAGCAAGCAGCCAGACAAACATGTCGAGTAGCACAATCGACCATTAAGCTTAATGGTTGGCCATTTTTTTTTTAAAATGTTTAAAATATTAATTTTTATTGTCAAATAAAAAAAAAGAATTAAAGTGGCTTGGCAATGAATTCCAAATTGGGAGTGTTTTATTAATTTGGTTGGATAATATTGGGGGAAAAGTGAAAATTCTTAAAATTGTTGAATTCACCTTAAAGTTGAATTACAAAGTTTGTGGAAATTTTTTTTTTTTTTTGGAGTTCAACTCTAAAAAAAAGTGAACATAAAGAAGGAAACAAAAAGCTTTCTGTATTGGCTAACGCATTGTTGCAAGTTACATAGAAACAAAATGATAGAAAATAATAAGCTTTGTTATTTTGGTAACGCCATGTTGCAGGTTACATTGAAACAAAAATTAAATTCCAAATATATTATTCCATTCTGTTTTACGCTATGAAAATTTATACTAGTTTTTGTAATTCGACCTTTGGGAGGTCGATGGTCCACATTCACACTATTCACCATCACAATAATAGGGAGGTATATCGCCACAAAGACGTTTACAGTCTGCGTCTGTCTTGCAAGTACACCTGGGAAGGTCTTTCGCTTCAACCTTTGGTGAGACACGTATCAAATTAAATGTTAGAATCTATAATTAATAGAAAAACATTCATGTTTCAAAAAGAGCTTTTCAAAAATTAAACTTAGAAATATTCGAGAAAAGTTATGATGTTGACACTACTAATTAGATAAATCAGTAAAGACTTACATACCCTATCATCATAAACATGAGGAAAAAATCACACACATTGAAAGCCATATAGCGTAATGTTTTGTATCCTCAGTAAGTCACTGTGATGATATGTTGTTTTCTTTGTGTCCCTATTTATTAGAGTGACACACTTCACACCGGTAACTAGGTTTACTGACACGGCTTCATGACTCACAAGGACTCTGAAACTCTGAACAATTGATACCAAGTTTTCATTGCCTGAGCCTGGACCCTGGATGATGTGGCCGAATCAATGGACTATGCTGGCGTTAAGAGGACCTAGGACTGGTAACTTAACTCAGTGGAAAACTTAATTCAACGGAAAAAATCATTCAATAACTTAAGTAAATAAGTTAGCCAAAGTGGCACTTAATTCTCAATAACAAAACGTCGGCAATACAAAGAATGAGAGACAATGCTAAATGTATAATTGTCTCTCAATGAAGCCTTCTAAAATTGAAATGGACATTAGGACAAACCATACATTATCCTAATAAGGAAAATTTGTACAAGCAATAAAAAGAGTCCTCCAGAATGCAAGGAGGCTCACCACTGACTCTGGAATGCTCAACTGGATCAACGATATCAATTTAAGCTTGAAAAGAGTAATAATAAATACTTACCTTGACTCCGCTCAACTTATGAATAACATAACTCATTTTAATATAAAGTGATTTAAAATCAAGTGTAATATAAAGAAAAGTTGTTTGAATGCATGTTGTAATTTCTGAATTCCTAGAAGGATACAAATAATTTTGAGATGTATGTAAAAATATAAATAAGCTGATATATATATATATACACATATAACTTCTGTGAGAGTTTCTCTAACCGATAACCATCACTTAAGATCTATAGTGATGATAAAACTATCTACCTCACGCTGTCAGCGCATCCTATACCTGGCCAAAGGTATAAAACTTGAAGTGCCTAATGAATCCACTAGTCTAGTGTGAAAAGGATTAATCTAAAGAGTATGACCCTTTTCTACCCATGGTGGCTACATGGTTTATGGGGGCTGTGAGTGTCCGAACTCTCCCCCATATCGGTGCTCAATACTATTCCCAAAATATAGTGGATCTTATGTTTTCAAAACATACTGATTCTGTGGCTTTACATTAGTGCTAAAAATACTTAGCTTAAAGGTTATCTTGGAAATCTTAGTTTTCCTTGTTACTTCATTTAGAAAGTTATTGATCTTTAACTAAAAACTAGCCTGAAGTCTCTTTGGAAATCTCAGTTTCCCTTATTTATAATTGTAAAAACATTTTAAATTCTTTTGGAAATATTTAGTTCCCATATAGTGCTTGGAATGAATACTTCACTTCACTCTGAACTGAACTTCAGCTTAAGTCTTAAACGACGCTTAAAATGTTTTTGAAATACTTATGAAACTTGAAATGAACTATTTTTGCTTATCTTTAGTCCTTACTCAATTGATCTTTAAGTACTAAAACAAGTTTAAAGTATTTGAAAAAGACTTTATGAAAGAACTTTAGGAATTCTTTAGACTCAGCTCTATCTTTTCCTTGAATTTGAAGTTATGGATTCAAGGTTGTAAATTCATGTTTCTGGATGATTTCTATATGATAAGAAGTTATTTAGAGTAGTTAGAATCATTAGGAAGTGTTAAAACACCTTAGAAGGGCTTAATCATACTGAGGCACCATTTGGCGCACTGCAGGCACGCCACCCCAGGACCTCCGGTGAAGACGGTGTCTGTCGTGCCTAGTGTTGTCCAAGTGCGCCGGAACGATTTTCTAGTTTTGTTTCTGATCCTAAATCGCTCAAACCTCCATAGTTTTTTTTTCAAACCCTTAGGATTATAAGTACCTTCAATACCCAATAGATCTAACTCAAATAAACAACCCAAAATTACAAATTAAAGAAACAATAGGCATATCACAATAAATATCAACAAGAATTCAATCATGTCTTTCAAGAACTTCACTATTCTCATTCAACCAATTTAAAAAAATCAAAGGATTGAAGCAAGATTGGTCTGTGGGTGAACTGATCCAACACTAAAAGATCTCACATACCTTGATAGGGAATACCCCTGACGAATTCCACTCGCAAAACTTGGCGTTGTTTGCGAATCCATGATATTTTTTCTCCCTTTCTTCTACTTTTATCTCTTCTTCAAGACCTAAGCATGATTTTGATTTTCTAATCTGAACTAAAACTTGTTTCGACCCAAAATAAATCGCTACAATGAAATATGAAAATTAATTGGTGAAAAGACTAGATTGACCTTCCTTAAATCTAGAATGGACTTTCCATACTTAAATAGCCCAACTTTTGATACGCATATCTTCCTTATATGATATCCAAAATGCACAAACCGACGGCGTTGGAAAGATCTCTCCAAGTTTTCACAAAAAAAAAACCCCCCAATTTTTGGTATTTCAAGAACTACCCTTTAACTCATTCTAAGATAGAAGTTATGATCATTTGAAAATGACCCAAAACTCACGTTCTTAACTTTGGTAAATTTATCTAGATTTTTCCCTTTCTTCCTAAAAAGAATTATTTTTGTTCTAAGATATTCATTCTATTTCAAAAATTGTGAGATGTTGCACACATTTTTCGGCTTTGTTATAAGGCACGTTAAAGCTATTATTTCTCTTCTAGATCATAAAGATGTAAGCTTTATATAGATATTCTATCAACATTATTTTGACTGGATCATAGTTCCAGCGTTGTTGGCTTCTCCAAATTATTAGAACGTTGTCATACCAGTGATACTCAACTCTATTATTAGTGGAGTAGAAAACATGTGATGATTAAATTTTTATCAATTGTGATTACTTGTTATTTTCTTGATATTTTGTCATCTAACTCTTAGAAGCTTGTTTTGGTCTCAACAAACACATACACTAGCATACATAATTATTTTTATTTATGCCTACCCTTTTAGATTTATGGTCGGCTGTCCCCGACAATTTACAAGTTTATAGAGAATCTATACGCGAGTGTTCCACTAGGCCTTGACAAGATAGGTGAGAAATTACTCGAGGCATGGTAGACCGTGCCTATGATCAAGGTAGTTTAGAAAAAGTTACGGGCAGAAGCAGTTCCATTGTCTTGTCTATAGTCAGGTAGGTTTGTACTGGGGGTATAAGCTATGGTGTGGTACCACAGAGCTCAGATTACATCAGTTTACAACAATACTACTTTTAGAGGCAATAGATACAACATTAATAAGGGGTTTAAAGTCTTACCAAAGTAGTTAGTGATTGTCATTAAAATTCAAGTCGCTAATCTTGTAGACACATACAAAGAGTGCTAATTGCTCTAAGATACCTATTTAGTGACATCTTTAATTAATTGCCACTAAAGGAGCATTTTTTAGATAGTGATTGATTCTACGAAATGATACATTACAGTGGGCTTAGAATAGTATTGGGTGTGGGATCAAGGTAAGGGGCTACAAATTGGGTGTTTAGCGATTGTTACTACTGGTTAGGACTAAAGGGGGACTTATGTGTTTTGTACCTACGAGGCTTATGGGCGGCATGTTACGTTAAATTGCCTTTTAATATGCTTATTTACATTTATTGCGGAGAGGGATGAGATCGCATATTTACTTGTATTTCATCATTTCCATTTTCGTTCCAATACTTTTACTTATAGTCAACTTCCAGCATTCTTACATGCTCTTTATTTTTGTACTGGCACTCCTTGTCGGGGGACAATGCATCAACCATACGGTCTGGAGCGGCACCCCAGGACAACCCTACGAGTAGCCACAACCGACTTCTATAAGCTTAACGGTTTGCAATATTGTTTTTGTTATAATTTATAAAACATAATTTTATTTTGCAAACAAAATGAATATTTAAATAAAGTTATTGTTTGCAATGAATACAAATTAAAAAACATGTTTGGTTGAGTAATTTTTGGGGGGGGGGACAAGTGAAAAACAAATTGATGTTCTTAAAAATTTTCTTGAATTCAACTAAAAGTTGAATTCAAAGTTTTGTGGCCAAAAGGATTTTTTAGGGTTCAATTCTAAAAAAAACAAGTGAAACACTTTTTATACGAAGTCTCCTAAAAAAAAAGTATAAGTAAAGAAATTATCACAATAAAGGTATAGGGACATAAAGAGAAAACACTAAGCTTTAGTGTAAATGATTGAGATAAAGAGCTATGAATTTCAAAATATTGTCTTACCGAGAACTTCTTTTTTAACATGTAACAGTCTTCTGATATGATGTTTATATTTATATTTTGTATAAAAGGGTTAAGGGAAATAATATAATAGAAATAATAATATAACGAAAATACTGCAATCAAATACAAAGACTGATTCTTTTCAAATAAGCATATTGCTTATTCAAATATGTATAGTTTCTTTAACGCTACAAAAGCCGAAAGAAAGGTTTTCAAATTAATTGAATCAAATCTTCTTACGATCAACAAGTCTAAAGATGAGGTTGAATGAATTAGCTATATACAGTAGAAAAGAAACTGTTTTAAACAAATTGATCATAAACCAGTCCGCCTGATTGCATCTAATATAGCTAGAAAAGTAGATTTTAATAAAAGTATAATATGAAAGAAAAAAATTTAAGGTCCATCTATAGTTTCGCTTTATGCCCCCATGTTGGTGGTCTGACTTGCATCCAAGGTCACCTGGTCGTTAAATTGATTTTCTATAAATGTATATTGTTTTAGGAACATTTTGAAACATGAACGTGATATAATCAAAAAGTTTCTATTGCTCCACAACTTGAGTTGTCTAGAACGACCTTTTGTGTGGATCCTGAGGCTTCTATGCAAATTCAAGAACCTATGATTCATATAGCAAAGTGGAAGCTTGGGGGGGACTCACTTTTTTTAGAGATGACCTTGGTATGAAGTTTGAAATTTTTCAAAATTGGTGTGTATTGTGAGTGTGATAGATATTTCGTTTGTGCCGGCATAGGGATTATGAATAAATCTGAGCACCCATGGAGAATTCTAGAAAGGACAAACTAAGCTGAGGTGCCTTACGCTTGTGTAACCCAGTAACGAGTTCATGTTCGGGGGGGGGGGGGGGGACCCTGGCCACATTCACTACAGGCTAATTGTAGTCGGTTACGATTGTTATGCTTGACAACATTATGATGTTGTAGCTCATGACCTTTGCATTCATATTCTGTCCTGGTCCGATATTGATAAACGTAACCGCCGTTGATCACCTTTGGACATTGTGGATCATGCAATATTACCTTCCACAGTTGCTAGGAAAATTTAGTGGTGGGCCACGATGTCCGACCCTTACCTAAAGGTACATGAATTAATCAGTTCTTATTTCCTTGAAAATAAGACCATATGCAGTGGTTACTATTCTCAAGATTGTTTTTGGTATATCTCCTCAATGAGCTCTAGGTTGGGATGATTAAAACTCTGTGGAGTACGTAAAAAACCATCGTGGCCTAAGTGGTTTGGTTTGAGATGTTCAAGGTGTTATGACCTCTCAAACATCTCTTTTGAGAAGGCCTTTTCGTTTTGTCATTTAGAACTTTTCCATATTGACCGCAAAACTTTTACTACGCTTATTGCGGGTCTTGATAATTTTGTACCTGTCGTTCGTTGTGTTAGTTTAGATGAAATTTTAGAATTTGGTAGATTTAAACCTTGTTAAAACAGTTGATGCGTTCAAAATTGCGAGGAAGAAAACCTTGGACTTTCCTTACTTAAACAACCCAACTTCGGATAGGCATATCTTCCTCATACGATATCGAAAATATGCAAACTCGATAGAGTTAGAAAGATCTATGCCATGAAATACCAACCATATCAAGAACGAACCCTAACTCATCCTGAGCTAGAAGTTATGGTCGTTTGAAAATGACAAAAATTCACTTTCTTAACTTCGTTAAATTTTTTTTCAAGATTTTACTCTTTTGGAGGAAAAAAATTGTGAAAACAACTTTTTGTTGTTCTTAAAATTCTTGAATTGAACTTAAAGTATTTCAAAATTTTTGTGGCAAAATGTATTTTTCGGAGTTCAATTAAAAAAAAAGCACTTTATAGAGAAATGCTACTAAAAAGAAATAAGAATGTGAGATTATTTATCAAAATAAAGGTATATGACATAAAGAAGGAACCAATAAACAAGGTATATGACATAAAGAAGGAACCAATAAACAAGGTATATGACATAAAGAAGGAACCAATAAACTTTCTAAATTGGCTAATGCCTTGTTAGAAGTTACATAGAAACAGAATGGAAGGAAATGATAAGCTTTCTTATTTGGGTAATGCCATGTTGCAAGTTACATTGAAACACAAATTAAATTCTAAATATATTCTACCTTTCTATTTCAAGCTATGAATTTTAATTCTTCAATTTATGTTTTCACTAGTTTTTGTAATTCGATTTTCGGGAGGACGATGCCCACATTCACACAATTAACCATTACAAAAATAGAGAGGTATATCGCAACAAAGATGTTTACAATCTGCGTCTGTCTTGCAACAACACCAAGATATGTATTTTTCTTCATGCTTTGGCGAGACACCTATCAAATTAAATATTAGAATCTATAAATAATAGAAAAACACATTTCATATTTCAACACAAGAAGCTTTAAAGAATGAACTTAGAAAAATATTAGAGATAGTGGATGATACTCCCCTTACTAATAGATCAAATCAAGTAAGTAAAACGACTGACATATCCCTATCATCATAAACATGAGGGGAAAATCCAAACTTTGAAACCATTTTGCGTAAAATTAAACATGGAATTTCATAAGACATAATTTTGAATGTACATAGGATAGCGAAGTCCACAAGTCCCTTGAAGAATATGGTGGCTGTTTATGCTTTAGTAGGTAGGGTAGATCAACGATTTGTTTCACTTTGACAAATAAATTTGAACCAATTAAAGCATATGAAAATATTTTCAATTTCTTATTTATTGGTAAATTATTAATATCAAGAGATGATGAGAATTAAAAATCCATTGGCTTAACCTAGAGCTTATTTAACATGTATAGTTTTTTATAATATTGATAGTTTAGATTTATTTTTTGCATTATAAGTGTTAACGGAAACAATACAAGTAGAAGATAATGATCTAACGGAAATAGTCAACCAAATAAAAAGACTTGATTCTCTTCCAAATACACATTTTTGCTTATAGAATCTGTGTTACAGTTTCTTAATGTTACATTAATGAAAGAAGTTTTCGAAATTTAAATTAATCAAAACTTCTTTAAGATCAACAAAGTCTCAAGAGAGGTTGAATGAATTAGCTATATTACCATTTGAAAAAGAATTATTAAAACAAATTGATCATAAAACAATACGTATGAATTCACATCTAATATAGCTAGAAAAGTAGATTTTAAATAAAAGTATATGATGAAAAAAAATATTAGGGTCCCTCTCTTCAGTTTTGTTTTATGCCCCCAATGTTGTTGAGTCGGCCTTGCATCCCAGTCACATTGTAGTGATTTGTTTCCACAAATTTATATGTTTTAGAGCATTTGAAACATGAACAGTTGACATCAATCAAAAGTTTCTATTAGCTCCACAACATTGAGTTTGTTCTAGAACGATCTTTTGTGTGGATCCTGAGGCTTCAATGGAGCTTGGGCGAGACTCAACTTTTTTTTCGAGAAGACCTTGGTATGAAGTTTTGAAAATTTCAAATTTGGTATGATAGCATATTTTGTTTGTGCGCATAGGATTTTGAATAAATCTTAAGCACCCGTTGGATTTTCTAGAAATGGACAAACTAGCTGATGTGCTTCGGCTAGTGTAACCCAGTAACGAGTTCATGTTAGGGAGGGGGGGGGGATTTTTCCAATTCACAATGTCCTAATTTGTATGGTTTACAAATTGTGTGTCCTTGACACTATGAGGGTGTATCTCATTTTACCTTCGCATTTGTATTCTCTCCTTGTCGCGATCTAATAAGACGCTAACCCGCATTGATCCCCTTTGAACATTGTGGTCGTGAAGTTTTACCTCCATAGTTGCGAGTAACATTATATTAGTGTGCCACAATCCAGACCCTTTACCTAAAGAGTACAAATGAATTAATCCGTCTCATTTTTTAAAATAACACCATATGCGGATTTTTTTTTTCTCAGATGTTTGTGGTGATATCTCCCTCAATTGAGCCCATTTTGCGGTTGATTGCAAACTCGTGGACGTAAAAAATCATTGTGGCTACGTGGTTCATTTTTGAAGAGTGTCGGGGTGTAATGACCCTCTCAGTCATATCTTTGTGAAGGCAATTTTGTTTGTCATTCAAAACTTTTCCATATTCATCCCAAGCCTTTACGCCTTATTGGGTTTGAAGTTTTATCACCTTGCCATTCGTGTAGTTTTGATGAATTTTTAATATTTTGGAACCTTAAAGTAATAATTTTGATTAAAATTATAGGAAGAAAACCTTGGACTTTCCTTACTTAAACAACCCAACTTTGAATAGGCATATCTTCCTCATACGATATCAAAAATGCGTAAAACGCCTCTCCAAGGTCTTTCCAACCATATCAATAACTAACCCTAACTCATCGTGAGCTAGAAGTTATGGTCGTTTCAAAATTACCAAAACTACATTTCTTAGCTTAGTCAATTTTTCCCAGATTACCCCCTTTCTTTCAAAAAATGAATATTTTTAGTTTCTTAGTTTATTCCTACCTATTTCAAATTGTGAGATGTTACAATATCTCCTATTTGGGATCATTCATCCTCGAATGAGATTTATTTCACTAAGCTAAGGATAGTAACATCAAGTTCAATACTCAACAAACAAAAGCAAGTAACCACATGCATACTCATAGTTTATAATGTATTAAGAAGAAAATTAGTACCTTTATTTGAATTCACTCAGGATTCAAAGAGATGGGGATTTATCTCCTTTTTCCATCCTTTTTATTCCACGTCGCTTCTTCAAAAGATTGTTCTCCAAGTCCTTCTTGAATAATCAACCTCCTTATTCTCAAACTGCAAACTTAGTGATATACATATGAAACAGGAATTCTTCATAGGATTAAGCTATTCTTAATCCCAACATTTTGTTGGTAAATCAAGAAGGATTGGCCCATTACATTATTCAACCTAGATATTCGCAATACTGGATTGAACTGTTTCCTCTTGTGGTAGCTCTAAATCGTAATCTATATTGCCAATCCTCTTGGCAATGCAATAAGGTCCAATATACCGGGGGGTAAGTTTCCCCCTCTTACCAAACCTCATCCCCTTTGAACTCCAACGGTCTTCTCCAAACATTTTGTAGGATTTTTGACGACTTTGTTCCGTTTTAAATCTCTCTTGAATCACCTTCACCTTCTTCATATCTTGGTGAACTAGATCTAGTCCTATTAACCCTTATTCACCAACCTCGAACCATCCACTAGGATATCTACATATTCACCCATAAAGAGCTTCATATGGAGACATTTGGATGCTTAAATGGTAACAATTGTTTTTGAAACCGAACTAGATGAGAGATAAGGGATCATACCAATTCCCCTTGAAATCAATCACGCTAGCCCTGAACATATCTTCTAAGGTATGGAATGTACCCTCCGCTTACCCATCTATCAGAGGATAAAAACCAATGGTTAAGTTCACCTTTGAACGCAAATTTTTCTAGAAAGATTCAAGAACCTGATCTGTTATAATTTATAGCACCTGTATCTGAAAGGATTCAAAAAATTAGATCCATAAGTATTACCACTGATGAAGGTATAAAATTTGGATAATCATCTGTCAAATGAGTGGTCTTTACCAGCAAGAAGTAGGCTGATTTTGTCATTCTACCGACAATCACCCAACTTGAATCATGCTATCTGCTAGACCTTGGTAACCTTGTGATAAAGTCCATATTAATCATCTCCCACTTCCATTCCGGAATTTCTATGTTCTAATGCCAACCCTCCAGGACTTTGGTGTTTTACTTTCACTTTCTGGCAATTAGGGCACTTGGCAAAAAACTCAGCAATGCGCTTCTACATAGCTTCCCACCACTTATACTCTATCAAACATGCATCCTGGTTTACCTCTTTCACAAACCGTATGAATGGTAAATCTGGAGCTATCAGCTTCCTCCATGATCCTCTCTAGTAGTCCATCCACTTTGCTTTATACTTCAAAATACCATCTCCCGCTTGTTCAAAATCTAATTCCATTTGCTTATGAACATTTGCCTTCAACTCAAGCAAAATGGTATTTTGGTCTTTGTTTTCTTTCACTTCTGACACTAATGATGACTCAACCCCATTTGTCAGCACTATTACTCCTTTTGTGGAATCCATGAGTCGGAAGGCATCCAAGTCTGTGCACTTGTTTTGTAAAGTTCCTTGTCTCGTCCATCAAGATGGGCGGGACTACCCATTAGACCACCTAATTAAGCACCCAACACAATATTCCCCTTACCTGTGATAAAGATCTGCTCATGTCATAATCTTGAAGAAGTTATAACCACCTCTTTTGTTTGAGATTAATCTCTATCTGAGTGAACACATATTGTAGGCTCTTGTGATAAGTGAAGACATCCACATGAACACCATACAAATAGTGACGCCATATCTTCATGGTGATTACTACAACAACCAACTCTAACTCATGGGTTGAATGATTCTTCTCATGAACCTTTAACTTTCTAGAGGCATAAGCTATAATCTTGCCATTCTGCATTAACACGCAAACCAAACCAACTCTATTTGCATCACAATACACCACAAAACCTTGAGTACATCCTAGAAAGGTCAAGAGTGGGGCGGTAGTCAACCTCTTCTTCAACTCTTGAAAGTTTTTCTCGTAAGCTTCAGACCATTTAAACTTAACAGTTTTCTAAGTTAACTTGGTCAAAGAGACGATATAGATGAAAACCCCTCACCAACCGTCTATAGTAGCCAACCAAACCCAAGGAACTCCTTATGTCAGTTGGAGACGTGTGTCTAGTCCAACTCTAAACTTTTTATATCTTTTGGGTAAAACTCTAATCCCATCACCGGGAACTATGTGGACCAAGAATGCCAAAGACGTAAGAAAAAATTCACATTTTAAGACCTTAGCATATAAATCATTATCTTTGAAAATCTGAAGGACTATTCTGAATTTACTAATGATATTCATCATTCCTTGAATAGATTAGAACGTCATCAATGAGGACGATATCAAACATATCTAAATACGGTTTGGAGACTCTGTTCATAAGGCCCATGTATATTGCAGGCGCATTAGTCAACCCAAACTACATGACCAAAAACTCATAATGCCCATATCTTGTTTTAAAAGTTGTCTTTAGAATGTCTCATTCTCTAACTTTCAATTGGTGGTAGCCTAATCCAAGGTTAATCTTGGAAAAGAAGAAGCACCCTGAAGTTGATCGAATAGATCATCTATCTTTGGATAACGATACTTATTCTTGATGGTAGACTTATTCAATTGACGTTAATCTATACACATCCTAAGGTAACCAACCTTCTTTCTCACAAATCAGATCGGAGCGCCCTAAGGTGAGACACTTGGTCAAATGAAAACCTTATCTAACAAATCTTTCAACTGTTCTTTCAACTCTTTTAATTATGCCTGGTGCCAATCTATTTTACAGGATGGCGATAGGGACAAGTATTTCGAAAGACGATCTTACCGAATTTTATCTCTCTTAGGGCGGCTTGGGGAAAGGAAAATCATCTGGAAAGAGACTTTTGGGATTCTTTCACTATTGGAACGAACTGAATAGGAGGCTAGTAACACTAAAGTAATTAACTGGACTAAGGTTATAGACACACCCTTAGAAACTCACCTCCTCAACCTTAGGTACGCAATGATTCGACCCTTAGGCACTGTTTAAACGGCTTTCATTAAGGAATAGCTATTTGGAAACTAAAAACTTGACTACTCGAGTTCTGCAATCAACCTAAGGCATACAGGTATGAAAGCAGTCCATACAAGAATGACATCGAAGTCTACCATGTCTAACTAATAAATCACGCTTGGTACCTCTTGTGAGACAACAATTAGACATAATGATAGACTCTTTCTTCTAGAAATGGATTACCAACAAGTATGGAGGCACTGACACTGAATGCTCACCTAGCATACAAGAGGTTTTTCCTAAACTTCCACACTAACCGTAAGTAGCTCCCCTAGGTTGCAGGCCTATCTGCATGGAGCCACTAATAAAAGACTTGGCTCTGTTTAACCCATTCCCCTTCCTCTT
This sequence comes from Solanum habrochaites, assembly GCA_027704765.1. Taxonomy (NCBI): domain Eukaryota; kingdom Viridiplantae; phylum Streptophyta; class Magnoliopsida; order Solanales; family Solanaceae; genus Solanum; species Solanum habrochaites. The sequence goes on from JAKWJA010002489.1 coordinate 8,802,474, forward strand.
GCTTGTGTTCTTTGTTACACTCTCAAACGAATTCTGATCCGCCCGTCACTTGAAACAATCAGCGGAGCCCTCACGGAAACCTAAGAGTAGTTTGTCTACCACACTTGGTGCAGGCAGGAGCTAACTACCCCCTTGCACTACACATCCTGTGAATTACCTGTTTATATATGGGGGAATTCTGACCATAGTTCTCCCCATCTTTGTTTTTAGTGTATGTGCACGATAGTATTGATGGCGGCAGGACCCTCTGAATTATTGAAACGATGACGCTTGGCATTACTCTTTCTGTTCCCGGAGCTCATTTTCTTAGTTTTCTTTCTTTCTTATTTCTATACTCTTTTGTGTACCTCAACTTATCTTCTTCAACCTGCTGCACATAAACCATAAACCTTGATATGTCAATGTCTCCTATTAGCATTGTAGCTCTGCGCTCTTTGCTTGATGCACGATCCAAGCCAGTGACAAACAAGCTCATCCTACTCATTTTCTTAACCATCTCAAGATCATAGCATGAAGCAGGGTGAACTTCAAACCATACTCATGCATACTCAAAGAGTCCTTTTTCAGTGTAAGAAACTCCCGTACCTTATCCTCTTTAAATTTGTAGGGAAAGAAACGCCCAAGAGAAACTCTTCAAAACAGGCCCAACTCGGATATTGTGATTTTAATATCGAACCCTCCTTCCCTGATCGACACCAAGTCTAAGCCACAGGGTCTTCTTCAGTTGATAGCATCGAATCTATCTTCAACACCGTTAACTAAGCAACAGCCCCATTAAAAAACTTTCTTTTTTGTTCCTCAATGAAACTCTCTAGATCCTCAATAGTGATTGAATCTGTGAAACTTGGAGGATTCCTCTTCAAGAACTCACGAATCCTTGAACTGTAAGCCTCTTCTTATCTTGCTCCTCTCTGCTGCCCAACTTGACTAAGCATCCTTATTGCCTCTTTGAGCTCATCATTAGAAACTTCTTCTTGTGGTTGTACTTCAGGTGCATTGGGAAATTTTGGTTCCTCCACATTTCTCCTAGTTGGGCGACCTCATGTTGCTCTTCATGGAGGCATGATTATTTGAAACACGCACAAGCACGAATTAGGGAGAAACTTTTAGATATAAACTCTAACGCACAAAGAATATGAAAGAAGTGAGGAATTCCTAAATGTTTCTGCATCATAATTATAGATGTGGAGCTCTTCACATCGACAACTAGGACTCTACAGACACCGACGCTTCATAACTCCCTAGCTCTTGAACGCTGGCGCGGAATAGCATTTTTTTTTTTTTTAATGTTTGGTTTACGTACGTCCCCGAGCCTACACCTTGGTCGTGACCGACACCCAATGACTATCGTTGGCCTTGAGTCCTCCCTTGGCTTAGCTTACTTAATTCCGCAAAAGACTCAATGAAATAAACACATTCAATAACTTAAGTTAATAATTTGGCCAAAATGGCACTTAAGTCTCAATAACAAAATGTCAGCAATATAAGGAATCATAAACGCAATGCTAAATTTTTGAGTGTCTATGAAGCCTTCTAAAACTGATACGAATATTGGGATAGATCCCACAACATCCAATAAGATAAAAAAATAATTAAAAGCATAAAAGTGTCCTTACGGGAATGCCAAGGGGAGGATCACCACTCCTGACTTTGGATGCTCAACGTGGTATTCAAATTGTATCCGGTGTCGATCCTCGTTACCCTTCTCTGCATCATGATACGATATTGCCATTGAACCATCGTACATTTGAATGGTGAGTATCAATTTTAAATGCTAAAAACGCTTAAGCTTGAAAAGAGTAAGAACAAATACTTATCTTGGCCCTGCTCAACTTGTGAATAACATAACTCAATAACACTAACTCATTATAATATAAAGCGATTTAAAAGCAAGTTCAATATAAAGAAAAGTTGTTTGGATAGATGATATGATTTCTAAATGCATGCAAGGATACAAATGACTCTGAGATGTATGTAAAAATACAAATAAAATGATGTATGTATATAAATACATATAACTTCTATTAGAGTTTCTCTAACCGACAGCCATCACTAAGATCTACAGTGATGATACAACGATTTACCTCACGCTGCCAGTACATTCTATATCCGGCCAAAGATATAAGACCCGAACTACCTAATGGATCTACTAGTCTACTGTAAAAAATGTTCATCTAAAAAGTATGACCTTTTCTACCCATGGTGGCTACATGGTTTATGGGAGTTGTGAGTTGTTTAAACGCTCCCCCTTATCAGTGCTCAATACTACTCCCAAAATATACTCGTTCTTATGTTTTAAAAACATATTGATTTTGTGATTTGAGATTTGTGCTTAAAATACTTAGCTCAGAGGCTATCTTTGAAATCTTAGTTTCCTCCTTGCTTTATTTAGAAAGCTATTTCTCTTTAAATGAAAACTAGCCCGAAGGCTATTTGGAAATCTTAGTTTCCTTCTTCTTAAAAGTAAAAACATTTAAGTTCTTTTGGGAGTACTTAGTTCCCATATATATTGCTTGGAAGGAATACTTCACTTTACTCATCAAACTGATCTTTAGTCTTAAACAAGTTAAAGTATTTAAGCAAAAGACTTCATGAAATGACTTTATATATATATATATAGATATATATATATAGATATATATATTATATATATATATGATATATATATATATATGGAATCTTGTAGTTATAAACTTTTTTGTTTTTAATCCTCTTTACAAACAATTTAACAAAGTCAAACTCTCATTACATGAAAGAGAAAAAAATATTCATGTAATTTTTCTTTGAGAATATGATGAACATCACAAATTGTATTCTAAGATAAAAAAAATATGTTTTTCAATGTATGATTCTCATCTAGAGAATAAATATCGTACAATAAATAGGGCTAAAGTGTCACGACCCAAAACCGAGCCGCGACTGCACCCACAGTTACCCCTATGTGAGCGACCAACCATCTGAACCTACATTTCAATTTAATACAACCTAAAGCCCTGCGGACGACTTAACTCATAAATAAAAAAAGACAATTCTAACTTCTAAAAGTCAACCGATCTATTAATTTTCCCCAAAATCTGGAAGTCATCCCACAAGAACATCTATGATCATTTACTAAACTAAAGTTATTCGAAGAAGCTAAAAACCAATAAAACTAGTCTATGTATTGCCCGAAACTTCCAAGGCATCAGACATGAGAAAGGCGATTCCAGTCCCAGCTCAGAAGCATTAGCTCACCCTGAAAGATCCGGTTGACGAAGACTGGCTGAACACTATTGCTCGAAGCTGACGGCACGTTTGCTGCAATCCACAATAAACAAAAGGAAAACATAAAAGTGGGTGGGTCAGTACAACCACAAGTACTGAGTAGGTATCGAATCATCGGCCACCTCAAACTAGAACATATATCTCAGATAACTATAAAATCAACTATATTCTTAACCTGTGATAATCACAAGTAAAACCCATTATAATCTCACCGATCATCTCTATGGAGGACTCAAGCCTCCATGCATATTATTTGGGATAACATGTTCTTTAGGATTGCGTATATTAGTATCTTTCAAGATTCATTCTCTTTATTCCTCTTGTGTCGGTACGTGACCTCTATCCCCTACTACCTTTTTATGTGTCGGAACGTGACACTCCGAATCCCCACATCTACGTGTCGTTCGTGACACCCGTCCACTAATTCTATGTTTCGGTAGCGGGACCACTCCGATCCCCTACTCTACGTGTCGTTCGTTACACCCGCCACTATTCTATGTGTCGGTACGTGACAACCCTACTCATCCCACTACATCTACGTGGCGTTCGTGACACCGTCCCACCTAATCTAATGTGTCGGTACGTGCACTCCGATCCCTACATCTACGTGGCATAGTTCGTGACACCCCCGTCCCCACCTCAATTCTATGTGTCCGGTACGTGACACTCTCCGGATCCCCTACTCACTTGTCGGTTCGTGACACCCGTCCACTAATTCTATGTGTCGGTACGTGCCACTCCGATCCCCTACATCTACGTTTCGGTTCGTGAACCCCGTCCACTAATTCTATGTGTCGGAACGTGACACTCCTCCGATCCCTAACTCATTCGATTAATATTCCTCAAGCCTCTTTTATACCCAAGGCGTCATCATCTCATCACGTTTGGTTCATCAACGCCTTCTTTTATACCAAGGCATCATCTTAACAAGAGCTTAGGGTTATATCAAGATTTGGGCATTCATAGCTTCATCATGCGTGTTTTTCATTTTCACACAATCATATATATAAAATACATCATGCATACCCCAAAATACAATTTAAGCATAAAGAAGACTCTATAATACCTACCCCACAACATATCTTCGCTATTAAGAAGTTTTCTCTACTATTAATAGTGTAAAAGAAACATACCTACCGTCACACCGAAGAATGCGATCAACAAGCTAATCCGTCCCAAAGCTTCGTTCGCCCTTGATCGATTCTTCCTCTCTCTCTCTTGCTGTTCTTTCTATTTTTCTTTTTCAAACGCCTTTTCTTTACCCTAATTAATTATCTAATTAAGTTTTAAAAATGGCACTAATCACCCTAATTAACTTAGGTTACCTCTTTTAACCCCAAGTAATTAACTCTTACATTAACCCTCTACCTTTATAATAAGCAGGAAATAGTCAAAAACGTCCCTTAAAACGTGAAGAAATTCGACCCGAACTGGGATTATGCGTATCCCTGACGGCCGTCTCGCCTGCGACGGTCCGTCCTGCTGTCCGTCGTATGTCAACAGAGACTTGTTTTTTAAGTGGATGGCCTGTGACGGGCCGTCGAAGCCTGCGCGGTCGTCCTTGGCCATTCCGTCATGACGTTCAGAGAGTCGATTTTCAGTACCCAATTTCATATTTTCTAGTGTTTTTGCAACGACACACCCTCCCGCGTCCGCCGTGCCCTTGCTGTCGTCGTGGCTCCGTCAACCCTCTGCCAGTTTTCCAGAATAAATCTGTTGCTCAAAACGACTACAGGTCGTTACAATAGATACCAATTTACCCATCGTTCTTCCCAGAACGATCACAATAAGGAAAACAAGGGCGAAAAGAATACCTTAATCTGTAAAACAGATAGTGGGTATCTTTCTCGCCAATACTTCTTCCTCCTTCTCCCAAGTGGCTCTTCACCGGTCGATTCTTCCATTGCAACCTTGATGGATCAATCTCCTTGACTCAACTTGCGAACTTCTCTATCTAAATAGCAACAGGCTCCTCCTCATAAGATCAAGTTTGTTTCCCCCCCCCCCCTTTTTTTTTTTCATCAAGCACAACTGAATCCACGGATATATGGTAATGTCCATCCCCATTGTCTCTTTTCAACATCGACACATGAAACACCGGATGTACTCCGGTACAGCCCTGGAGGCAAGGCTAACTCATAACCACCTCCCCTACTCGTTAATACTTCAAAGGGCCCAATGTACCTTCGTCTTAGCTTGCCTCTTTTACAAACCGCATCACCCCTTTCCATTGGGTGAAACTTTTCAACAATACTTGTTCACACCTACCATGAACTCTAAGTCTCTAACCTTTCGATCTGCATATTCCTTTGTGCTACTTTGCGCCCTAGAAATCTTTTTCTTTGAATAGATTTACTTTTTCTATCTAGTCCCTCAAATATCAGTACCCCCGCAAGGTGCTAACCTCGATGGCTCAAACCCCCAATGGGATACCTACATCTCCTACCATACCATGCTTCAAATGGAGCGCATATCAATGCTTAGGTGCTAGTATTGTATGAAAACTCCGCTAAGGGTAAGAACTATCCATGGCACCCGAATCCTATCCACATGCCGAACATATCCTCCAACACTTGAAATCATTCGCTCGAACTGACCATCGGTCTGAGTATGGAAACGCGGTACTAAGGTCCAACCTAGTCCATTCTGGGCATGCAATGTTTTCCAAAACTTAGAAGTACCTTCGTACCTCTATCTGATATGATGATTTAAGTGGAACTCCCTTCAACGAACAACTTCTGAGATGTAAATTTGGCTAACTTCTCTGCATTGTAAGTCAACCTTAACAAACCGGAATGAAATGAGCAGACTTAGTTAACCTGTTCACAATCACACCCAATAGATTCAGACTTGCCCAGTCCTTGAAGACCAACCACGAATTCCATTGCGATGCTCCCCCTTTCCATCCGGAATGGGCATTTCTCTGAAGTGTTCCTTCTTCCTCCCTCCGGGCCTCTGGTGTTCATACTTTAACTTGTGACAATTGACATTTGGCAATAAATCCACACATATCTACGCTTCATTCTTCTCCACCAAAAGTGTTTCTTTAGGTCACGGTACATCTTTGTTGGCGCCCGATGTAGCGAATACCTTGAACTATGAGCCTCTGTCAGACTAGTGTTGATCAAACTCATCGACCAAGGTACACTCCTTCCCCGTAATCCTCAAACCTTTCTTCATCACTTCGCTTTCTTTAGCCTCTCCTTGCAACACTTTATCTCGGATCCGGATCCATTTTTCATCATTACACTGGCTTTTCCCTTAATCTATCAAGGAAGGAAGATCTTGCCTCCCACCAAGCTACAATCCTCCCTTCTCATTTACTTCTATCTCATAGGTCGCTTAGCCCACCAGAATCTGAACTTCTCTAGACAATGGGCGCCTAGAAGCTTCAAGTGAGATTAGACCTTCCCATTCTTCCCACCCTTTTCTACTTAAAGCACTCCCTACCACTTCTTTCGCCTTCCCCGTATGTTACAAAATAGTGATGTCGTAGTCTTCAGTAGTTTTTCATCCATCCCTCTGTCTCAAATTCAAATCTCTCCTATTGAAGACATACTGTAGACTACGATGATCCGTATAGACCTCACCCGTAACCCCATATAATGAGTGTCTCATGCTTTAAGTGCAACCTACCGCGGCCAATTCAATCATGAGTTGGATATTCTACGTTTCATGCATTTTTTTAATTGTCTTGAAGCATAGCAATCACATTCTTCTTTGCATTAAGCAACTGCGAAACCCAAACCCGAATAGATGCATCACAATACCTGAAATTCTTGCTTCCACTGGCAAGGTGAGAATTGGTGCAGTAGTCAACAGAGTCTTGAGCTTCTGAAAGCTTTTCCTCACACTCATCCGACCAATCACAAATGGAACATTTGCTTATCAAGTTCGTCAGTTTGAAGCATGAAGAGAATCGCCTTGACAAATCGCGGTTAGTAGCTAATCTACACCAACGAAAGCTCCTTATTTCTGACCACTTAGTCGGTATCTTAACCCAAGTCTTTTCACTACTTCGATCTAGAACGGATCCACCATCAACTCCAATCCTTAGAAACCACGTGCCCCAGAGAAGGACCTTCATCTAGCCAAAACTCACACTTAGAGAACTTGGCATAAAGCTTTTTCTCCCTCAACATTTCCAATACAATTTCTCAAATGCTCCTCATGTTTCACTTCTTACTCTTGGAGTATATCAGTATAATCATCATAATACGATCACAAAGAGATCTAAATATGGCTTAACAAGCCCGTTCATCAACTCATGAACGCAGCATGGACATTCGTAGAACAAAGGAAATCACTACAATTCGTATGCCCATACCTGGTTTAAAAGCAGTCTTTTGGCCAAAATCCGTTGCTGTATTTTCAATTGATGCTAACCGGATCTCAAGTCAAGCTTAGAGACGACACAAGCCCCTTGTTAACTGATCGAACAAGTCATCAATGCGAGGAAGAGGATACTTGTCTTTATCGTCACCTTTGTTCAACTCCGTGAGTCCTAGCCAGCCGAAAACTAAAAACTCCCGTGCTTTCTTCTTTACGAACAGACCAGGAGCACCCCAAAGGAATGCACTTGTCTAAATGAAGCCTTTGCTCAACAACTCTTGAAGTTGGGCTTTAACTCTCTTAACTCCGCTGGAGCCATTATATAAGTGGGTATAGAAATGGGGCGTGTACCCTAACCCGGTTCAAGATCAATACAGAAGTCCAATATCCCCTATCTGGGGCATACCCGTAAGATCTTCAGGGAATACAAAGAAACTCAACGGACCACCGAAACCCGACTCATCGAAGGTACTTGGTATGTCATCCTTGAGATGTGCCAAGTAAGCTAAACCCCTTTTACTAACCATTTTCTTAGCACGAAGAAAGGAGATGATACTCACCGGATTGGAAGTGTATTCACCCTCCCACACTAACGGATCTGTCCCAGGCTTGGCTAAGTCACTTTTTAAAGCATTACAATCCAAGGATCGCAATTGCGGGAGAAAGCCAGTCATCCAGAATCACATCAAATCCCATCTCTAAGAACCAAATCTACATAAGTGTTACTACGTTCCCCACAAAGTTCACCCTATATAACCTTTTTCACTAACGCCACCCAAACTCACCCCCGAGTAGAAACACAATATGCGGATCAAGTAATTCCACAATGGGGTTTTTAAAAATTTATACCATTAGCCATGAGAAGATACTAGAAAATGTGGACCACCATGATCAAACAATACGAGCCATGCAATCACAAACAGAAGATTAACCTTGATGACAGCATCAGATGTCTCCGCCTCCGATCTCCCAGGAGCAGACGATGGGCCCTTTCGGTTGTTTGTCCGTTGCCCTACCATGTTGTGATGCAGTGCTCCCTTTTTCCCCGTTACCCCGGCCTTTTGGGTGACCACCACTACCTCGGCAACAGCGTTCTCCAAAAAACGGCCTCTACCTGACCAACCATGACCACCTCTACTCTAGCTATTGGGGGTCCAGTACTCTGTTTTGACAATTCTCCTAATATGTCCCCGTCTCCCCCACATCCATAACACTCTCTAGATTCACGCCTAGGGGTCTCTTAGAGAAAGGTTGACCGTCTGAGTGGACCACCCAACTACAGTCTGGAGTGAAGACGAATGGGTCGGACTGAGTAACCTCCGTAACCCGTCTCTAGAGTAAGAACCATTAACCTCACCCCCTTTTCGAAAACCCTTTGATGTCGATGCCCGTGGGTGAATTCATCTGGCTTCACTCCTTCCTTCCATCCACCTCTACCAACGAAAATCTACCACCTTCTTGGAAGGATTTTGCCGTAGCCCCGCTACCTGTAGGCTGAAATTCACATTCTGATCCTCACCAACGCCCTTCACAAACGCGAATCCTCTCTTGTGGACTGACAGCATAGTTGGGTGGCATATCTGGATAGTGCACGATAACTTAGCCTCAGATGCATGGACCGACATCCTAACCTTGCTCTAGGCTCAAGACTCGTCCCTTTTCCTATCTCTCAAGGGTCCGGGATTATTTCTCCATAACAGCGTAGAGATGAGGCCAAGTCATAGGTGGTGCCTCTGTTGGGTGACACTCAACATGTGACCGCCACCAACTTTTTGCGTTCCCTTGAAACTGGTAACGTCACTAACTTCACCCCCAACCCGTTCTATACTATACCCCTCTTGTTGGTAGTAGCTATACAGTCAACAGGAATTGTGAAGCAGCCTCAGATTCTGCACCCTTGAAGACTGGAGGTTTCAATTTCAAGAACTAACTAAAAGTTCATGCGATCATTTGTCATTATAAGGCCCGTAGTCAGTCGTGGAAACTGCCTATTTCCAATGAGCATCCAATACGAGTGGCCATAGTGGCTGCATGTCGTACCTCTCTGAAACCGGAGGTGTTGTCAAAAACTTGGGGGTGCCTGACCCTGATCATACAACCCAAAGAGAAGCGAGCACCTGATTGATCATTCTCTGGGGTAGGTTGGGGTGTCATTTCCTCGTCTGTACTTGTTCATTCCATCCCCATCCTCCCCATCTCGACTACTTTCTCAGTCGGTGGAGGTTTACCGCCCTAGGTACCAGATGGGCTAGGGGCTTCGTCCTCAGATCCCTCTAGAGACGTCCTCCCCACTACCGCTAACCCCCGGCGGCCCTCTTGCCATCTGTTTGCACTCCGGCTACAGCCCCAGTGGCGGCTCGATGCCTCTTGTCTTGCTGATGTTGAGTTGGCGTAGTCCCTTTGCTCTAGTTCTAACATCTGCGAAATAGAGGTGAAGATGGTTCAGATACCAAATTTGTAGCACCTATATACAAATTGGATTGCCAGTACAGCACTAAAAAAGAAAGAAATAATGAAATTTTCCTAAAGTCTTATATGCCTCTCAAATAAAGTAAAGGCGTCCCCCTACCGTTATTAAGACTCTACTATACCTGTTCTTGTTTGATGAGACCACGAACCTATGCTCTGATCCAAGTTTGCCACGACCCAAACCGACCGCACTGGCACCCACATTTACCCTCCTATTTGAGCGAACCGACCAATCTGACCTTAACCTTTCAATTTATAACACATAAAGCATGCGGACGACTTAAACTCATAAATAAAGACATTCAATAACTTCTAAATTCAACATGATTAATTTCCCCAAATCCTGAAGTCATCACCACAAGAACATCTATGATCAATTTACTAACTAAAGTATTCTAAGACGCTAAAACCAGTAAAAGCAGTCTATGCCGAAACTTCAAGGCATCCAAGACATGAGGAAGCGAGATCCAGTCCAAGCTAGAAGCATTAGCTCACCCTGCATATCCGGTGTGACGAAGACTGACTGCTTTGAACTACTATTGAGTCGAAGATGACGGCACTTTGCTTCACTCCACAAATAAACAAAAGGAAACATAAAAGTAGGGGGGTCGTACACATAAGTACATTGATAGGTCTCAATCGGCCAATACAAAAGAGAAACAATATATCTCAGATAACATCGAAAATCAACTAATATTCTTAACTGTGATAGCAACAAGTTACACAACATCATTTATAAAGACACGATCATATCTATGAGGACTCAAGCCTCCATGCCATACTTATTGGGCTACATTTTCTTTAGATTGAGTAGTATTAGTATCTTTCAAGTTCCTTATCTTTATTCCTCTTGTGTCGGTACGTGACACACCGATCCCCTCTACTATGTGTCGGAACTGACACACTCCTATCCCCCCCTACACTCTACGTGTCGTTTCGGTGACCCCACCCGTTTCACTAAATTCTATGTGTCGGTACGTGACACTCCGTCCCCTACTCTACGTGCATCCGGTTCGTACACCCGCCCTAATTCCTATGTGTCGTACGATGACACCCAATGCCCCTACACAACGTGGTCGGTTCGTGACACCCGTCCCACTAATTCTTGTGTCGATAGCGTGACACTCTCCGATCCCTACATCGACGTGTCGGTTTCGTGACAAACCCGTCCACTAATCTATGTGTCGGTACGTGACACCCCCGATCCCCTAGCATCTACGTTTCGGTTCGTGACACCCGTCCCACTAATTCTATGTGTCGTACGTGACACTCCGTGCCCCTACAATCTACGTGTCGGTTTCGTGACAACCCGTCCCACTAATTCTATGTGTCGGTACGCTGACACTCCGATCCCCTATCCACCCATCCGATTATTCATCAATCCTTCTTTATACCAGGCGTCATCATCTCATCACTTTAGTTCATCAAGCCTTCTTTTATACCAAGGCATCATCATTACCAGAGATTAGGGTTTATATCAAGATTTGGAGATGCAATAGCTTCATCATTGCTTGTTTCATCACAATCATATATATAAAATCACATCATGCATACCACAATTTAAGCAAAAGAAACCTCTATAATACTACCCAACACTATCATTTTTCGGCTATAAGTTTTACTACTACGATGTGTAAAGAAACCATAACCTACCTTCACCGCAGAATTGCGTCACAAGCTAATCCTCCCAAAGCCTTCGTTCGATCCCTTGTCTCGATTCTCTCTCTCTCTTGCTGTTCTTCATTTCTTTTCTTTATTCAACCTCTTTTCTTTTTACCTATTTATTATAATATTAATTTTTAAAAGATGGCCAATACTCACTATTAACTAGAGGTACCTCTTTAAAAAAAAAACCCCAAGTCATTAGACTTATTAACATTAACCCTCTAACTCTATAATTAAAGCAGGAATAGTCAAAACTGGCCTTAAAACGTGTAAAGAAATCCGCCCCTAACTGGGATTGCGTAGCCCTTGACGGGCCGTCGCGCCTGCGACGGTCCGTCTCTGTCCGTCTATTCACAGAGACTTGTTTTAAGTGGATGGCTTTCTGTGGACGGTCCTCGAGCCTGCGACGGTCCGTTCCTGCCTTCCGTCATGACGTTCGAGAGTCCGAGTTATTCATACCCAATTCAGATTTTTTCTAAGTGTTTTAACGACACCCCACACGGGCCCGTCGTGCCCTTGACGGTCCGTCGTTGCCTCCGTCACCCGTCTGCCCGTTTTGTCCAGAATAATCTGTGGCTCAAAACGCTAAACAGGTCGTTACATACATAAATTTGAAGTTTATTCACATCAGTTGTCAATATTTTTCTAATATTGTAGTCCGGTCCTCGAACTAATAATTTTCATGTTAGTTCACCTGGAAAAAAAAATAAAATATTTTAATCATTAAACACCACTCTTAAAAAAGGCTATGTTTTGTGAAGTACAGATAATTAATATAGAATACAAATATCATTCTAATGAGAGACTATTAATCAAAAAAAAGGTATAGGACATGAAGAAGGAAACAATATGAATTCCTATTTAGTCAATGCCTTGTTGTAAGTCACTTAAAAATAGGAGTTGAATTCCAATATTATTTTTAAGAAGAAACAAAGTGTCCCAATTTTTATTATTTATCCCATGAAAATTTTTCAAGTTATGCTTTAACTAGTTTATAAAATTTGACTTTGAGGAGGCTGTCGTTAACATTCACACCATGCGTCGTACCAACAATAGGGTGGGATATTACCACAAAGGTATTTAGAAATGGGTGTCAATTCTGCACTAACATATGGATGTATAGAAAGCACGTTCACAATTAATCACTACAACAATTCCGAGTATAAGTGAGGAATTATTTTGTCACAAAAAAAGCAGATTTCGCGTCCAAAATATTTGAGACCAAATAAATTAGTCGGTTTAATCGTGGCAGAGAAAAGGATTTGAAGGTGGGGGTATGCGTGGCGTTAGAACGCCTAAATCATGGGTCACTAAATGTATATAGATACAACTTAGTGATTTGTCACTAAATAAAGTTCTATTAACTACAAAAAACTTAGTGATTCGTCACTAAATAGAGTTCTATTAGCTACAAAAAATATTTTCGTCCCCAAATACATAGTATATATGACAAACTTGTTCGTAATAGAAATTTTAAAAAAAAATGTGGATAATGGTTTGTTTTCATCACTAAATGGGCTACTAAGGCTGACGAAATTGGTGCATCACTAAATATATAGATTAATTAGTCACATAGTAACTAAAGACTACTAACACGATTTTGAGATCATATCTTATTGCATACTCATACTAAACATTACTAAAACAAAAACAATAAAATGAAATCGGCTTCTTTGCACAAACTAGTGTAACTAGTGAAGATTTGCTTCCCTTTGGCAGTTGAGTTTGATAGACAGCTTCATGTGGCAATCATATTGCGTTGACTTCTATAACTGCAATTATACTTTTGCAAATGTACAGATTGTTATTTGTTGCCTCTTTTTGTCTAAGGTGTCTAATTATTGCACAACATTCCTTACACTGTAAGTCAGCGAAAATAGATTTATACAGAGTCAACATTTGTAGTGAAAAAATTAGTACAAATAAAACTTGAGGTGGAAGACATAATCTAAGCAACAAAATCTGCTTAACATTTCCTAAGTAATTTCAAGGGATGAATCATCATATTTTTACTTTCAGCTAGAAGACGGGCCTCACAAATAAAGGGAAAAACACAATTCACAAAATATAATTAAGGCAAGAGAGACTAGCTTAAAAAACCCATAAATTAATATTATCACAATAATGATAAAGAAAAAGGAAATAATTATTTAAGAAATGAGATAACTACCGCCCAATTCAAGTATCAAAATATCACGTATTATAATAGTTTAACATAATTGGATAAATAAGAATACTTTTTCAAGAAATATATACGGAATGCATAATTGCAATATAAAATCAAGGCTTAATAGAAAATTTGATCAAGTAAAACAATTGATTCAGAGATTCTTAAAATTTAAGTAATCAATCACAATTATTAAATTAATCAAGCATGAGAATTATTAAGAGATGAACTTAGGGTAAGATGTGAAGGCATCAATCAATCAGATAATTCGTAATTTTCCGTAATATTGTATAAACAAACCAAATAAATAAATATATGCTTTCCATATAGAATCACATACAACCATTTTCTCAAATCAGTATACGGATGTTAATCAGTCAATGAGTCTATTACAACGGTAAATAGAAAGATAAAAGATTAAAGATGTAGCAACTAGGATAGATGAATCGTACTGGAAAGAGGTCTAACTGAAGATTTACCCTCGTTTTCAATGGGTTTAACTGGAGATTTTGATGTTAATGTAGGGTCTATGGCAAAATCCAAACAAGTTCAAGATGAACAATCAATGGAAGTATTGAGATCCAAGAAACAAAAAATGAACCAATGGCAGTTCAAAGAGTTACTGATAACGTTATAGCTAGCGGCATTAAGATTTGTCGACGAAGAAACAAAGAAGGAGAAGCAATAACCATAATTCAATAGATAGTTAATCTGAAATTTCACGCGAACCGAAGAACATCAGATAGTGAGTGTAGTGGCTTAAAATACAATTTTAGATAGAATATTTTTGGTTACTTTTTGCCAATATCTTAAAGTTGTCCTTTTAAAGTAATTTTTGTGTATCACATAATTGTATCTAGTACAATTGCATGTTTAATCACGAAAGACATTTTATTTTCCTTAGTTCTATAAACGAAAAGACTAAAAAAGTACTTTAAGTAGATTGTATAGTTTAATCCCTAAATTATATATTCTATTGTTTATTGGGTATATGTATATTCGGATTAGTTTATACAAATTATTTAATATGGTTTATAACGCCTGCTGTATACTAAGTTAATTGGTGTAGTGTTAATGGGGTAAATATTAAAAAGGCTCCCAATTATCTATGTTTTGTAATTATAGTTTTTGTATATATGTCCAAAGGTCAGTGTATTTAGTTATTTTTATGACTTATAATTGTTAATTATAATTTGTATATTTTAGTAGTTATATACAATCAACTGAAGCTAAGTATAGAAGTTAAGTATATATTTAAGTTTGTATATTAATGTAGTATATACAAAGTTGTTTAGACAGTTGTATATTGACATTTTAAGTACCATATTTATCTACACATATTAATACACAGAAAAAATAATTTGTAGATATATACAAAAGAATTACAAATACAAATAAAACTATTGTGAGCCTTTTTAGGCATTACGTACACCCTGACACTGATGTCATTGTGTATAACCATTGGTTTATTACTTTCTTCAACTTTATATTCAATCTTCAATATATTATTGTTCATATCAACACCAATTGTATAAAACTCAAAAAAATGTTGCTTATCCCTTAAACACTATACACTCTATAATTAATGTAACTATTTGTATCGTCCCATCTTTCAAAATGCATAACCAAAATAGACAATGAAGACATTATCTAAAGAATTTACAAACAAATTTTTATTTTATATACAATTGACATCACATTTTAATACACCAATTTAAATCAGTAAAAAAATTTACATTCACTGAACTTGGTTTGCTCATATACAATACTGCATCTAAAAAAACAAAATCTCTCACCTGTACATAATTGTCTCATATCGTTTTTGTACATATACATACATTTCCATATACATTATTGCGTTTTGGTAATTATATGAACATTAGAAACACAAAACGTATCCTATACAAGCGATCTTAAAGGTAAATCAAACTAAACACAATACTCAAATTTCATAATTATATACAAATTTTTTTTCAAAATAACGCCTTCGTGTATACAAAATTAATAATATCATTTTAATATTTACATTATTGCAAGTAATTTGTAATAAATAGTATATTACATAAATCGACCGATACGATCCATATATTCAAATCATTTTGTTTCAAGAAACAACCAGAAAATCATGTATATAATACGCTACTCGAATATATAAAATCTCAACCCACACGACGACACTGCCTTCAAATTTGTATATACAAAGCAAAATTGTATCATTAATGTCTTTCAATTGCGTAGGATTCTTTTTAAAAAAAAATAATTTTGAACGTTTACCTTAAAATTGTCGCATTATCTAAATTTATTGTTACCCTGTTTAACGCTACAGTTACACTTCACTTTAATTTTTTTTATAAATTATAAAAAAAAAACATTATATACAAAATTAAAGAGATCTAAAAACATAAACTATACCCATAAAATGTAATTAGGTAAACTAAATCCATTTAATGTTATTTCATCTAATAAGTTAGTCATAAATGTAATATCACAATTGCAATACAAAATCAGGCTTAATAGAAAATTTGATTAAGTAAAACAATTGATTCAGAGATTCTTAAAATTTAAGTAATCAATCACAATTATTAAATTAATCAAGCATGAGAATTATTAAGAGATGAACATCAAGGGCAGATGTTAAGGCATCAAATTCAATCAGGAATAATTCTTAATTTTCCGTAATATTGTATAAACAAACCAAATAAATAAATATATGCTTTCCATATAGAATCACATACAACCATTTTCTCAAATCAGTATACGAATGTTAATCAGTCAATGAGTCTATTATAACGGTAAATAGAAAGATAAAAGATTAAAGATGTAGCAACTAGGATAGATGAATCTTACCGGAAAGAGGTCTATTTAATAAAATCAAACTTGTAAATTTAATCGATTAATGTGGTGGTTCACCATCATCATTTGTCGAAGATTTTGTTTCGGTTGAAGCTTGCTGGTGCAGCAGCAACGCTCCTGCTATATGCAAAGTTGTTATTTTTCTTAAAAATTATTATTTTTATGAAAAATTGTTACTTTTATCAAAAGTTGTAATTTTTATGCAAAGTTGTTACTTTTATCAAAAATTGTGATTATTTTGAAAAGTTTCAACTTTAATGAAAATTGCGACTTTATGAAAAATTGCTACTTTTATTAAAGGTTGTTAACTTTTCGAAGGGTTAAAACTTTTTCAAATAATTGTAACTTTTCTGATAAGGCACAACAAACATTTACTCCCACTACCTTTTATTGTCTATAAATAGAGAGATTTTTTCTCATTTAAAAAACAATTCTGATTTTATTCTTCTACTTCCTCAAAATTAAATATCCGTTTGATATTCTCCAGTTGAGTAATTTACTGACACTGTTATTTTGTATAAATAAGTTGGTGAGTAAAATTGTTCCATCACAAGAGGACGTGCAATTCTTTAAACCTCTAGTATTGGAAGGAAATAGTTTTCTTAAGGGATATTGTGCTTTCTATAGCATTCTATTTTTATATGTCATGGTATGATTTTTACACTCATTAATTTATGCATATGATGTTAATTATTGTTTTTGAGTACACGTTTTAACCTCTGTTGTTTAAGTTTCTGAAAAGTTGTTGTCTCCGATTATATTGAACATATACACTTATAGTACATATATTCATTGTCCAGAAAATAATAATTGTAGTCAGCTCCAAGAATTTATGTTTTGATATTTTATATTAAATTTTATAACTTAAAAATACTCTAATAAACTTAAATATTATCAGTTTCTATAGATATGGAATTTTTCACTTATGCAATGAAGGAACATATACACTTATAGCTTACCATATATTCATTGTCCAGAAATAATTATGTACTCAAGCTCAAGTTTATTATTTTGATATTTTCTATTAAATTTTCTTAACTTAAAAGTAACTATTTTATAAACTTAAATATATTCTAATTTTTACATCGATAGTAATTTTTCACACTTATCCCAATTGAAGAAATTCATTAGTGCAAGTTCAAAAGTTGTAATTATTTTTCTGTTCAAGCGTAATTTCGTTTTTGAATATGTTAACAAACGTTTGAGTTTTCTCCTAAGACATATATCATAATTGTATAATCTGAGAAACATAAATGATTCCTCAATGTTAATAAAGAACCAATGATTTATTATTTCGTGAATAATTCATTTATTAGAGGTTCTTGGGTTATGTGATAATGACAAATAATCAAATTTATGTTGGAATATTGCTAATATTTTTTTATGAACCTATTTTCCCATTTTTTTAATGTATGAATATTAGTAAAAAATTATTTATAATTTCAATGCAATTAATATTTATGAGTCGCGCGGGCAAATTACCTAATTAAAATATATATATAAAAAATATTATTAGTTGCTGATGGTTGGATTTAAATAAACGAACGATCAAGATTTATAGGGAAGATATTATGAGATTTGGGACTTGATTGTTTACAATAGAAATGAATTGTGAGCAAAATATTTATAGTTAGAGTAAATAAGTCGTATAATTGAACCAAAATTGAAGTAAAAAGGCTAAAATTTGTGTAAAATTTAATACAATAGGTTAGAATTAAAATAAATTGGGTAGAAGATGCTATGATTTTCAATAATTTGGAGAAAGATTAAATGAATTGCTATTTGATTAATAACATAGTAAATCTAATAAAAATTTGCATATGAAATAAATATATTAATACACGCAGAATAGATAAGAAAATTAATAATTTCAAATTAGATGATGATGATGATGAAAAAAAATAGTCATAATTATAATTTTGAAAATGATTAATTTTAGAGTATATAGTTATTTAGATAAAATATAAATATAAATTTAACGAAATAGTAAAACAAATAATTTTTAAATATATTTTTATTAATTTCAATTTAAAAAGTATTAAAGATCGATTAAAATTAGGTGTCAACATATGGATATTAAGTCTAAAACCTATGAATTATTGATATTTTGTTGTGTATATCATTAAGCGATCAACAAAATTCAAAATTCTATGCATCGTTAACATAAATAAAATGTGATTTAATATGAAATTTTTATGAGTGTCACCTCACATTTTATACTCAGAGAATCAGCGATTAGCACCTGCCCACTACATCATTTAACGAGATGTAAGTTTATGATTTGATCGTGGAAGATTAAATTATTTACCACTACTCGCACTCTATGTGTACTCACCTCTATTCTAATTATTAACGTTAGTCAATATTGCATAATGAATATTATTCAGTGTTCTTTGTCTACTCGACCAATTCATTTTCTAAAAATCGAAGTGTGCCGACCACCGAAGGTCAGTGCACATGGAATTTTTATTTTTAAAAAATTAATCAAAATTAAAATAAAGAATATATCACCTCTCCAGGTCTTTATTTTTTATTTTATATAAAATTATTTTCCGGCGAATGATTTATTAAAAATTGATTGAATATATTTATTTTTTGTTTTTTTATAGACATAAATTTCAATGTATTATTAATTTTATAATCTAGTACCGACCACTGGAGATCAATTTTAATTTTTAATAAAAATAAAAATATCGACGGCCGGGTGGTCACTACATGAATTTGTAATGAACATAGAATTGATTACGTTAATTAATATTAAAGACTTTTTTAGGTGGCTATTGTAATATTTATTTTTAGGGCAACTTTCACGTATAACAAACAAAAATTCATATTTGTATGATAAACAAAGTTGTATAATTGAGCTAACCTAGCCAAACATAGACACTGTATAATTAGCGATGCATATACAATTGTATAATGCTGCTGGCCTATTTCGCCAGCAATTGTATAATTCGTATCCTATTTCACTGCAATGTATGCTATTTCGCTTGCTTGCCCAATATTTTTATAAAAATTGTTTTGTATACATTGAAAATGAATTAACCTGTATGTATATTGCATAATTATAAGTGTATAGCAAGAGAATATATGTTTTTCCCTTGCTTTATACAAAAACAGAACCACAAATATATACCACTTATGTTGTATTAAAAACTAGAGAAAATTGTATTTCACTGCAATGTATAATTCGTTGGTCTTTATCTGGCAATATTGTATAAAATTGCATTGGTCTACAATTTGAATTGAAGTAAAATGTTTGTAAATTTATAATTAAGTGTATAACACGAGAGATATGTTTTTGCATGAATGCCAATTTGTTCGCTTTATTTACAAAATAAAAACAGGTTTATATACTGCTGGGTATTAAAGCGAGAGAGGCGAGCAAGAGGGAGAGTGGCGAGCGAGAATGGGAGAGTGGCGAGAGAGATTTTTGGGAGAGAGGCTCCTGTCAAACTTTGGCTAACGTTTGTTATGGAGCTTAATTAAATTAAACCTTAGCTACTCCATTTATTTTAGGTTATTAGTTTGCTGTTATATACAATTTTCCACGATTTTTATCATAGGTGGATATTCTATTTTTTTTTTTTGCTTAAACCAACTTCTTGGAGATGATTTTCTTAAGAAAATAACTAATTTTTTTTACAATAATTTTTCGTAGTGAAAAAAAGTTTGTAGATGTTTTTTTTATATAAATTTCTGTCTAGCCATTTAAAGTGCACAGCTTATTTATTTATGATGAAAACCAGTTTTTCACAAAGAGAAAATAATTTGCAACAATCTTTTTAATGTAGCCAAATAATTTTGTACACAAACAGAGACAAAAATATGATAGGTCCTTACCTGTTTTTAACGTAGTGACAAAAGTGAATGTTCAGGATGATATACAATGAATGACTACAAAGTATGTACACCAATTTTCACTATAAATATTATTATGTCACTAATTTGACTATATTTTTTTTATGATGAAATATTTTTTTTTATCTAAACTTAAACTAATTAAAGACAAAAAAATATTTTCTTACAATTTGTCAATAAAATCAGCGATTAAAATTGTTCGTCACCAATAACCTCAAATTCATGGGTATATTGCCTTATAATTGGCGCCAAATTATTTTTTTGGTGGGACAAGTTTTTAAACAAAAAATTTTCTACAGAATTGTTTTTGTCACTAAATGTATGTTAGTCATGCATTTGAGGTCCGTCACAAATTGTCAACAAAATTACTGACGATACTGATTGTCACCAATATCCTTAAACTTGTGGCTAAATTTACCTTATAATTGGCGCCATTTTAAATTTTTGGTGGGAAAGAATTTTAGACAACATTTTCTACGAACTTTAATTTTCTTCACTAAAAATATGTGAATCATGAGTTTGAAGACGAAATGTAATTTTTGTCACAAAAGCAAAATAATTTGTGACAAAGTTTTTATTGTAGCTAAATATTTTGTGGCTTAACACCAGATTTCTTGCAGTGAATTGGTGTCAGTTTCTTATTATCCATCTAATAAAATGCACACAATTAATTGACCAAGTATTTACACGTAACAACCCTCTAAGTCATTTGTATGAAAATGACTTCATTTCATCGTACAAACTTACGAGATCCTATAGACACCCAATTTGTTTATGACTATATTCTTAACCCCTAGGCACTAAAGCCATTAGTTGGGGCCCATCTATTTTGGGCGGACCCCCATTTTAAAATCAAAAAAATTCAATACGGGATTACTAATAAATGTTTTATGGATTTGTGCAAAGGAAATGCATTATGAGACGAAAATAAACCTGAATTTTATAAGAAAACAGTTGATTGTAAATATAATAGTTGAAGTCACCAAGTCCCTGACAGAATTTGTAGTATTTATTGTTTAATAGTAGGGGAGATCAACTATTTTTGTCACTCAAATAGATTAGAACCAATTTAAAGCATATGATTTTTGTGATTTTTTATTTGTGCGTAAATTTGAGATCAAGAGATGAATGAGAATTTAAAAATATTTCTTTAACCTAGAAACATTCTTAAATTGTTAACAGTTCTTCTGATATTGATGGTTCTATTTATATTTTTATATAAAAGTTTTAATTAGCTCCGCAACCTTGATGTTTGGTCTAGAACGACCTTTGTGTGGATCCTGAGCTTCTATAAATTGTAAGACCTATTGTTCATTTGGCAAAGGGAAGCTTGGGTGGGACTCACTTTTTTTCGAGGATGATTACCTTGGTATGAAGTTTGGAAAATTTCAAAATTGGTGTAGATAGATATTTCGTTTGTGCGCAAAACTTGAATAAATCTGAGCACCGTTTTTTTGAAGAATTAAGAAATGGACAAACTAGCTGATGTGCCTTCAACATGGTGTAAACCCGTAACGAGTTAATGTTCGGGGGGGACCCTTGGCCACATTCCTAAAGGCGTAATTGTATGGTTACATTGTTGTGGCATGACACAGTATGAGGGTGTTGTAGCTCATTTACCTTCGCATCGTATTCTTTCCTGGTAGCGATATGATAAGACGCTAAAACCCGCGTGATCACCTTGGGACATTGTGATCATGAAATTTTTACCTCCACGGTCGCGAGGACAATTTTATTGGGGGCCCCACTATCAGACCCTTTTACCTAAGATACAATGAATTAATCAGTCTCATTTCTTAAAATAAGACCATATGCGATGTTTTTATTCTCAAGATTGTTTTTGGTGATATCTCCCTCAATTGAGCTCTATTTTGGGTGATTAAAACTCATGGACGTAAAAAAATATCGTGGTTACGTGGTTTGGTTTTTGGAGATGTCAGGGTGTTATGACCCTCTCTATTATCTTTTTTAGAAGGCCTTTTTGTTTGCCATTTAGAACTTTTCCATATTGACCCCAAGCCTTTTACGACTTATTGGGTCTGATAGTTTTGTCACCTTGTTGTTCGTGTAGTTTTAATTAATTTTTAGTACTTTAGAGCGTTAAAACCTTAAACAGTGATTTCGATTAAAATTGTAGGAAGAAAATCTTGGACTTTCCTTACTCACACAATCCAACTTAGAATAGGCATATCTTCCTCATACGACATCGAAAAATGCGCAAATTTGATAGAGTTAGAAAGATATATGCCATGAATTTCCAACCATATCAAGAACGAGCCCTAAATCATCCTGAGGTAGAAGTTATGGTCATTTAAAAATGACCAAAACTCACTTTCTTAACTTCGTTAGATTTTTTCCAGATTTTAGGCTTTTGGGAGAAAATTTTTTTAGTGAAAACAACTTTTTGTTGTTCTTAAAATTCTTGAATTCAACTTAAAGTATTTCAAATTTTTTGTAGTAAAATGTATTTTTCGGAGTTCAACTAAAAATAAAGTGAACTTTTTATAGAGAAATGCTACTAAAAAGAAATAAGAATGTAACACTATTTATCAGAATAAAGGGATATATGACATAAAGAAGGAACCAATAAACTTTCGTAAATTGGGCTAACTGCTTGTTAAGAAGTTACATAGAAAGAAACAGAATGGAAAGGAAAATGAGTAAGCGCTCTTATCTTGGGTTAATGCCATGTTGCAAGTACAATTGAAAAACCACAAATAAATTCCAAATAGATTTCTACCTTTCTTTTTCAAGTAGGAATTTTAATTCTTCAATGTATGTTTTCACTAGTTGTGTATAAATTCGATTTTTGGGAGGACGATGCACACATTCCACACCATTAACATCACAAAAATTAGAGAGTATAAATCGCCACAAAGACGGTTTACAGAGTCTGCGTCTGTCTGCAACAACACTGGGTATGTTGCTTTTGCTTCAAATTTGCGAGACACCTATCAAAATAAATGTTAGAACTATAATTAATAGAAAAACAACATTCAAATTTAACACAAGAAGCTTTTAAAAATTAACTTAGAAAATATTAGGAGAAGGTATGATACCCATTACGAATAAGATCAAATTCAAGTAAAGACTTGCATATCCCGATCATCATAAACATGAGGAAGGAAAAAGGCCCACATTGAAAGGTCAGATCTTAATTTTTTTATGCTTAGTAAGTCACTTGCATGAGATGTTTTGTTTTCTTAGTCCTATTGGAGTATTATTGGTGACTAAAGTTAATATATAAATTAATATAATATAGCATATATATATATATATATATATATATATATATATATATAGTATATATATTATTATATACTATATATTTATATGGGGAACTTGTAAATATAACTATATTGTTTTAATCCTATGATTCCTTCTACCAACAAATTTAACGAAGTCAAAACTAGCAGTACATGAAGAGAAAAAATACATAATTATGTAATTTTTACTTTGACTAATATGATGGAATCATAAAATTTATTTAAACATAAAAAAAGATTCAATGTAATGAATTACTCATCTACAGAATAAATATATCGCACAATCAAATAGAGGCTATTTGAAGTTTATTAGTTGTGAATATTTTCTTAAAATAATATGTTATTCGGCCTCGAACTAATAATTTTCATGTTAGTTCAACTTCAAAAAAAATGGAATGTTTTAATCATCAAACGCCCCTCTTAAAAAAGGGTATGTTTTGTCAAGTACAAATAATTAATGTAGAATAAAAATATCATTATAATGAGAGACTATTAATCAAAAGAAAGGTATAGGACATGAAGAAGGAAGCAATAAGAATTCGTATTTTGTTAATGCATTGTTGTAAGTCACTTAAAAATAAGAGTTAGAATTCCAATATTATATTTAAAGGAAGAAACAAAGCTTCTAACTTTTATTGTTTTTTTTTATTCCATCCCATAAAAAATTTCAATTTATGCTTTAACTAGTTTATAAAATTTGACCTTGAGGTGGTTGTTGCCCACATTCACACCATGCTTCATAACAATAATAGGGTGGGATATTACAACAAAGGTATTTAGAAATGGGTTGGGTGTCAATTATGCACAATTAATTAATGTAAGTGTCTTATTATTTTTATAATAAAATGCACACAATTAATCGGCCAAGTATTTACACGTAACAACCCTCTAAGTCATTTATATGAAAACAACTTCATTTCATTGTTACGGCTTACAGGCATTCCTGTAGCGACCCAATTTGTTTATGATCGTCTTAAACACTAGGCCACTAAAGCCATTGCTTGGGGTGTCATATATTTTGGGGGCCCAATTTTAATAAAATCAATTACTGGGGTACTAATGAATGTTATGATTTGTGCAAAGGAAATTGCATATGAGAAGAAAATAAACTTGAATTTCATAAGAAACAATTTGAGGTAAATATGGATAGCGAATTCACCAAGTCCCTTGAAGAATCTTTTAGTGTTTATTGCTTTATATATGTAGGGTAGATCAAACTATTTTTTCACTTCAAAATAGATTCGAACCAATTAAAGCATGTGAAAATATTTTTGATTTCTTATTTAGTGGTAAATTATTGAGATCAAGAGATGATGAGAATTTAAAAATATTGTCTTAACCTAGAACATTCTTTAACATGTAACCGTTCTTCTAATATTGATGGTTTATATTTATATTTTTATTAAATGTTTTAAGGGATATAATACAAGAAAAATATAATCATCTAACGAAAATACTCAATCAAATTCAAAGACTCGATTCTTTTTCAAATACACATATTGCTATAAATAATGTTAAAAGTTCTTAAACCGCTACCAACAGCAGAAATAGTTTTCAAAATTTTAAAATTGATTTTAAATCTTCTTTAAGATTCAAACAAAGTCTAAAGATAGGGTTGAATGAAATTAGCTATATACCATTTGAAAAAAAAAACTGTTAAAAAAAATTGATACATAATAAAAACAGTACTTAATGTCTCTTCGCATCCTCAACTACTAGCTAGAAGTAGATTTTAATTAAAAGTATAATAATAGAAAGAAAAAATAATTAGGGTCCCTCTCTTCAATTTCGAGTATGCCCCCAATGTTGTTGAGTCGGCCTTGCATCCCAGTTCATACATGGTCGTTAATTGATTCTCAACAATAGTTTATGGGTTTTTAGAGGCTTTTGAAAATATAAACAGTTGATATCCAATCAAAAAGTTTCTATTAGCTCCACAAACATTGAGTTGGTCTAGAAGGACCTTCTTGTATGGATCCTGAAGGCTTCTAGCAAAATTTCAAGGACCTATTGTTATTTTGGCAAAAAATAGTTTGCTGGGTGCGGGTGGGACTCATTTTTTTTCGAGATGACCTCGCATCGATATAAGTTCTTAAAATTCAAATTTTGTTCGATGGAATATTTCGTTTGTGCGCATAAGATTCTAAATAAATTACTGAGCACACGTGGAGATTCTAGAAAAAGGGAACAAACTAGTGATATGTCTCAGCTGGGGTGTTGATACGCTCAAATGTACTTACGAAATTTTAAAAGTAAAAGCCCGGTTCCATCAAGTAAAGAATCCCAACTAGTGAAAGGGTTGGGATCGTTCCCACGAGAAAAATGGTTAGACTTCCTTAAATTTATTCTATTATTACTTCTATTTATTTCAATTATTTCTCGAAAACAAAATAACTAAAAGGGGGTTTGATTAATTGAAAGGACTTAGCGAAACTATTGTAAAAAAGTGACAGGTTCAAGTATGAGTTTAATCAAGTCATGAGAGTTTACCTAGGGCGTAAGAGTTCCCCACAGGGCTCCTAACAAATAATCTAGCTATAATACTTCTTTCATATTTTGCTATCTTGACATGCCCCAAAATGATTACAAGTTAGGGATCTCTTAATCCTTGGCGGAATCTAGAGAATTCACTCCACACCTTGGTCCGGCTAATGTGTGTTATTTTAATAAACCTTATCTGTTACCCATATTAAGCAATCATAATTGATATGTGACTAAGTTGTTACTCGTACCAACCGACACTAGCCTATTAGATAGTAAACATAAACTATGTTGATAATTCTTTTCCTAGTATCTACTACTTGGTCACAAGTAGCAATACGTCAAGTTTAACGTGTGGGTCCATCCGTTAAAAAAAAAAATTCTCAAGCGAATACTTATCAATAATGCAAGACATTATTCTAGAACGTATTTTTAAGCTAAGTTTGATCTTCTTATATATCCATGGTTCCACAAACCTAGTAGGCGGTTAGTTACCTATTCTAATAATCACACAATTCATAATAATAATGTAAGAATCATGAACTTTACTTTGATGAGAATGAACAAAAATCCAGAAATTTTACTTGGAACAAATCAGAAACACCAATAACGATTCCGGAAAAGTAATATCAATCCCAAAAAAATTGGAAAAGTCCAATACTAAGGACAAAATAAAACTGAAAATTATCCAAGAGTCTAACCCAAAAAAACGACGTTTGTTTGGGCCTATTCCTAGAAACAAAACTAATTAAAATAGGAACACTATTTAAGGAAAAATCTTCCAAAAAAGCGTCTGAGGGTCGACGGACCCTAGTGACGGACCGCGTGGGACACGGACGGGCCGCCATGGTCTTTTCGTCGCTCCATAATTAGCAGTTTTCTGCGGCTTTATTCATCAACTCTTTGTTACCCCCGACGGACAGGTGTGCGGACCGTGCAAGCACGGACGGTCCGTCGAGGGGCTTCGTTCAACGACACTTGATTCTTCTGAAGTGGATACTAGGACTACTCTATGTTAGCATTGAAGAATGTGCCAGGATGGGACCGTGTGGCTATGACGGTCCGTTGTGAGCTTCCATTAGTCCCAACTTGGTTGATTCCCCAACTTCTTCAACAAACCATTATATTCTCATGACGGGTTGGACCCTACGGACCGTCACAGTCACGACGGAACGATCGTGGGGGACGGAGGTGGTCACTACTGCAATTACAAAAAATCTCAGCATTCTCCTTTGGAACAGATTTCTGGAAATAAATAGAAACACTAAACTTAAGGAAAAGGCATTGAAAGTACCGTGAAATCCGGTACATCAACACCCTCAACTTAAATTCTTGTTGGTACTCAAGCAAACGCACTATGATCACTACAAAAATTTTTGTACAAGATATCCGTTGTTTTAGCGTTGTCACAAATCATTTGGCATCATCATAATTATTCTATTATGTTCATGCTGCTTCACTATTAGTCTTGAATTAGGTGGATTCAAAACCATGACACGAACTCACCACAAATGGACACCTATCCTCTTCTGATCTCTCACCTAGGTGATACTTGTTTCCGGTAATTGCAAATAGTGTACTCACTTCAAAATAAAATTCCATTTTCACTAATAATACAGTTTGAGTATAAGGATTACTTTTTAACACTCACTTAGAAACATAATTCACATCATTACACATATTCCCATAGGATTGGCCCTTATTTTCACTCACTTTAAGTTCGCCCATAAAACTCTTTTTAAGGGGGATCACGATAGGATTTCTTAGCGTGTAACATAGACAGGGTTAGGTCGGGTATATTAGGTATATTTTAGTGATTTTTTTCCTCCTTGACATATCAGCGAAGCGTCCTACCTTTTTATCATGTTATTTCGCACCTATTTCTCAGTTTCTTTAACCACGTGCTATTGTCCCTTTTTTTCTCA
Source organism: Solanum habrochaites (assembly GCA_027704765.1). Classification (NCBI taxonomy): domain Eukaryota; kingdom Viridiplantae; phylum Streptophyta; class Magnoliopsida; order Solanales; family Solanaceae; genus Solanum; species Solanum habrochaites. The sequence continues at coordinate 8,830,757 of JAKWJA010002489.1, forward strand.
TGATGTGTAAGTGACTCGTCTCTTTTATTGTGTTTATGTTTTTAATCTTGAGTTATGTTGTTTGTTCTTCTTTCTCTTTATTCTTCAACCCCACTTTCCAGAGTTTTCCTCATAACAGCCACATCACGATGGTTTTGCCATGAGTAAAGGCTTCACAATACCCAAAATGGGGTCAGGAGCATCGACAAGGTTTTGTTTTCTTCATTTTGCCACTCCTCAACTTATGCTTTCGGCATAAGCTGAGGTGAAAAATGTCCAAGAGGGATCAGGGCCAACACATGTTCCCCAGAAAAAGATCAGAGATGGGGCGAAGGAAAAGACAAAAAAGGATTTATTTAAAGCTAAAATTTTGGATCAATAAGGAGGACTTCGTTGTTGTTATGTTATTTTAGGCTAAATATTTACTATTAGAAACCAGGGCCATGATCCTTTTCCTAATTGTCTATTACGACTTACTTTTAGTAGGGACTAACAGTAGAGTCTAGATAAGTACCAATGGGGAAATGCAAATTTTCCTTCACTCTCACTTCACATATCATTACTTACAAATGATTACACACTAGTTTGAATCTTAGATTAGGGGGTCATGCTTAAGTATCTCTATGTCATGCTTAGAGCCCCACACATTATCAGTTACTACGGCCTAGTCATGCATCATTTGCTTCAGAGTTATACGTATGTACACAGATATAGGACATGCCGGGTCAACAAGAAAAAATGAAGTCTCTTGGTAGTAAAAAGAGAACACAAATAAGGAAATCCCAAAGAAGGATCGTGATAGGCCTACTCCGGCCTTCACCCTAGGCACTCATTCCATTTTCCCACCCCCAAATAAAAGATATGCTATTGTACCCAATGCATAAAAGAATCTAAAATAATAGAGTGGTAGGTGAAGCAAACTTGAGGCGCAAAGCGTCGGCGATCAATAAGCTGGTGGGTCCGGTGTCCCGGAACCCACTCCCTCTGTAGTCTGGACACCCTCAGTAGTGTGGGAAGTTAAACCGTTTTAAAACTTTTAATATTCGTCGGTCGGGTCGGGTCGGGTTTACGAGATTTGAACGATGAGTCCCGTCGATGGTCCATCACAGTCGACGATCCATCGTGGGGGTCCGTCATGCGTGCCCTAACTTGGAAAAATTTGAAAAACATACCCGGTTCATCGATGGATCCGTCAAAGGGTGCTGCAGACCATTTTTCTGCAGATTTTCTAGTGATGTGATACCTGGAAATTTAACACCCATTAAGCTATTCATTTTGTATTTTCTGGACATTTTTTTTGGACACGGAATCTAAACTATGATCTAGCCTACACTTATAACAAAAAGAAAATAAATATTTAGACAGGACGTTTAAGGAAATAAAAGCAAAGAAACATGCAACTATAATTAGAAAATTACGAAAAACCTATAGTTGGCTAGAGGATACATATTAGGTTGCCTCCCAACCATCGCTTGATTTATCGTCGCTGCACGACGTAGGACACTTGATTACTTAGAATTCATCAAGATGGTACGGCTCGGTCACTTCATTTGCCATTTCACGTGCCCAATAGATTTGATTCGATGTTCCGTCACCTTAAAAAGCACCACCCTCCTTGTTCTCCAATTCAACCGCTCTATGAGGGAATAGTGGGTGATTCAAATAAGTAAGACCAGCCGTTGGAACTTGAGTTTGGCCCGGAAACAAACGGAACCTAGAATTTAATAAAAGCCCAAACCCACCAACACCTATTTTAAAATCCTGTTTCTCCATCTTTTGGTCATGGTACTTCTTCATCTTTCTTTGTAGAAGGCTGAAATTTCAGAAGCTTATACGCAAATTCATCAAGCTCATTTCAACGCATTAAACTCTGTTAAGCAGCTAATTTCAAATCAATTTCAACTTTTTATTGCCACAAGGCTTTATTCTTCTAATTCAATCGGTAGGTTTTGACAAGCCTTTCCCATATACAAGTGGTATTGGACACCAAGATGGGAGGTCTTGTATGTGCCGGTGGGTCCAAAGAGAACAATCAAGCATAATGACCATTCCGTCCCCCCGTTCCCACCTCTTCTCATCCCTCCTCCTTTCTCCCCGCCTGGCTCCTGTCCCCTCTCCCCCCCCTTTTTCTTTTTTTTCTGTTGACTAAGCTTTACCCCTCCACCCTCTCACGCCACTCCACGAGCCCTAGTCACTTTTACTCTATCACTCACTCCCCATTCCTTCCCTGCTTCCCCGTTTTTCAATCCCACCCCTTGTCCCTTCCGCTCGGCTCCTCTTTTCACGCTTCCCTGCCCCTCTTTCTCTTCTCTACTCTCCTCTTTTCTTTCTTTCAACCGCTCGCCAAACCCTTTCTCTCTCGCCTCCGCCTTAGTCCCTCTCACTCGCTGGCATCGCCCGTTTTCTTACTGCCTCCCCCTCACTCCGATCTTCCCTTCCCATCTGCCTACTCCCCCCTCGTCTACCCTGATCTTCCTTCTTTTCTTATCTCCCTACTCCGTGTATCCCCCGGGTTCACCCTCCCTCTACTGCCCCTCCTTTCCCGCTCCCAAGACCACTCCCCTTCCCCCCCTTTTCTCCTTTTTCGTTTCAGTATCTCCTCCTTACCTTACGTTCTTACCTACTCGCAAATTTCCGCATCCGACCTCCCCTTCATGTTTGACTACGAAACCAACTTCTCACTCGCTACCCCTGCTTCAACTGCCCCCCACACACCCACTTGGTGCCTATACTAGCATTCATGTTTTTGACAAAAATCTGCCTGAAATCTATCTATTTGACACCTCAACTTCCTACTAGTTGAGCGTGGTAAAAGGGGGGGGGAGTGGCCAAATTACGGTGAAACCCCAAATTATGTGTCCATAATCCCTTTACAAATTTATTGCAAAAAGTGGGATCCCCCATCACTAATAATCGACACTTGGGGTGCAAAATAGGAAAAAATAATCTTTTCAAAGGAATGCTTGGTGGCACTTCTTGCCCTTCATTAATTACGAGTGCTATAGCATTTCACCCCATTTAGACAATAATAAACCTACTACTAGAATGTACTCATACCATGCGAAATCACAAAAGGGCCATAAAAGTCAATACCCCACACATCAATAGCAAAAAATAACAAGCATTGGATTTAAAGGGCGATCTTGCTTTCTCGATATTGCCACCATTCTCTTTGGCATCTATCACATGCCTTCGAAAACTCATGAGCGATCTTGGTGGATTAGTGGCCAATAGTAGCCACCATTGCCAACCGGATCTTGTGAGAGGTCGGATACCACTATGATGTACCCTACGGGTGAAGAATGGCATGGACTCCAAAAACACCAACATCTCAACTTCTGGCACACAACGACGAATAAAGGCCCATCGGCACAATCCTATACAAGTATGGATTCATCCCTAAAGAACTTTTCCACATCATACATGAACTTTTTCCTTTGATGAAAGGACAAGTAAGATGGGAACAATATCGCTATCCAGATAATTCACACAAATCTGCGAAACCCAATGGAATTAAGTACTTGAGAGGTGGCCACAATGCTCATCGGGGAAGGAAGGAAGTATCATCAATTCAGTCTTTACCCCCAAGTCTCTCATTTGTCATCTTCTCTAAAAGGGACAAGTATCAAACACTTGGATTTTTTGTCCCTTATACAATCACCCTCAAAGTCAAAATTCTTGCAATAGTTAATACCCAACGAATCAACTCGGTTTTCACATCCTTCTTGCCATGCCAAATATATCAAAACAGAAGATTAGTAGCACTCTAACCAGTTTTTTTGCCAAGCAAATAAGAGCGATTCTCCAAAAGCAAAGGACTACTGCAAGGAGCCTCTTGCTCAGTCACAGTTGTAGTTCTTTTGGGCTTCATGTAGGGCTTTGACTGCATGTAAATGGGGTGAAGATTTTGTACTTTTTTTTCCCCAATACCACACCAGAGCAACCCCAATAGCATCACACATACCTCAAATGACATTGCTCCAATCTGGCGAAATACTGGATAGTGCAAGGACACCAATTTTCTTTCAAAGTACCCAAAGGCCTTAAGACAGGATTCATCAAAATATAAAATTGCACAAGGATGCACACTTTTTGTGAAAAAAATCCGTGATGAAACATCCGGGTAAAAAACTGCATCACAAGGAGAAAGATTCTCAAACCTTTTACAGAGATAGGTGGGGGAAGTCTCTCTATACCTCGACTTTAGCTTGATCAACCTCTATACCCTTCTTTGAAATGCGATGACTCAATACAATACCCTCTTTCATAATGAAGTGACATTTTTCCCAATTTAGTACTAGTTGCAGTCTTCACAGCTCTTAAGAACCTCAGACAAATGACTCAAACACCGCTCAAATGAGTCATAAACCACATACTAATCATCCAGAAATACCTCAATAGTGTCCTCTACCATATCGGAGAATATCGACATCATACATCTCTGAAATGTGGTGGGTGTATTGCACAAACCAAACGACATTCTCTTGGCACGCAAAGGTTCCCATATGGACAAGTAAAAGGTGGCTTCTCTTGATGTCTTCCGTGTGCAATAGAAATCCGATTTATACCCTGAATAAACCATTCAAGAAAAATACCAACCCCTTCCAAGAAAGGTTATCCAACCATCTGATCCTGAAGGATATATAAAAATGGTTCTGTTCGGGTCCATGCATTAGGTAATCCATACACACCCTCCAACCAGTCACCTTGTCTCATGGAACAATCTATTTTTATTCTTGGGACCACAATATTCCTCCTTTTAGGTACACATGAACATGGCATACCAAAACTACTTCAGGATTGATAATCACTCCGGAATCCAACCACTCAATTAATTTTCTTCTTCACTACCTATTGAAGGGTGGATTTAGACGTCTTGATGCGCAATACATGATTATGATCGGATAATGAGTTGGATTTTATGAGAACAACTATCGGGCGGGATTCCCAATCATATCCACAATAGGGCACCCCAATAGCTCTTTGAACTTTCTTAACACTTTCACCAAACTCTAACCTTGATGCACATTCAAATCTGATCCAATAATAATCGGCAAAATGTCATCTTTTCCCAAGAAAGCATACCTCAAATGAGGTGGTAGACGCTTAAGTTCTAATTTTGGAGTCTCCTCAATAGATGGTTTCGTGGGTGGATATTCGCGATATTGCATATCTAACTCAAATTTCTTTGGTTTAAAATGAACATTACCTCAATCAAGTGCCGCAAGGAATGACCCATACTCTTCTAAGCTATCACTATCAAAATTTACGATCACTGCCACCAATGCTTCTACACTCAGACGCTCTTCAATTTGTACCTCAGCGGGATCTCTTCAACATCTGTCGGCTATAGTAGATGACGATTGAAGCTTCACCACTCTGGGCATCATTGGGAAAAAAATGTAGAAGGTCACTTCTTCATTGTTCAACCAGAATTTCATTTGCCCCTTTTTGATATCAACCAAGGCTCTACCCGTAGCAAGAAATGGTCTCCCAAGAATAATAGACACCTCAAAATTGACCTCACAATCAAGAATAACAAAATCTGTCGAAAATATGAACGACTCCACTTTTACTAGCACATCATGGAGTATACCAATGGGACTTGTACCGTTCGATTGGCCATCAGTAGCCGCATCGCAGTGGGCTTTGGGTCAACTAAACCCAACTTCTTGTAAATGATAAAGTCATGGAGATTTTAGCTTGCCCAAAGATCACATAATGCTTTCGGCAAAATGTCAAAACCCGATGTACAAGAATAGTAAAAGCACCCAAGATCGTTCTTTCGTTTGCACTAGAGATCTTGTGTAGCAATAGCATTATAGTGCTTGCATTCTATAATTCTCATCAAAGGACTGATCTGTCTTCGTAACAAATCTTTCATGAACTTGGCATAACCGGACATTTGTTCAAGAGCTTCTACCAAAGGGACATTGATAGAAATTTGTTTCAACATCGTTATAAAATACTGTACTTACCGTACTCAGTCATTTTATACTAACCTTTCTGGAAAAGGAGGTGGTGGTCTAGGCACGGGGGTCACCTTTTGGGGCACCTCAACATCTTTTACAGTTTTATCTTCTAACTCACCACTAACCTCCAACACCGTATCATCATTTTTATCCACCCTTCTTTTGTACCCCCAGACTTATTGGTGGTCACCGGTTGCTTACCACCGAGTAGTGATTGCCATACAATGCCCCATTCATATTTCAGATTGAAAGTGTTCTGGGGAAACCAGAGTTTGCCCGGTGCCCTGTGTTCACAATTGCAGACAATTGGGGCCAATTTGCAACTTCAAAGATTTTAATCGAGGATTGCATGTGTACTCAACTGTTCTGCCCTATACCCGTAAGTCATTCTTAACTCTTGTGTGATATCACTAGAATCGAACCTCATCATTCATTTTTAATGCATCATATCCTCAACGCGTTCCATTACTCCTCCACCATCCCTAGGAGCAAACTTCAAGATTTGAGGTGGAACTAGGGCCCCCACTCAATGTCATTTCCTGTTACCATGAGTTACCCTAGTTTGAGTTGTGTCGCGGTTGAATTGCCCCATATCGGACATAATGGACCTTCGCGATTATAATTACTTTAGTTGACTTGGCTGTTAATTATCCTGATTGAAGCCTGGGAATTCGGTCGGAAAACCCCCGTATTTGATCATTAACAGCATCTAGTAGTTCCCTCATAGTAAATATCATCATGTGCAGTGGTGGTTTAGACAATTAGTTCACTCACAATTTACCTTCCGCACACCCAGCAACATGTTTCAACACAAACCAAGTTCATTCTCATGTTAGCCGTCTCCTCACAAAGATCATTTTGCGACGAGTTTGTGTGTGGATTGGAATGCGAGTTTGTTTCTCCAGATTCTGACTTCCTAGCCCTAGTACTCCAAGACTTTATTATTCAGGAGATTGTCTCTAACTTTTCAGCATCTCGGGCATAAGAAACTCCCAATAAGAACCACGCTAATCTTATCCAACCCCTCTTTGGTTCATCATCTTGTCCCGATAGAAATACTCTTTCAGGTGATGGGGTGGCATTTTAGCCATCCTACTGCCAGAGAAAGAAGAAGAACGTGTGTTAGGGGAATATAAGGGATACTAGCGGAAAGTGGAGCGTGCTTCTCTGGAAGTTTTCCTACAGGTGCTTGACGACAGGGAAACCCATCAGCCCCCTGAATGAGTGGTGGTTGGGTTGAGAGTCGAAAGGAGGGGGGCCAATGAGAAAGAGGTAGGGATAAAAGGGGGGCGGAGAAGAAGGTGGTATTCCTCTAACCCCAATGACGGGGGCAAGGGCAGGGGGAGTCTGGGAGAAAAGTTTGTGGTATTGGCCTCGTTACGGGTCTGGATGGCCGAACAAGGGTGTTCGCTTGCCGGCAACACCGAATTCGTCAAATATGTTGGCGGTGAAATGGATTGTGTGTATCCCGTAGCCACTTAAGCTGTGGAGCACGTGGAGTGGTCTTCTGAAGTAAGTTCAAAATGCGTCTGAATGACTGGACGAATCCAGGTCGGGTGCGATTAGGTTGAATAATGTCTCTCGCAACTTCGAATAGGCTAGAGCGTGGTAAATTACATTAGGGATCCTCCTCGTGCGCTACGTTGGAACAATCTCCTTTCTTTTGCTTTTGAGTCTCCAAACAGAAGTTGTTTTTGTCTCGCAAGAATGGGAAAGTGAACCTATCCCCAAGCTCTGCTACCTCATCTCTCAGAACGTTAGTAGACATAAGCAAATATTTTTCACTTATCATTTACGAATTTTGTGGTATAGTTTTACTTAGACCACCTTTATAGCGATTCCGTCCCACAAGCCTGCTGCCCTTCCACGTAAAAGCGCGCCGCCTACCGCATCCTCTACCACCCAGAAGCTAACACGACATCCCAGCGGACTTAAACAGAGCCCTTATTCCCATCGCTCCTATCCCAACTCCTCCACTTGCCCCCCTCCTCTCTCCACCTCTCCACCCTATAACGCTCTCAAGGCTGCTCCCACAAACACCTTGCAACGTTGCTACCATCTTCGACGCTACAATGCACTCTTATCTCACAATCATTCCCATGTAATACCCTGCCGATTCTACACATACAATGGGGAAAGCCAAGGAAGAGGGGAGGCGCAAAGCATAGGCAGTAAGCCGGGCTATACTTAGCGTGGGCTAACTCCACGGGTGGGTATTTTGGGGGGGGCTAAGGCGTGCGTTATAGACAGTCATCGGGAATGGAGAGATGGGCCGGGCGTAGGGAGTATATGTGCTTCACAATGGAAGTACAAGGTAGAGTGAACTCAAAAATGAAGCCTAGCGACATTAGTAATGGAACTGACGGAATGATTTCCTTGTTATTACTAGGCAGTCGGGGAATAAAGGAGCTAAGAAAGCATCCGCTTAATTTTGATTCCAGTGAAGATTGAGTTATACGGGGAGCTCAGTAAATATAGATAGCAGCTCCCTCGTCACCGTTAGATGAGAGATGAAACCTCTTATATCATTTTCCACTCTAGTATTCACGGTACGTGGCTCCCCTACACAACTTTTATAGCCTCCGCGCAAAATTCAATCTGGCCTTGTAAGCAAAATTTTCTTATCAGAATCTATTGGTTCATGTTTTATAGTAGGGACCATACATGACGCGACCTGTTAGTCTCCTATACACTAACCACCATTGCTTTGTATTGTTCTCATTTGCATCAGCACTACTAGTTACAACAACAAAATGTTATGTGAACCAGGTGATTTGTGTCATAGCTTGGCCCAATCCCTTTGTGGTCCAATCATATTCTGCGAGATTTTTATAGCCCCTATAGTACTCTTGATGGCGTGGCGCGTAGGTTTGTACTTCCCTCCATAAAAAACTTTCGTATTGTCACCTTCCCCCTGAATATTAGGTTATGGGGTCATGGAGTGTCCGACCACTGGTGGCATTTGCGGGTTAGACCTCAGACCCCATTGGGGATGCCTAAATTCTAATTATAATTTCTTTGAAAGTATAGCTAATTTCAGTTCGGGGTCGTTGCCATTAACGGTATTCCTCTACCAAGCGCCTTGGATTTTGTTGTGCTTAAGGAAGTTATACTGCAGGAGTCAAAACAAAAGAGAAACAGTACATTACGGAAAATGTTTACTAATACTTTTGGTATAAGGCCTTACAATTAAATCTTAATACACTGGGGGTGGGGGGGGGGGGCTAATGGGGGGGCGGGGCATGCGGGAGGCTGGGTTGTGGGGGCACGCACAAAATCTTGAATACGACTCAAATTTACTGGGGGGAGTCGTCGGTGAAGTGGGTGAACGAAGTGTCGAGGAGAAGTTGTCGCGGAGGGGTGGGGGGTGGGGGGGAAAAACTAGGATAGCAGAGGTGAACCATTCACATTACAGCCCCTACTTCTTTAAATTTCTTTATTGGCAGACGCAAGGAGGATGGCTCTATTTCCCGAAAAAGGAGAGTAAGTTTCCTATGTCTCCCTTTTGTCAGTAAGAACCTTCAACCATATTCTGTCGTGCACTTTGTTTTCCGATTAACTCATCTATTAGTCAAATTAATTCCCGACAACAAATAACTAAAAGGGGGGTTTTATGGGTTCATGAACAGCAATTAGCTAGATTATCATGTAAACAACGTGACAATTCAGTATTTTAGTTTAAATCAAGCATGAGAGTAACTAGGTCGTAAGTGTTCCCCACAAAACACGAAGCGTATTGCTCCTACACAGAAAAACTCTTAGAGTCATATCTCATCTATACACATTCTTTTCTAGTATCCTGGCTGCAAAGTAATAAGTTATGTATCTCTAAATCCCTGGTCTCCAATAACCTAGAGAATTTCACTGTTCGCACATTGGTCCGGCTAATGTGTGTACTTTTACGAAACCTTATCTTTACCCATATTAAGCATCATATTCTATATTTTGACTAGTTTTTGTACAACCTGACACTAGCCTATTTATAGTATAACACTAAATCTAGTAATTTTTTTTTATAAATTACACCTAGTCCTATTAGAATATTAATATACACTAACATCTATCTTTATTCTTCCTTTTCCTATTAATCTACCTCCTTGTGGTGCCTTGCAATCTGCACGTTAAATGTAGTTTCTAGCAATTAACCGGTTTGTTCATAAACAGGGATACATCCTAGGAGAGGGGAGGCTGACAACGGATAAGGAGGAAAATAAGGACGGAGCGGACCAGAAGATACCTTATAGGATGCTTGCGGCCCCCCCTTCTCACTCCAAGACCCCCTATGACAACAATGATACTGCGGGGAGCATCTCGTTGCCAGGTATCCGATCACACCTATTATTTCTCGGATCGATCTCCTTATATTTTCGCATCTAGGTTGATGACCCTTGATTATTTATCCATGTTTCCCACAACCCTAGTTATGGGGTTTAGTTTACCCATGTTAATAATCACAAATTCATAATAATAATGTACTCATAATCCTGCCCTTAGGAAACAGAATGAAGAAGATGACAGAAGAAACCTACAGAATGAAGAGAGGTGGGAACGAAAGTGAAGGGGGGGTGGCCTGTAGCTTTTTGCTGAGAATGAACAAATCACATAAATTTACTTGAAACTAAAATCAACCAATAATCGATTCAAAAAATTAATTATCAAATCCCAAAATTGAAACTTCAATACTAGACAATAAAACTGACAAGTATCCAGATTCTACCCCAACAGAGATTTTTCGGATATTTATAAGAAACAAAACCTAATAAAGAAGGAAATCTATTTTCAAAAATCTGTCCCGAAAATGCGTCTGAGTCAACACCCGCAGTGACGGACCACTCGTGTCTTACTCGTCGCATCATACTTTATCAAATCTTTTACTCTGGTTTTTTCTTCATCAACTCTCTAGTACCCTCGATGGATAGTGTGACGGACCCCGTGCAAGCACGACGTCCGTCGGAGGGGCTTCGTTCCCGACATTTAATCTTCTGAAGTTGTCCTTTGGACTTTTTCCATTTGACCCCAGCCTTTTATAAAACCCTTATTGGGTCTGATCGTTTTTTCACCTGGTCGTTTGTGTATTTTAATGACTTTTTTAATTTTTGGAGCTTTTAAACCTTAAACAATTGATTTTGATAAAAATTGCCGGAAGAAAACCTTGGACTTTCCTTACTTAAACAATCCAACTTTTGAAAGGTATATCTTTCTCATAAGATATCAAAAATATGCAAACTCAATGTCATTGGAAAGATCTCTCTAGCCATATCAAGATTTAGCCATAAATCATCCTCATGTAGAAGTTATGGTCGTTTGAAAATGACCAAAATTCACTTTCTTAACTCAGTCAATTTTTTCCAAATTTTTCCTTTTCCAAAAATGAATATTTTTAGTTTCTTAGCTTACTCCTTGTTATTTCAAATTGTGAGATGTTACAATATCTCCCATTGGGATCATTCTTCCTCTAATAAGATTTCTATCACTAAGATAAGGATAGTAACATCAAGTTCAACACTCAACAAACAAAAGCAAGTAACCACATGCTTACTCAAAGTTTATAAAGTACTATGAAGAGAATTCGTAACTTGATCTGCATTCTCTTTCGATTCAAATAAATGGGGATATCTCTTCATCATGTCCTCTTCAGATTCCTAAGTCACCTTTTCAACAATTTAGTTCCTCCAAAGTATCTTGACTAATTCAACCTCCTTTGTTATAAACTTGCAGAACTTGGTGTGATCAAAACATATGAATAGGAATCTCTTAATAGGATAAGCTATCTTAACCCAACTTTCTTTTTACAATCATGAAGGATCCCCTATGCACTTTTTCAACATAGAGATATGAAATACCATATGAATTGTTTGCACACATCTTGTGGTATCTCTAACGCGTACTCTCCTTTTCTAAATCCTATTGGCTTTGCGATACAAGGTGCTAATTATATCAGGGTCTAAAGTTTCGCCCTTCTTACTTAATCTCATCCGACATCCCGCTCCTTCATGGGTAAAACGCTTTCAGGATACTAATCCTTCCTATTTCGTAACTGCAACGGTCTATCTCATAACATCTGCTTTAGGTATTTTGACGACTTTGTGTCCTTTTTCAACTCTCTTGAATTACTACTCATCATACTCTTGGTGAAGCAAATCTGGTCTCTATTAACCCTGGCTTCCATACCTCAAACCATCCCATTAGGAGATCTTATCATCTTCTTCCATACAGATCTTATATGGGATCCATTTGTATAGCTATGAATGGTAGTCACTGTTGTTGTAGAGCATACTTGATGAGAGGTGAGGTGATCATACCAACTTCCGCTTGGAAATCATGCAATACAAGGCCCTGCGACATAATTGATTAGTACTCTTGTCGATTGTTCAATCTCGTCAAAGATCAAATACGTGATTAAGTTCAACTTGAACGCGCAACTCTTTCTGGAATAGATTCGCCAGAACGATCGCTAGTATATTGTGCACCTCTATGCTAAAATGAATCGTAAACTGGGGATCTCGATGAAGTCTCATGAACTTGCTGAATATATAATTATCTGCCGAATGAGTGTCTTTACCAGCAAGTAGATGGGCTGGATTTTCATTCTAGTCGACAATTGCGCGGTCACTTGAATCAGGCTTGATCTGTAGTTATACATTGGTACACGCGCTCTGATTAAGTCTGTTGCATATTAATCATGCTCCATCTTGAAGATCCTAAAGTTCTCTATATTTGAGCCAACCGAGTCTCAAGGACTTTGGTTTTTAACTTTCACTTGCTGGCAATATCGAGAACTTGACAAATACAAATTAACAATGCCTTTTCATACGCTTCCCAACAATATATCTCTCATCAATCACGGTGCATATCTTTTTGGAGATCCGAATGAATAAGATTTGGAGCTATGAGCTTCCTCCATGTCCTTTCTTGAGTTCATCTAACCTGAGGGACACACAATTACTTGATACTTTTGCACATCCATATCGCCTCCCTTGTTCCAAGCAAGCTAATACTCTTGCTTATGAGCCTTGGGCCTTCGTAATTGAAGAAAAATAGGATCTTGGTCTTGCTTTTATTTCGAATTCTACACTATTGAATGAATTAGTTTCGCATTTGTACCCATATTTATCTTTTTGTGAAATCCAGGAGTCAGACTCCTAGCGTGCGCCGTCTAGGCACCTTCTTTTGTTGGTTTTCCTTCTTATCTGCCTTAAGAGTGGCGCTGTAGCAGCCGACCACAACGCTACAACGGCTGCGCTTAAGGCATCAGACAATACAACACAACATTAGGGCCTTACTGGCTGGGTAAAGAATGCTCATGTCATAATCTTTAGCAAATCTTCACCGAGCGCTCATCCTTTGTAATGAATTAAGCTCTCCTCTGAGTGATCATGCACTATTGTAGGCGCTTGAAAGAGTTCAAGTGAAGTAGAAGTGAAACTCCATATGAATACGGAATAACAAATAGTGACGGGGCCGGCATATCTTCATGTGAGAAATACTTGAGGGGCAGCCCACCTAAGTCATGGTTAGAGTAGGTTCTTTTCATTAACTTTCAATTTACTTGGAGGCCTAAGTATATAACCTTGTCATTCTGCATTAACACTGATCTAACAAACGAACTCTCAATGGAGATCATAGTATCTAAAGCCAAAAACCTTGAATAGCTTCTTGTAAGGTCTAGCACTGTAGCAGTAGTCACTCTCTTCTTCAACTCGCTGAAGATACCCTTTATTTGCTCATAGGCTTTAGACCCTTTCAAGAATTGACTAGTTTTCTAAGTCAACCTGGTGCAGCACGGAAAAAGATATTGAAGAAACCGCTCTACAGCACGCATCTATGGCGATAGCAAGCCAAACCCATAAACTCCTTGATGTCATTTGAGATGTGTGTCTAGTGTTAACTAATGAACTGTTTCTATCTTTGGGATTAACTGCTAATCCGTGCATGCACCCGATGGAAATCTAGCTAAACATGGCCAAAGTAATAGCGCACATACTTAAGCAGAAAATTCAGCATTTAGAGGCTTAGCCTATTTACTTTTTATCTATGACAGTCTGAGGACTATTCTTAAGGTTACTAGTATGATCTTCTTCATTCCTTGAATAATTACGTATTGTCTCAACTGAAGGACTTAATAACAAACATTTCTAAATACGGTTTGGAGTTATTCATAAAATCGGGGCATGAGATTTGCGATAGGCGGCATGGGCACGTCAAACAACAGGCCATAAAAACTCATAGATGCCTCATATCTGGTTTTTAAAAGTGGGTCTTGGGCAATGTTGCACTCCTAAAACGTGGTAATAGGCTATCTAGGTCTTATCTTGAAAAAGCAAGAAGGGCAGGACCCTGATAGTTGATACGAATAGGATATCTATCCTTGAAGATGATCTTATTTAAGGGGGGGGGGGGGGGGGGTAAGCTGTATTTCATTGGACGGTAATGCTATACACATCCCTCCTTACGGGAACGCAATCGTTCTTCTCACAAATAAGAAGAAGGCCCCGCAGGTGAGACACTTAGTCGATTGAAACCCTTTATGTTAAATTTATCTTTCTAAGCTTTCTTGTCAACTCTTTTATTTCTGCTAAGTGTGGTCCATTCTATATTGTGGATGGAGTACAGGTAACGAGTATATGGTAGGAAGATATCTACTAAGTTTCTCCTGTACTTATCGGAAGATCCTCCAGAAAGACTCTAGGGAAATCTTTTCACTACTGGTACACTTACTGCATATTGGTATTCGCTACCTGAGAGTCATTAACTCGGACCTATAGTGATAGGACACCCGCTTTAGAAAGCTTAACTTCTCTGCTTTTAAGGTACAAAATGAGTCGCTCTTAGACACTGTTGAACTGCTTTTGCCACTCTGAAGACTGGGGATTACTTGTAATGCTAAAACTTGATACTCGAGTTGCCTACAATCAACTGAGGCATAACAAAGGCATGATGAGAGTCGCATGACGCAAAGAATGACATCAAAATCTACTCAGTGTAATCTCAAACTAATATAGCCATGGTACTCTTATGGTTGACGGAAACCAAGGACGAATCGACGATAGACTTTTTTCTAGAAGGATTGGCATCTCTATGGTCTCAACAATGTGTGGAGACACTGATGTTCACTGAAGTTGCTATGATTTAATATCTAAAGTTCATGAGTATGCATTCGGTAGTATACAAATATAATACTTGTCTCCTGGGTCTAGCAATCATAATTATTTTAAGTCTAGACTTGAATCATACAGTGCAAACATCTGTGCGAGTTCTCATGCTCTTGGCATTATCGAGGAGCACTACAGCACGCTTTGTTCCTCTGGCTAGTATCCGAAAGTATCTCCGCGTGAGGTTCAGCGCCTATCTTGTGGAGGGCAACTGAATGAGATGGGCTCATTGCCCTTAGTTACCACCATTCTTGCGTGTTCTTTGGAGCAATCTCTGCATTAAATATCGTGTCTGACCGCACTTGAAAACAACTATTGGAGGTCCGGTCATGACATTAACAGCCGGACTCCCGGTTTGTATCCGTTGACATGGCCACAACCTGAAGAAGACTTATTAACCCCCTCGTCCCTAAAAATAAAAACACACTACCTCTGGATGAAGATACATTTTTATCTCTTAGATTCAGACCATAATTCTCAGCATTTTTCTTATAGTTAGGTGGGGCACTAAAGTATGATGGGGACTGACGCAGCATCTGTTTCTGTTGTACGGGTATGAGCACGTTGCATTACTCTTGCTATTGCCATGGTACTCATTCTGTCTTAGCTTTCTTATTTCTATACCTTCTATTTACTAGTTTCTCATCTTCAACTGCGTGCACATAACGTCATCTAACTGATGATGTCGCATGTTGGCCTGTCAGCATTGGCTATGCTCCTACGCTCTTTTTCAGCGCAGCGGGATCAAGCTAGAGTAAAACAGTTATCCTTACTTCCTCATGATGCTTAACCACCTGCAGGATGCGTAGCTGGAAATTGGTAGACCTTCACAACCAGTATACTCATAGGCACACTCAAGGAGTCTCTCTTTCATGTAAGCAACTCGCTACGTCCCGTACGTCTTAGCCTCTTCATTCGTTTTTAGGATAAAAACTAAATGCCAAAAAGGCCTCATTTAAAAAAATAAAAAATAAATTAATATATAAAAAAATTATAAGAAATAATGTCTTAAAAACAGGCCCCACTGGATGTGGTGCATTTGGCCGTTATCTCTTTCCCCTCCTTCTCTACTTGTATCGAAACTACTGCCTATGCCTATTCTTCCAGTTATATGGGCATGCTGCTCAACATCCTGTCGTTCAGGTCATAAGAACGATGCTCATCACATCAAAAACCTTTTATAGTCCTTATGATTTTCTGCATCATCATCGCAGTGTCAAACATGAAACAACATGGAGGTTATTCATCCTTACGAATCGCTTAAAGTTGAACCTGCTCTCTTGTCTTTCCTCCTTCTATTCTCCCGCAATTTGATTGGGTAAAACTTACTGAGCATCAATTATTGGCCCGTCTCTATGCTAGACTCAACGATTATAAGAACTCTCTTGCATGTGGTTGTACTTCAATTATGCATTGGGGCATACCTCTGGTTCCTCTAATTTCTCCATAATTAGTTAACATTTTGCCTTCTCTTATGGGGTAGGCATGTTATTTGAAACACGCAGAAGCACAAATTAAAGAAATTTTTCGAGAAAAACTCTAACGCACGAAAAGGAATATGAAAAAAGTGAGGAATTTCTAAATGTCGCACCCTCATAATTATAGATGTGGCATGTTTCACATTGATAACTAGGAATCTAAAGACACAGCTTCATAGACTCTCTAAGACTCTTGATCTCTGGGCTCTGGGTACCAAGTTTATCACTTTCTGAGCCTACACCCTAGATGTGGCAGACACCCAATGACCATTGTTGGCCTTGAAGAGGACCCTTGGCCTGCTAATTACTAACTGCAATAAAATAACTCAAATATCAATAAATTAAGTTTCAATAAAATTGGCCAAAATGTCATCATAAGTCTAAAGTCTCACTAACAAATTGTCAGGCAATACAAGGAACTAAGATACCAAGCTAACTTTCTGACTGTATATCTATGAAGCCTTCTAGACTTGATATGAATATCTAAACAGACCCCACAAATTAAGGAAATATTGTAAAAGCAATAGAAAAGAGACCTCCAGAATGCAAGGAGGCTCACAACTGACTCTGGTGTGCTCAACTGGATCAACGGTGCGCGGGATGTCGATCCTCATTACCTATTCTGCATCATGATACCATGCAGGTTAACTGGAATCAGTACATTGAATGTACGAGTGTACAAGTTGGAATGCTAAAACGACTTAACCTGGAAAAGAGTAAGAATGAATTCTTACCTTGGCTCTGCTCAACTTATGAATAACATAACTCAATAACACTAACTCATTTCAATACAAAGTGGTTAAAAAGCAATTACAATAAAGAGAAAAGTCGTTTGAATACGTGTTGTGATTTTTGAATGCATACAAGGATAGAAATAACTCTTAGATGTATGTAAAAATATATACAATAAACTGATTGTAATAGATAAATGCATTTACTATCTATCACTCAGAGTTTGTTCTAAACCGACACCATCACTAGAGCTACAGTTATGATACCACGATTTACCTCACGGCTACAAACACATCTATCTCGGCAAAGTATAAAGAACTGAACTTTTTTAATGAATCTGTTTTATTCTAGTGTAGCTGCAAAAGGCTTCATCCAAAAAGTAATGACCCTTTTTCTAAGCCTATGGTGGTTACACACATTATTTATGCATGGGGGTTCTGATTGTATAAAATCTACCTAATAATCGGTTATCATACTACTCCCAAGAATATATTGTTTTTTTATGTTTTAAAAATATACTAATTTTGTTTTTTTGATATTGAGATTATGCTTAAAATACTTAGGCTCCAAGGGGGCAATCTGTTCAAATCTTAGTTTTCCCTACTTGCTTCCTTTAGAAATTTATTTCTCTTTAACGAAATCTAAACCCAGAGGCTCTTTGGAACTCAGTTTTCCTTCTTTTTAAGTGTGAAAACATTTTAGTTCTTTTGGGAATAAGTTAAGTTCCGCATATACTACTCTATTACTATACTGGCGATCGAATACTTCACTTTACTTCTGAACGGAACATCGATCTAAGTCCTTAAAACGACGCTTAGATGTTTTGAAAGAATTATGACCATGAAATGAACATTCTTTACTTAGTTTTAGTCGCTTAATCAATCTGATCTATTAAACCATCTTAAAATAAGTTTTAAAGTATTTGCAAAAGACTTCATGAAAGGCCTTAGGAATTCACTAGACTCGTGTCTAAATTTTTTCTTTAATTTGAGTTATGGATTAAGGTTTTAAATTCGTATTTTGTGATGAATTTATTCCTATGATTAGAAGCCATTTAGAGTAGTTAGAATCATAAGGAAGTAAAACACCTTAAAAGGGCTTAATCGGACTGAACAATGAAAACTGGGCAAAAAATGCCAATTTGGGCGCATTCGGGGCACCTTGCAAGACCCATTGGTTTGAGCACCATTCTAACCCACTACAGGTGCACCACCGCAGGTCCTCTGGCGGATATGGGGCGTGCCATTCCTGGTGCTATCCAGGTGCGCCTTCATGATTTTCTCCTCTCATTTTTTGATTCTTAATCACTCAAACCTCCATTGTTATTTTCTCAAACACTTAGGATTATAAATACCTTCAATAACAAACAGATTTAACTCGAAAAATGCCCTGAATTTGAAATCAAAGCAACAATAGGCTCTTCAACAACTCAATTAACAAGAATTCAACCATATCTTTAAAGAATTTCACTATTCTCATTCAACCAATCTCAAAAATTAAAGGATTGAAGAAAGATTGATGTGCGAGTGAACTGATCCAACATTCAAAGATCTCACATACCTTGACAGGGATCACCCCCATGAATTCCACTCGCAAACCTCGGGTGTTATTTGTGAATCCATGACTTTTTCTCCCTTTTCTTCTTCTCTTTCTCTTCTCCAAGACCTAAGCGTGATTTTGATTTTCTAATCTGAATTAAAACTTGTTTTTACCCGAAATAAGTCCCTAAAAATGAAATAGGAAATTAATTGGTGAAAATACTAGTTTGCCCTTCCTTAAATTCGGAATCGATTTTCCTTACTTATACAACCCAACTTCTGATAGACATATCTTCCTCTTACGATATTGGAAATGCACAAACTCAGAGGAGTTTGAAATATATCTCCAAGGTGTTTCCAACCATATCAAGAACTTCCCTAACTCATCCTGAACTAGAAGTTATGGTCGTGTGAAAATTACCTAAACTCACTTTCTTAACTTAGTCAATTTTCTAGTTTTTCCCTTTCTTTCCAAAAATGAATATTTTTAGTTTCTTACCTTATTCCTAACTATTTCAAATTTTGATATGTTACATATATTTTCCGTCTTTGTTGAAAGGTACGTTAAAGCTATTATTTCTCTTCTAGCATAATCGTAAAGATATAAGACTTTTATAGTTGTTCTATTGATATTATTTGACTTGTAGCCTTATCGTACTTTGTTGGCAAACTACAAATAATATAATGTCTACCGGCGACACTCAACTCTATTATTTGTGGACTAGAAAAACATTTTATGATAAAAGTTTGATCAATTATGATTACTTGTTATTTTCTTGATATTTTGCCGTCTAACTTCTAGAGGCTTTTTTTACCCTCAACAAACACATACACTAGCATATTTCATTGTTATATTATACCTGCCCTTTTAGATCTATGGGTCCGCCGACCCCGAACAATAACAGGATTATAGAGAAGCTATACTTGTGGCATTTCCACTAGGCCTTAATAAAGATAGGTGAGGAATCACTCTCTAAGGCGGCGGGGTAGACCGTGCCGATGATCTATGGTAAGTGTGCTGAAAAGCCTTTACCTACTTATTTAAGTGTTATTAGACCAGTTCGCTAAAATCCTTTAGGGACCCTACACAGACGTGCTAATTTCGGCCGCTAGAAAATACATATTTAGCAGTAATTGGCTATTAATTGTTGTTAAAGTCATTTTTATATAAGAGATTGATTCTTATGGAAGATGTACATTCAAATGGTTTAGAACATATTGTCATTGAGGATCCATGTTAGGGCTAAATTATGGTATTTAGTTATTATTACTCTCTTAGGACCTAAAGGGATTGTGTGGTGTTTTATTTTACCTACGGCGGCCTATAGGGGCCTTGGCTTATAATTTAATTGTTATAGGGGAGATCACATATTTTACATGTATTTCATTCCGCTTCCTCTTTTCGTTCTGTACTTTTAACATTTTAGTGTCAACTTCCCAACATATTATTCCATGTAATTATTTGTACTGACATACAACCCTCTTGCGGGGGCAATGCATGTCTACATAAAAATGAGCTACAACAGCCCATCAAGCTTATGGTTGGCCATGTGTCTTTTTTTGTTAAATTAGATAACATATAAATTAGTTTTCAAAACTTAAAATATATATTTCAAAATTGTAAGTTGTGGTTGCGAAATGAAATATAAAATTGTCTCTGGTCCAGTCGACCTCAGCGCTGTGCCCGATAGTAAAACAGAAAAACAGAAAACAGTAATAATAACTTGGCTGTAAGCTAATAACACAGAGTGTTTTTATACTGGTCAGATCACCTGATTTGGGTGCCTCGTCCAGTCCCCCTTTAAGGTTATAGGGGTTTCCTTAAGAGCTTGTTATAGAACTTTAGTGTTACAGAAATATTACAATCTAAGTGCCCGTCTGATATGCAACATCAAACCTTCTTCTTTCTTCGCTGAAACTAACCTCTCAAGTATAACCTAGCACTCAGATCTATTCTTTTTGTTTTCTTTACAATTGTTCACTTCAAAGTGTATAAGAGGTTTTATGAAAGGTAATAAATAATATTACACCAGTCCAGTTCTAATTGGAAAGTGCGTGCATCACAACTAAGGAAGCTTAGACGAGGATCATCATAGTGATTAGTGAGGGACGTGCACTTGTTTAAGGAATAACTCACGGGTTATTTCAAATCAGGATCCTGGTTAGTCTTGATTTCGTCTTATTGATTCATTCATATGAGATAACCGATTCCTTCCTTCTACTAATGATTTTCTGGTGATCTTTATTCTCTTCCTTTCTCTTGGAAAGATATTTATGTGATCTTGATTTACTTTGAGTGTTTTTCCTCTCTTAGAAGATCTTCTTGTAGTCTTATTCTCTTCCTTCCCTTTTGAAGATATTTGTGTATCATAATATTCTTTTCTCTTGTCTTTTTTAAGGATCTTCGTGTTAGTCTTGATACTTGAACTAATTTGTTCTTCTATCTTCTAGATTACTTCATCCTAGTCATATGCTAGGCCATTTATGATTTCCTTCAATTCCGTGAGCTCCGTTGAATGATGGAAGTTTTTTGCTTCAGTGAGGGAAGCTCGTTCTTTCCTCTTTTGGCGTTCTTCCCTTTTTGATTTGCATGTCTTGATTAAATATAAGTCTTCTTTGATTGAGTTCCATCAATGGCAGATTTATCTTGCAAAGATTTGATTTGATTCGCTTGAGTTCAGATTGATTTGAACGAATCTTATCTTTGTTAGATTGATTTGAGTGGAATCAATCTTCTCCTCAATTATATTGTTGTTGTATTTACATTCTTATAGCATCATCTAAAGCTTTTGTGTATCTAACACAAATACGTAATTCTTAGATGTTCTCCTGCAACATAAGGTAGTTTGTCATTATACCAAAACATTATAAGTTAACAATCTCTCCATTTTTGATAATGACAAAATTTAACTATACTATTTAGTTTAACTTCCTTTTTTATCAATTTTATGACTCCCCCTTTCTGTATGCTTCCATCTTTTTGTATGCTTCCAAATTAGTCATCTTATTCTCCCACTTTGACATAATAAAAAAGGAAAACTATATAGACAAGAACAACTGGACAACTAGTAGACTAAATAATTTAATTATGAGCGTTGTAACTTCACTATATTTGAAGGAAATGAAATATTTTTTCAACCAAATGCAGAGTTAGATAAACTAATAGCACAGTACAATCAAAGAATATTTGTGAACGTTCTTCAAGCAAATAAGTGTCAAAGGCCAAAATTGATGCATCACAAAAAGAAGTTGAGTATCTCATAACTTTCCAACTGTTTCCCTAGTGCGTTTTGCTGTAATTTTTTTTATTCACCTGCAAAATCAGCATCTAAAAATTAAAGGATAAACAATCAAAATTTTCAGAATGCATACCATGGTCCCTTTGCAAACGTTGATTGATCGAATGCAATTGAGATAGAGTAAAGGTCCAACCACATCCTCGATTAGTTTTCATCAAAAACATTTCCTTGATTGATGAAATTCTTTTCTAATTGCTTTATATTTGTCATTGATTTTTTCTCCTTCGAATTGATCAAGTTTCGTCTTTCATCGGCTTGTAACCATGACTCGTCCATTAAATTTGATGGGGATAACTAGGAAGCTATCTGATTTTCGTAGTATGAATTTTATCATCCCAAGATACAATTTTCAAGATAGGCTTGTGTTGCATCTCCATTCGCCTGTGGATAAGTGGCTTTTTTCCTGCTGGGGTAGTCTACTTTTTCCCACTCATTTTTTTTTTTTCCAGAGCTGACTCTTCGAAAACGAAATTCGATGTGTGTATCCCAAAAAATGATCAGGGAGATGTCGATCCAACAACATTTTGTTCTCGCTATAAATCTTGTAAAGGAAACGATTATTTCTTTTTCGCACCGTCTCCATTTCCTTGGAGTAAAGTCTTCAAATGTCGTTCTAGGATCTAGAGGATCTTTCTCAAGAGGGGCATGCACGCTTGTCCAGATTTTGGTGTAGCAAGGCAATGATCATTATAAGTTTTTTGATCTATTTGAATGGAAGAATTCTTTTTGATGTTTGATTGTGCCCTTGTTGTATTGGAGGGAAACTTGAAAACCAAAGTGTCAGATAGTTGATTTATATGTTGAGGATATTGTTTTTGAGTCTTCAACAAGATATACGCTATTTATCACATAAGGTTCTGTGCACCAACACCAATTACTTCTCATTTTGTATTTTCTCTAAACTGTAAATACCCAGCACACCCTGCATTGCTTTTGCTAATATTTTCGAAATATTCCTTCTTTCTGAACATATGTCTGGAGCATCCACCTATGTTCCCTTACTATATGTTCTTTTGGCCTGCTCCAGCAAAACAAGTAGATTAATTTCTTTTTGGTACCCAAATAGTTTTGGGTCCTTGAGGGTTACGATAACATCTTTTGGTCTCCAAATCCAATTTCTAAAAGAAAATTTCCTGCAGTTAAAAGATTTGTGACCAAAGTCACCAAAAGTATATCAAGGGAAACTAACAAAATTTTCAGCAGAAAGATAAGAAAAATTAGATATAGATCTGTTGGAAATATAATTGTGAGATTTTCTTCTATAATTGAGAGTAGATCTTTTGTATCTGTCAGAGCTATGACTAGAAGATTTTATGATATTGTTCAACTGCATTTTTACATCCTCCATATTTTCTTCTAGTAAGTCAATTTCAGCCTGTCTTGCTTCAAGAAGAATTTGACAATCTTTCTTTTCTTGAGCAATCTTATTGTATTCATCAACGACTTTCTGCAATTCGTCAGTAACCATATCCAAAGATTCTTGTAAATCATCACAATATGGACAATTAAAAGGTATTACCTCATTTTTTCTCATAGTGCCATGAAACATATGTTGGCAGTGTCATCAAGATCATCTTCAGATGTTTCTCCTTGACTCCAGGCTTCTTCATTTCTTCGATTATTTTTCTTTCTTCATTCTGGACAATTTTGTTTCATATGTCCTAGTTTTCCACAATAGTAGCAGCGATCATTATTTCTTTTGAATTCATTGTTATTGAATTCCAGTTGAGGTCTCTGTCTTCTTTAATTAAGCATTTTTTTGCCTCGATTTAGAGAGTCTTCCTTGCCCCCTGACTTTTATATTCATATCGTCTTTCCCTTTTTCCAAATGTCCAGATGTCTCAGCTGTACTGCCCACAATATTATTTTTATCATCCATTGTTGTACCTATTAATATAATTCTGTCATAGAGCTATTAAATTGGGCCACTCGTGTTTCATAGTATGTAATTTTCTTCTTTTCGTAGATCTCCCTCTTCAGAAATGACAACTTTGAGATTCCGAAGATTTGGAAACTTATAACGAGTTTCTGACTTGTAGTGCATTTGAAATACACCATTCCTATAGAGATTTGCGTTCACAGACAATTTTTACTGAATCTCAAGACATAGATTCAACATTTTCATCTTCTTCGCTGCAATTTTGAACACTCATATTCATTTACAAGTGAACGATTTGAGCTTCCTTGATTTAGTAGTTCCTTGATAAGTCACTTCTAGTTTTGTCCCACATTTCCCTTCAGCCAAGTTCACATATGATATTTTATCATATTCGGCTCCACTTCACGTAACTGTCACAATATAACAAACTTATAGCTCTAGTCATTATTGAATTACCTCTTGTGTTCCCTAGTTAGTCCAAGAAAAATTACTCTGTGAATGAATCAAATGACTGTTTCAAGTGCCATCGTTTTCATTCAAAACGTCCTTGAATAGGCCTCAGTGCCGATTCTTGATTACTATCACATGCTTGATGCTTACAATTGAGAGGAACAAAGATCTTTAATCTATTATCTTTCGCAGTGAGAGGTAAATTTATGTCCATTAAATGTCTGGTGGTCAGTGTGGCGGCATTCCGTCTTGAAGTACATGCTCCCAAGAATTAAATAGTGTATTCCATTTGGATCCTTCTTTGATCACGTGTGGTTAAACACTGAATCATGTGAGGACCTTCTCTGATACAAATATGAAGGTCAATAGGGGGGAAATTAAATTCCATAAACGTTCCGACTTCCTCTCCTGTTTCAGTCGACTCACCTCACTTAGTAAGAAAGATAAACAAGTAATGAGTAACCAATGTTTCTTAAGTCGACTTCCTTTCCTATTTCATCAACGCAATGAATTTTAATTTCAATTATTTA
Organism: Solanum habrochaites; assembly: GCA_027704765.1. Classification (NCBI taxonomy): domain Eukaryota; kingdom Viridiplantae; phylum Streptophyta; class Magnoliopsida; order Solanales; family Solanaceae; genus Solanum; species Solanum habrochaites. The sequence goes on from JAKWJA010002489.1 coordinate 8,855,766, forward strand.
AATGTTTTTTACTAGTTTTTGTAATCGCATTCCATTTTGGTACTGGACTACTTGCCCCACGCATTCACATCGACCCATTCACCATCACAACAAATAGGGAAGGTAATATCGCACAAAAGAAAGACGATTACAGTCAGTGTCTGTCGTGCAAACAACCTGGTAAGTCTTTTTTTTCAAACCTTTGGCTTTGGGGCGAGACACCTATTAATTAAAATGTTAGACATCTACTAATAATAGAAAACATATTCCTATTTCAGCACAAGACACTTTTAAAAATTAACTTAGAAAATATTATAGAAAAGTGTATGATACTCCATTACTAATAGATCAAATCAATTAAAAGACTTACATATCCCTATCATCGTAAACAGGAGGAAAAAATCCCACACTTTGAAAGATATATATTAATATTTTTTGGTATGCTCAGTAAGTCACTTGATGATGATGTTTTGTTTTCTTTGTTTCGCTATATATAGTAATTTTAGTGGGACTATTTAATCTCGTTTAATCTCTCTCTCTCTCTCCTCTCTCATCTATATATATATATATATATTATTATATTAAAAATCTTGTAATCTTATAATATAACTATTTTTGTTTTTTTATCCTTATGTTCCTCTATCAAAACAAATTTACCGAAGTCAAACTCAGCATTAACAATGACAGCGGAAAAACTCTAGATTATGTACATTTTTTACTTTGAACAATATGAATGGAATTAACAAAATATATTTAAACATACAATTATAATTTTTCAATGTAATCAATAATTACTCATACTAGAGAAATAAAGAGTATTGCGCAAATCAAAATAGAAGCTAAAAAATACGAAGTTTATCACTTGTGAATATTTTTCTCAAATTATTCGGTCTCCAACTAATATTTTTTCATGTTAGTTTAAGTTAAAAAAAATGAATGTTTTAATCATTAAACACCCCTCTTAAATAAGGCTATGTTTTGTCAAGTACATATTATTAGTGTAGAATACAATAATCATTAGAGACTATTAATCAAAGCAAAGGTATAGGACATCAAAAAAAGGTAGCAATAAGATTCTTATTTAGTTAATGCCTTGTTTTAATCCACTTAAAAATAGGAGTTGAATTCCAAAATTATATTTTGAAAGGAAAAAAATGTCCCAACTTTTATTATTTCTTTTTATTTAATCTGATGAAAACTTTTCAATTTATCCTTAACTAGTTTATAAAATTTGACCTTGAGGAGTTTGTTGCCCACATTCACACCATTCTTCATAACAATAGTAGGGTGGGATATCACCACAAATGTAATTAGAAATGGGTGTCAATTCTGCAATAAAATATGGATGTATAGAAAACACGTTTACAATTAATTGGTGTCAGTTTCTTAATAATCGTATATTAAAATGCACACAATTAATTGACCAAGTATATACACATAACAACCATCTAGGTCATTTATATGAAAATGACTTCATTCCATCGTTACTGCTATACGAGCCGAGCATTTCTAGCGACCGCAATTCGTTATATGGCCGTATATTTAACCACCCTAGGAACTAAACCCTTTCTTGGGGCCTCATATCTAATTGGGGCCCATTTTTTAAAAAAATAATTACTATAGGGGGTACTAATGAGTGTTATGATTTTGTGCCAAAGAAAATTGGGCATATGAGAATGAAAATAACTTGAATTTTCATAAGGAACAATTTGATGTAAATATGGCTAGCGACGTCACCAATTCCCTTGACGAATCTTTTAGTGTTTCATTGCTTTTTATATATGTATGAGTATATCTAACTTAACTTTTCACTATCAAATAATTCGAACCTATGACCATAATGAAAATTATAAATTTCTTATTTAGCTGGTAATTATTTAGATCAACGAGATGCAGAGAAGTTAAAAATATATGTCTCAATGAACCTAGAACTTTCGTTAACAATGTACTAGTTCTTCTGATCTTTGATGGTTTAGCCTTTATTTTTTTGTATTTAAACAGTGTTACGAGGCAACAATACAATGTAGAAGATAATGATGTAAACGAAATATTCAATCAAATCGAACGAATTGATTTTTTTATCTTCAATACCATATTGCACATAAATAATGTTGCAATAGTTTAGTTTACCTGTTACCGAACCCAGAGAACACGGCGAAAAAGCCGAAGATCATCCTCCAGCCGCTTTTTCCCCCTTTCACATTGGCTTCCCGCACGCATTTCTTTCCGCGCTCTCTTCCCCACTTTTGATCCCCCGCTTCTTCCCCTCCCATTGGATCTTAAAAAGTACCTAATGATTTCATCCAGTCTACAAAGTAGCTGACAAGTAGATTTTAAATAAAGTATATAGATGAAAATAAACTAAAATATCTACGGTCCCCCTCTCTTGTCAATTCCTTTAGGCCCCAATGTTGTTGAGTAGGCCTTTAGCCTCAGAGTCACATGGTCGTTAATGTTGATTTCATAATGAATTTAAGTGTGTTTTAGAGCTTTTTGGAAATGTGAAACAGTTGGACTTCATCAAAAGTTTCACAAATGAAACCTCAAAAATGGCAATTATAATGGTTCTATTAGCTCCACAACATTGAGTTTCGCCTAGAACGACCTTTTGTGTGGATCCTGAGGCTTCTATGCCAATTTCAAGACCCATTGTTCATTTTGGCAAAAATGGAGCTTTGGTGGGGACGAGTCATTTTTTTCGAGATGACCATGGTTTGAAGTCTTGATAATTTCAAATTTGGTTTGATAGCATATTTTGTTTGTGCGCGTAGGATTCTGAATAAATCCTGAGCCCCCCTTGGAGTATTCTAGAAATGGACAAACAAGTTGATGTGCCTCAACTTGTTTAATCAGTAACGAGTTCATGTCCGGGGGGTCGGGGGGTTGGCCACATTCATAAGGGCCTAATTTATATGGTTTACTAAAGGGTGACCTTGACACATTATGAAGGTGTAGCCCATTTTACCTTCACATTTGCATTCTCTCCTTGTCGTGATCGTGATAAGACGCTAACCCAAGTTGACCATCTTTGGACATTGTGATCACGAAGGTTAATCTCCATGGTTGCAATGAAACCTTTTTTATGAGTCGGGCCAAATTCCTCACCCTTTAACTATGAATTACGCTACGATGAATTAATCCGTCTCATTTCTTAAAATAAAACCATATGCAATCTGTTCTTATTCTCAAGATTGTTTTTGGTGATATCTCCCTCAACTGAGCTCCATTTTAGGTGATTCAAACTCGTGGACGTCAAAAGAAAATTTCTGGCTATGTGTGTTTTGTTATTCCAGAGTGTCACCAGCAATTGGCGAGATTCTTCCATACCCCCTCTTCAACTTTCATGCTCATTTATGAAGTAACTTGTTGTTTGTCATTTAGAAATTTTCCATATTGACCCCAATCCATTTACGACTTATTGGGACTGATAGGTTTATCACATTGTCATTCGTGTAGTTTTTATGAATATATTGGAGCTTTTAAACCTTAAACAACTTATTTCGATTAAAATTGTAGGAAGAAAACCTTGGAAAAATATTCTCATGGTTCCATCAGCTTTGGAAGAGTAATTTTAGACTAGTGGCATGATAGACACATATCATAAGGTTTTTGGTGCAATTTTATGCAATTCAGGTTATTCTTAATATTTTTAATTTAAAGCCTATGTTTTACCTCGACCACATCTGGTAAGCATATCCTAGATTAAGATTTTATTTCCGGTGCGGTTGCTTCGAGTGTTTTGAACTCGGTTGAAATATCCCTGTGTTTAAACGGATTCCGAAGTTTTTTGGAGCATATTGTTCTTGGAATTATATGGGGTATTTCTAAATGCGTGAATTGAAGTGCACCTATGAGTTAGGATAGTTGATATTGGAAAATAGATTTTATGGTTATTATATGACGTTTACAAAAAGCTTTTAATTTTATGGTTAAGTTCATTTACCACCTGCGTTCAGGAGAATTTCACAAAGAGAGACAGAGTAGAGTGACCATGTTCGAGAATTTCGTAGGTACTCTAAGATCAGAGGTTGTAAGATAAGCTAAAAAAGTGTAAGCTTTGGTGGCATTATATGGACTTGTTAAGATTTATTACATCAGATGTTGGTATTCATGTTGACTAACAAAAGATTGAGGACAAAGCTTTGGTGGCATTATAGAAGTACATAGCTTTCTGTGGATAGTTGTATATTCCATAATTATGGTTGCGTGGAAGGATTTTCATATCACTTTCAGCACCTAAATTCATGTTTTTGGTAGTAAGAGCAAATGTTTCCGTGTTTTCTCATGTGTTGGCTTGTTTAATTATTTTGTAAATGTTCTCCAAATCACCCATTTCCTTTCCTTTCCCCTCGAAATTTAAGGCAAATGGACTTCCCTTCAAATCTTATGGATTATATTTTCCATAAACTCTCTTCCAACTTCAAATTACATTTTTTTTGGTTGAGATAATCAATTTATTTTGTCTCTACCATCAAATAAGCCCCCTCCCCAGCCCCCTCCACCCCCCAAAAAAATAATTGACTTCATTTTTCTCCCTGATGCTCATGTGTTCATGAATTAGCCCGAAGGCTCCTCTTCATACCTTTTGAAGATTAGATTTCGTAAATTTTGTTCATGTCATGAGGTTACAAATCATGTATCATATATTTGCATTAATGAGAGATAAATATATCATATCATAGTATTATAGTCAAGAAAATATACGATAGCATCATAAGATTTATATTTGGAGCATTTCTTTGTTCATCATTGAAGGGTTCAGAACATAGAATTTTCAAGAGTTCATGAAAAATTGTGGTTTTTACAAAAGGTTGTGACTGTTAATGATAAGTTGTGGTTTTCACAAAGAGCTGCAACTTTTACAAAGAGTTGTAACTTTTACGAAGAGTGCGACTTTTATGAAGAGTTGTAACTTTAATAAAGAGTTACGACTTTCATGAATAGTTGCAACTCTTATAAAAAATTGCGACTTTTATGAAAGATTGTGACTTTTACAAAGAGTCGTGACCTTCCCGATAAAACACAACAAGAATATATTCACACTACCCGTTGCTGTCTATAATTAGAGGGATTTTCTCTCATTTTAACACAACAAAAATTCTGAACTTCTTCTTCTTATTCTTTTCCATAAATAAATATTTTTGCACTTTGCTGCTGTTAAATGACTCACTCACACCTTTTTTTTTGTATCAGCACACTAGCGAATAAAATCATTTTTCCTTGAGAGGATTTATTCCTTTATAATTTCCTTAAGGGGAGAATGTTCATTCAATGGGCTCGGCTTTTTCCTCTATGTTTAATTTTATTATTAAAGATCCTGGTATGTGTTTTACAATTATTAATTTATTTTTATAATATTAACCTTTTTATTATTTGCGTACCCCCGCTTTTCCTCCTTTCTTGTTTCCTTATTTATGGCTTTTGATTCATTCTGTTGCAGTCAAACTATGCTTCCTCCCCAGTGTTCACCTGTCCTCTCGCCTATTGGTATTTTCATGTAGAATTAAGAATACTTAAACCAATGGTACAACACAGTACCTACTTTGGGGGGGGGGGGGGGGGGGATATTATCAGCAGTTTTCCCAATGGTTAAAAATATACATGGTGTCACGACCAGAGTCCTCGTACCCCCCAGACGAGACCTGCCTTGTTGACCTCTCATAGGGCGCAGACACACTCGCCTACTTACGTCATTCTTACTTCGTTTAGTTTAATTTTAGCGGAAAATTTTGAACCTTTTTATTTCGTAACTAATACTAACTATAATCATTCCTATTTCGACTCTATAATTTGGTTCCACATCACCATCTAACATTAATATCATCAAATGAAATCAATAGTGTAGTATAGATTAAATTGTATGCTTTCTAACATGGCACACATAACAATATCTGAACAAAAACGACGAAACTCTAAGTGGAACCATACTCCACTAAGCTTCAATCCTATAATAAACTAGAATATAAGGGCAAGCATCCCGAAAACGTGAGGGTCCTCCAAGTCTGAATGATGCTCCCACGTCCGGATAAGTGTTCAGTGTCAACTCTAGCATCATAGCGTCCAAAGTGCCTGCACCTAAAAGTATAGAGTTGTTATAAGATTATAGCACTTACTTTGTAACTGAAGTATGGATATATTCAAAGCACACACCAAGGACATGCATGCGTAAGAATAGCTCTTTTCCTAACAACATGATTATGAAAGTCCCAAGTCACTGAACTTGACAAATTGGATTAGTTACAGTTTTAGATGAGACTTTACCAAATTGAGTAGGAAAGTGATTCGAGCTTTCCCAAAATTGTGGGAGGGAAAAAAATTAGGAAAGTCATGTGCCAGTGAGGTTGATAACATGCATCATCATACTTATCATAATTGCAAACAACACATAACATCTTGCCCCCCCCAAAACAAATACTAGCACATAACATATAGCATATACACATAACATTTAATATCTCATTCGTTCATATGCCATGAACCTTGGATTAATGGTAATTGACATCAAGACTTTCCAAAATGAGGGCTCAACATATGAGACCTAACTGAAAAAATGATAGTAGCTAAAAAAGGACACCATCATCTAGGAGACTTCTTTAGCAAACACAAGCGTCTGGCTTCAATTGTTCATACTTACGTCATTTGATTTATTCATAGGCTATATAAACACCAGCTATACCTAGTATGTAGTTTAGACTTTCAATCGGGTTTGCTGGGCAATGATCAAGAATGAACTAAAGTCATTACTTAAGTCTGACTCACCTCTTTATTATCCTAACTAACATCCTTTAGTATCATTCTTACTATGTTATTTTTGAGGCGTGCCTCATACATTCATGGGTGGGAACTTTCTTTTAACCGAAATAGATCATGTTGAGAATCATGAAATCCGAGTGTCTCCACCCCCTACCAAAAAGAGGTGAAATCACAAGCCAATGTGACCAAAAAACATGCTATTGTACATGGGACTTTAACCCCAAGCCAAATCCCCTATATTGGGGGGGGGGGGGGGGCAAGTATAGGTTCGAAGACTAGGAGATATTAGGAGAACCATACCAGTTGCCATAGTCGGCAGTCCCATCGCATGAGAGTTACCTGAACCATCCATCTTCCCGAAAGAAGTGCAATCACTGCTCTGATCTAAGTCATCGGTGCTCAGTATAAAGTTCCATTACATTCAAGTCATACGTCGTGAAGCTAGCTTCTATTTTGAGGACATCATAGCTCAAACTAGATTGATTCTCATGCTCATCACTTAGTTTAGTGTGTTAATCTCAATACTTTCATTAGGAGTGTTCAAGAACTGGTCTCTTCATAACCTTTACACTCTCATATGTGAGTACGTTTTTTGGTACATTTTACTTAGGCTCATTTGAGATGGCTCCAATCTTTTAGCATTAGCATCATACCATGTTGTCACCACATTCATTAACCTTAGCACATTTTCTCTTCATAATTAACTCACCACCCTTTTAATGTGAATGTTCATTCATCATAATGCAATGCACTTGGCATTAGTGTGGTTTTGTGTTTGCCTCTACCTTAACCCTTTTAGGATTTCAATCATAGTCATTGTTCATTCATCATTCTTTCATCAGTCTTTGTTCAATTCATCAAGAAGCTAATTGCAAACTTGGCCATTAGGGGTTTCACTTTGTCACACTCTTACTTAACAACCCTTCTATGGTTGTCATCTTTACACGTTCATCCTATCATTTTCCATTTGTTCATTTCGTCATTTCAACTTGTTCATTTCCATCATTTCATTGTTCATAACTTTTCAACTCATTTCATTGTTCATTTCATCATATGTCACTGCACTTGGAAATTTAGTGTGTTTCACACTCTTACTTAATAACCCTTCTAGGACTTCAGCATTTCTTTGCATACTCGTAGTTCACTTATTTTTAGACGTAGTGCTAGACTTATGGGTCTATACATACAAGCCATAAGGTTATCGTCGTTCCTAGCTCTTTAAATGGAAGTTCATAATTCCCTTCCTAGGATTATATGCTACAAGACTTATACATCTTGTATGTATGCCAAGATCTCGATTTTGATCTAAGTAGGAAGCATTGTTCTTGAATATTTAATTCACGTATGACTTATGTATCAATCGGTAGTTGGGAAAGGGAACCCATTTTCAAATCCCTTGGACAACAGTTACATTTTTTTTCATCTACTTTATTTGATCCATACGGCTTGTGGACCCAAGTTCGTGCCCCAGTGCCTTCATTTTGTTTTCCCCTTAATTTCTACCTTAATTTTTTCGCTTAATAGAACTAAGAGGATGTGGGATCGAACTCCCACAACCTCATTTACTTTTTATTTTCATTTATTTTAAATTTCTCTCCTTTGACCGAGGGGTTGTGGGTTCAAACCCCCACAACCCCTCTTTAATTTCTTTTAATTTTCTCCTTGAATCTGCCTAGGAGGTCGTGGGTTTGATTCCCAACCTCACATATCTTTTCTTTCATTTTGTAACTCTCCTTCACTGCTAGAGGTCGTGGGTTCAATTCCCACCGACTCACATTTCTCTCTTCTTTCATTTTTTTACTCTCCTCAATGCCCTAGAGGTCGTGGGTTCAATTCCGACACCGGCCTCACATTTGTTTTCTTTCATTAGAACTTTGTCATAGTGAGGTCTTGGGTTCAACACAACTGACCCACATATTTTTTAAACATTATTTTCCACTCACGTAAACTTCAACATTAGCCGAAAGTAAACCACCCAACATGCTTGGAAATTTTAATCCGTTTGCAGCCTACCTTATTCAAGATGTTATACGTTAATTCATTAGGGTTAATTTCGGGCTTCCCCCCCCCCCCCCCCAAAAATACCCTTTCCTCAAACATACGGTCAAAGATACCATTTCCCTTATTAAAACTTAGTATTTGTGAATTTTCTAGGAAATGGAGAAAGATGGAAAAGGGGTCAATGTGTTTTTCAGGAAATCGTTTCTAAATTCTACAGAAAACGAAAAAAATTAGAGAAAATTAGAGATAGTTTATTTTAGTTATGTGGCATTTTTTTTTGACGGTGGAACTCAGTGGCTGTGTGCTGCCATGCTGACATCCACATGGCATCTAAGTGACGTTTAACAGATTCTGTTAATGAGAAGGGTATTTTTGAGTTCCAATAGTTTGATGGTAAGGGTATATTTGAGCCAAAATATACTTCAAGGTTATATTTGAGCTATTTCTGATAGTTCAAGGGTATTTTTTGACCCTTTTTCATAAATTGAAACAAGGAAAATAACATATATTATTTAAAAATTATACTTAAAATATTTAACTTTTTACACGTGTTACATAGTTACATAGATCACTATGATTAATAACTAAAAATATATCAAGCATATAATAAAAAAAATAATTAACTCTCAAAACTTCACATGTACCACAAATATTTTTAAAAAGTATGTTACAAATTATAATAATAATTAACAGTCCTCATACTTAACCCAGTTACTTGACTGCTTCCAATGCTATGAGGATCCTCTAACTCACAACCACATAAACGAATCATATGTTGGGTCGGAAGGACCTTGCCGGGCTGTGGTAAATGGACCGAGGGTGGGGATTAGTGCATATTTATATTTAGGAGTATGGCTGGGTGGAAGTTTATAACACCATGGGAGGGATGCAAGAGAGGAAAAGAACAAAGCACTTTTTCCCACCACGACAACGACTCGTCACCGATCCCCCCAGAACATCCCACCAAACAAATAATCTTCCCATCACCCAACCCTCCCCCCCCCCCAATTCCCCCCACCTACGCCTGATCCACCTCCTCCCGCCCACATTCTCCCCCCCAAACAAGCCCCAACCTCCCCCACTCCTAATACGCCCCCCGCTCCACAACCTACCCCTTTCTCACTCTCCCCCCATTCAGCCGCCCCTAAACCACTCCTCCCCTCCTCCTCCATTCAAGCTCCCCCCAGCCGCTTCACCACTAAACCTCATAAATTTTCAATCCATAATTCTCTTCTTTTCGACTCAATCTTTCATATATCTTTATGTTAGATAATTTTTTAAAACACTTAGTACCTATAAATATTGTGAATGCCAACGAATAATATGAACCACAAATGTAAAAATCTCCTATAAAATAATTTTATGAAATTAAATTGTGAATAATATCGGAAGCATTTTTATTTTTGCTTAGAGAATCTTTAAGACTTTAAATACTTCACTATTAATTTATTTTTGATTAGTGGTGTATATTATTTGTTGCATTGACAAACTATTTTTAGTAATGAGTAGAAATTTATAATAACATTAATTAATATAATCTTAAGTGGAGATTCTAGAGATTGAGGATGGTGTATATTTTACTTCGTTATTTGTACATTGAGATGGTAGAGAGATTATAGATTCAAACAACACATATTAATAATAAAATATGTAAAGTAGTATACAGTAGTAAAGAAAAATCAAATCAGTACTCCCTCATTCCAATGTAAACTCTAGTGATAAGTATCCTTCGTGATTTGAGATGTGGTATTCCAATGTAAACTCTAGTGATAAGTATCCTTCTTGAGTGTAGGTGTGGGTCCCTAACATCATGGCATCCCAAGGAGCACAAAGTGGGGTAGTATGGATTGCTATTCTCACATTGACTTGTGTAATGTAAGTCCACTTTGGGAAGGTCACTTTATGTGAAGTCCTTACTGCATGAATGTTTTCTAAATGTCTAGTTATAGAGTAGGACTTGTTTTTCCATCAGAGGTAAGGACTAGGTTGTGTCTAAGGAATCCACGTTACGTGTGTATTGAAGGGGGTGTATGAGCGGTTCCTTCATGTCTTACCTTAGTGAGTCTTAGGATAACTTGATTATGAGAACCTCAAAGGAAATGAGTTCACTGTGTTTTGGTATGTATTTGTTCACTGTAAAGTTGACTTCACTGTAATTATTTTGAAGTTCACTGTAAAGTGGTCTTTTATGCTAAAATTATGGAAGTCCTTTCTTATGTGCTAAATGATGATCTATATGCTATTTCACTTCTATATTCATGAATGTTTTACTTAATTGACATAAAAGCTTATTTCTATCAAAATGTCTCTTTTCGCATGATTTTGCATATGTCATACTTAGTACACTGGTTTTACTAACCCCATACTTATATATACCTTATAAGTATAGGTTGGAGGCAAGTTGAAGACTAGAAGGTAAGCTTGGGATTCGACTATCACAAGACTAAATATGTCCTTATATATTCGAGGGCAGTTCTATTTCTTAGTTTCTACTATTAAGACTCATTATGTATTTTCCTTTAATGTAAAGGTCCGTGCTCCTAAGATATTTAGGTTTTGTCTTAAGTTGGTTGTGACGCGAGGAACTCTTTAGTATTTATAAAAGATATTTCGTTATTATTATCAATGTCGTGAAAAGTTTTAATTTCGCACTACTTTTCATGTCTTATGTAATGAATGATATAAAATGGCTATTGCAACACCTCTGAAAGGTCAAGTACGCAATTGTCCAAACTAAGGGTAATTCTAACTTTTAGGGGGTACTTTCGGGCTATGACAGGCTTACGAGCATTTCTATAACGACCCAATTCGTTTATGACCGTCTTAATCCCTAGACCACTAAAGTCATTGCTTGGGGCCTCATACATTTTGGTCCCCTATTTATTTTAAAAAAACAATTACTGGGTTACTAATGAGTGATATTATTCGTGCTAAAGAAATTACATATGAGATGAAAATAAACCTGAATTTCGTAAGAAACGATTTAATGATAATATGCATAGCGAAGTTACAAATTCCCTTGAAGAATCTTTTAGTGTTTATTGCTTTATATATGTAGGGTAGATCAAACCATTTTTTCATTTTAAAATAGAGTCGAACCAATTAAAGCATATGAAAATATTTTTGATTCCCTATTTATTGGTAAATCATTGAGATCAAGAGATTGATGAGAATTTAAAAATATTGTCTTAACCTAGAACTTTATTTAACATGTAATAGTTCTTTTGATATTGATGGTTTAGATTTATTTTTTGTATTAAAAGTGTTATGGGAAACACTACCAGTAGAAGATAATGATCTAACAAAAATACTCAATTAAATAAAATGACTTAACTAGAAAGGCGGTTTTCTAGGCAAACGAAATACGTTTTTGTAGGCGAGCTGAGTGGTTTTTTTCAATTACACATATTGCTCATAGAATAATGTGAACAGTTTCTGTAACCATTACCTCAGCCGAAAGAAGTTTTTCAAAATTTAATTTAGTTAAATCTTCAAAAAGATCAACAAAGTATCAAGAGAGGTTGAATAAATTAGCTATATTATCATTTGAAAAATAATTATTAAAACAATTTGTTCATAAATAGTACCTAATTAATTTGCATCTAAAATAGGTAGAAAAGTAAATTTTAAATAAAATTATATAAAAAAATATTAGGGACCCTATCTTTACTTTTGCTTTAGGCCCCAATATTATTGAGTCAACCTTGCATCTCAGTCACACAGTCGTTAATATGATTTTTCAACAAACTTATGTGTTTTAGAGCTTTTGAAACATGAACAATTGACTTCAATCATGAGTTCATGAAAATGACCTCAAAAATGAAATTATATGACGAGTATTTAGAAGGAGATATATACCAAAGTCTATCTCTCTCTCAGAGGGACTATAGGGAGATCATCCGGAAAGACTTCTAGGAATTCTTTCACTACTGGAACTGATTGAATAGGAGGTATCTAAACACTAGAAGTCATTAACATGGACTAAGTGATTGAAAAACCCCTTAGAAACCAACTTAGGGATAGGAAATGAATCGACCCTTAGGCACTGCTGAACTACTTTTCCACTCAAAGACTGACTCATTTGAAAACTGAAACTTGACTACTCGAGGTCTACAATAAACTGAGGCATAACATGCATGAAGCCAATCCATACCAAGAATGAAATCGAAGTCTAGCATGTCTAACTCAACTAAATCAGCCATAGTACTCTTGTGATTGACGGAAACATGAAAATTATGATAGACTCTTTATGCTAAAATGGATTCACTAACAGGTCTGGAAACACTGAATGGTTCATTAAGTTGCTTAGGAATAATATCAAAGTTCATGGAAACATATGGAGTTACAAAAGATAAATTCTGTCCTGGGTTTAGAAATGCATAAACATAAAGTCAAAGACTTGAATCATACTCATGACAATATCTGGATTGCTCTCATGCTCTTGGCGATTATTGAGAGCATACAAGCGGTTTGTTCCTCCATCTGTACAGAAAGTAGCTCCCTTAGGTGCAACCCTGTGTGGTGGAGCAACTGATGAAGATTGGGTTTTATTACCCCATTACCACTTTATTGCATGTTCTTTGGACACTCTCTTATGACATGCCCATTCTTAATGGACTTGAAACAACCAGTAGAGTCCTCACAACAAACACCAGAGTGGTTTCTCCCACACTTGGCACACGCAGGACACTTACTACCCCCTTGTGCCACACTAACATGTGAATAGGCATGTTTAGCTCTAGAATTCTGACCATAGTACTCACATTTGTTCTTAGGTGCAGGTGCACTAGAAAATCATGGGGGCCAATACCCTTCTGTTTTATTTGGAAGAATTACCTGTTGTCATTACTCTTCTGCTTCCCGAAATCATTCCTTGACTTAGCTCTCTTATTTTTATACTCTTCTCTGTCCCTTATCTTCTTCTATTCAACCTACTACTCATAAACCATCAACTTGGATATGTCCCTTTCGCCTATCATCATTGTAGCTCTACCCTCTTTGCTTGATGCACGACCCAAGCAAGCGAAAAACAAGCTCGTTTTTCTCCTCATGTCCTTAACCATATCAGGATCATAGCAGGATAGTTGGGTGAACTTCAACCCATACTTATGAACACTAAAGGAGTCATCTTTCAGTGCAATAAACTCCCGTACCTTAGCCTCTTTCAATTCTCAGGGAAAAAGTTTCCCCAAGAAAGCCTCTTCAAAATAGGACCAACTCGGATGTGGTGCATCATCATCTTTGCCCTCTTTGCACTAATCTAACCAAGTACTAACCACATTCTTTAGTTGATATGCAGCGATCTCAACTCGTTCAACATCATCAGCATGCATCACATCAAAAACCTTCTTTAGTTCCTCAACAAAATTCTCCAGATCCTCAGTAGTAATCGAACTCGTGAAACTTTGTGGATTCATCCCCAAAAACTCAGGAATCCTTGAAGTTTCAGCCTCTTCTTGTGAGGCTCCTATATGCTTCCCAACTTGAATGGCTACCACTTGACTGAGCATACTTATTACCTCTCTAAACTCAACATTAGAATCTTTTCCTTGCGGTTGTACTTTAGGTGCATTTGGCAACTCTGGTTCCTCTATATTCCTCCTAACTGGGCGAGCTCTTGCTGCTCTTTGTGGAGTTATGATTATATCAAACACGCGCAAACACGAATGAGAGAGAAACTTTTAGAGATAAACTCTAACACACGAAAAGGAAAATGAGAGAAGTGAGGAATTCCTAAATGTCCCAGCCTCCTAATTATAGATGTGACACGTATCACACCGATAACTAGGATTCTACAGACATGATTTTATAGAATCCCTAGGACTCTTTAACTATGGGATATAATACCATGTTTGTCATGCCTTGAGCTAATACCCTGGACGTGGCCGACATCCAATAACTATTGTTGGCCTTGAGAGGACCCTAGACCTGTCTTACTTAACTCAGCGGCAGACTTCATTCAATGAAAAAAAATCATTCCATAACTAAAGTAAATAAGTTGGCCATAATGGCACCTAAGTATCAATAAAAAAATGTTAGCAATACAAAAATAAGAGACAATGCTAACTATATGATTGTCTCTCTATGAAGCCTTCTAAAACTAAGATGGACATTAAGACAAACCTTAAAAAACATTCCTAATAAGGAAAAAATACTATTACAAGGCAAATAATAAAAGGTCCTCCAGAATGAAGGAGGGCTTAGCCACGGCTCTGGAGTGCTCAACTGGATCAACGGTGCACCGAATGTCGATCCTTGGTACCTATGTCTGCATTATTATATGATGCATATCAACTGACATCAGTACACTAAATGTACGAGTATTCAAGTTGGAATGCTAAAACGATTTAAGCTTGAAAAGAGTAATAATAAATACTTACCTTGGCTCTGCTCAACTTATGAATAACATAACTCATTTTAATATAAAGTGATTTTAAAGCAAGTGTAATATAAACAAAAGTTGTTTGAATACATGTTGTAATTTCTTAATGCCTACAAGAATACAAATAACTTTGAGATGTATGTAAAAATACAAATAAAATGATGTATATATATAAATACATTTAACTTCTGTGAGAGTTTCTCTAACCGAAAACCATCACTTAAGAGCTATAATGATGATACAACGATCTACCTCACGCAACATATCCTATACCCGACCAAAGGTATAAGACTTGAAGTGCCTAATGAATCAACTAGTCTACTGTGAAAAGGGTTCATCTAAAAAGTTTGGCCATTTTCTACCCATGGTGGCTACATGGTTTATGGGGGCTGTGAGTGTCTGAACTCTCCCCCATATCGGTGCTCAATACTACTGTCAAAATATAATGACTCTTATGTTTTAAAAACATACTGATTCTGGGGTTTTAGATTAATGCTCAAAATACTTAGTTCAAAGGATATCTTGAAAATCTTAGTTTCCCTGGTTAGTTTATTTAGAAAGTTATTTATCTCTAACTGAAAACTAGCCTGAAGGCTCTTTGGAAATCTCAATTTCCTTTATATTTAAATGTAAATAATTTTAAGTTCTTTTGGAAATATTTAGTTCCCATATAGTGCTCTGAAGGAATACTTCAGTTTACTCTTAATTGAACTTGAGCTTAAGTCTTAAAACGACGTATAAAATGTTTTTAAAATAATTATGAAACTTGAAATGAACTTCTTCTACTTATATTTAGTCCTTACTCAAACTAATGTTTAAGTCTTAAAACAAGTTTAAAGTATTTGCAAAATACTTTATGAAAGAACTTTAGGAATTATTTAGACTCGACTCTAACTTTTCCTTGAATTTGAAGTTTTTGATTCAAGGTTGTAAATTCATGTTTATGGATGATTTCTATATGATAAGAAGTTATTTAGAGTAGTTGCAATCGTTAAGAAGAGTTAAACACCTTAGAAGATCTTAATCATACTACACTATGAAAACTAGGCGAAAAATACCAATTAGGCGCGTTCGGGGCGCGCCGCGCCAGACCCATTGCTCTGATGCACCATTTGGTGCACAGAATAGCACGCCACCCCAGGACCTCTAGCGCAAATGGTATGTGTCATGCTTGGTGCTGTCCAGGTGCGCCTGAACGATTTTCTGCTAACGTTTCTGATCCTAAATCGCTCAAACCTCCATAGTTCTTTTTTCAAACCCTTAGGGTTATAAGAACCTTCAATACCCAATAGATCTACCTCAAAAAACAAACAAGAAATTACGAATCAAGGCAACAATAGGCATTTCAACAAGTCAATCAACAAGAATTCAATCATGTATATCAAGAATTTCACTTTTCTCATTCAACCAATTTCGAAAAATCAAAAGATTGAAGCAAGATTGGTGTGTGGGTGATATGAACCAACACTAAAAGATATCACATACCTTGATATGGATTACCCCTGACGAATTCGACTCGCAAACGTTGGCATTGCTGGCGGAAGTCCATGGATTTTTTTCTCCCTTTTATTCTTATTTTTCTCGCTTCAAGCCCTAAGGCGTGATCTTGTTTTTAATCTGAACCAAAGCTGGTTTTTACCCCAAATTAATCCTAAAATCAAATAGGAGGAAATTAATTGGTAAGAAAAGAAAAAACTAGATTGCCCTTCTTTAAATCTTGAATTGACTTTCCATACTCAAATAGCCCAACTTTCGATAGGCATATCTTCCTCATATGATATCGAAAATGCACAAACAGACGGAGTTGGAAAGATCTCTCCAAGTCTACGGGCAGACCGTGCTTATGATCTCTCACAGTCTACGGAGTTGGAGAAATTACTCAAGGAAGGGTAGACCGTGCTTATGATCATGGTAGACAAAGTCTACGGGCAGAGCAGTCCATGTCTATAGGTTAGATAGGTTGTACCTGCGGGATAGCATATTTGTGTTGTACCACAGAGCCTCAGATTTGCATTCAGTACAACAAAAATAACCTCATGAGGCAATAAATAGACACATTAATAAAGGTTGTTAAAGTCTTTACCAGCATTACTTATGTTTCATTAGATCAAATGTTGCTAAATCCTTTAGGGACACATAAAAAGAGTTCTAATTGACTCTAAGAATACATATTTAGTGACAACTTCTAATTAATTTCCGCTAAAGATCATTTTTTAGATGGTGATTGATTCTTGGAAGTTGTACGTTCACATGAGTTTTTAGAAACATTATTGTCATGGGCTCCAGGCAAGGGGGTCTAATATGGGTATTTACGATTGTTACTCTCGTTAGGAACCTAACGGGATTGTGGTTTTTTTTGTACCTACCAGGCTTATGGGGGCAATGTAGGTAATGCGTTTAATATGCTTTTATTTATGGTTATAGGGAGATTGCATATTTACTTTATTCATCCCCTTGCCTTTTCGTTCAATACTTGTACTTTAGTGTCAACTTCCAGCCTATCTTACATGCTCTATTATTTTGTACTGGCACCCCTTGTCGGGGGACAATACATTCAAACCTACAAGTCTTGAGCGGCAGCCAGACAAACTTAACGAGTAGCACAACCGACCATCAATCTTAATGGTTGGCCATACTTTTTTGTTAAATTTTATTTAAAATAATTTTTATTTTCAAAAAAATATATATTTTAAAATTAAAGTTGTCTTTGGCAATGAATACAAATTAGAAGTTTTGGTGAGTAATTTTGGGGGAAAAAAAGTGAAAACAACTTTTTGTTGTTCTTAAAATTCTTGAATTCAACTTATAGTTGAATTTCAAAGTTTTGTGGAAAAATGCATTTTTTGGAGTTCAACTCTAAAAAAAAGTGAAAATCTTTATAGTGAAATGCTCCTAAAAATAAATAAGAATATGAAATTATTTATCAAAATAAAGGTATCATATATTTATATAAAAGAGAACCTTAGGCGTGCCTATGTGGTGCAACCACAAGCAAGAATTTCATTTTAAATTTATTTATTTCCAAAACTACCATCCTTTTTTCATTAAAAGATGTGAATTTTATGAATAGTTGTGACTTTAATGAAAGAGTTGTGCCTTTTATCAATATTTGTGAATTTTATGAAAAGTTGTGTCTTTAATGATGAGTTGCGATGTCTTTCAAAAGTTGTGACTTTTATGAAAAAGTTGCAACTTTAATGAAATGTTGTGACTTTTATGAAAGGTTGTAAACTTTCCGAAGGTTGAAACTTTTTAAATAGTATAACCTTTCCAATCCCAGGCACAACAAATATTGTTAACACAACTTTGTGTAATAAATTGAGGGATTTGTCTCATTTTAAAAAAAAAAATGATTTTCTTCTTCTATTTTGCAAAATTAAATTTCGTTTGATTTGCTCAGTAAAAACTACTTACACTGGTTGTTTTTGTATCAATAATTGGTGAATAAATTTTTTCCATCACAAGGGAGTAATTAATGAACTCCTGGTATTGGAGGGTAATAGTTTTCTTAAGGGGATATTCTGCATTCAGTGGACTCAATTTTTTCCTTTCCATTGCATTCTATTTTTATATATCCTAGTATGTTTTTTATACTCATTAATTTATGCATATGATATTAATTATTTTTTAGTACATATTTTAAATTTTGTTGTTTATGTTTCTGCAAAGTTATTGTCTCCGATTATATTGTACATATACACTTAGAGTACGTATATTCATTGTGAAGAAAACAATTATTTACTCATCTCCAAGAATTCATGTTTTGAGATTCTATATTAAATTCTATAACTTAAAAGTACTATATATAAACTTACATATTATCTATTTTTACATAGATATGTAATTTCTCACCTATCAATTGAAGAAATTCATTACGCAAGTTCAAAAGTTATAATTGCTTTCCTGTTCAAGAGTAATTTCTTTTTTGAATACTTTAACGAACTTTTGAATTTTCTCCTAAGGCATTTATCACAATTGTATAATCTGAGCAACTTAAATGATTCTTTTTATAATGAAATGCCTTTGTATTCATATTCTTTTTTTTTATTTTCCATCTAGGTAAATTCTCCGTGCTTCACGCGGTGATGAACTATGTAAATAATCTACTTCTGAACATATGACAATACATGTGTTTTTGAGAGGGTACAATCCTACTATAAATTGTCAAGAATATTTCATCCAAAGATGAAATTAAATGTTTTTTAATCTTAAAACGACAAAGATTTGATTTGAAGTGTTTACGGATATTGTTATTAATTCTTCATTACTGTGTTGTTCATCACCAAAGTCTTAACAAAAGATATGTTATTGTTTCACTGGCTATATTTGTATTTTGGAAAAGTTTTAAAAACATTATATCCATTATGCGAGATTTTTTCTCCTACTCAACACCACTACATACAAAATCTAAATATTATACATCTTATATAATTATTTGCGTACTTGATAGATTAATTAAAATATAAAAACACATCTCTTGGATTGCAATGAAATAACATATATTGCTCAAATAATTTGGATTAGATGATGTCTTGGCAGGTGCCTTATTCATAATAATATGCAGTCGATGACACTATTTTGATAGCCAAAAGATATATTTCATTGTTTATGTTTTGATCAATATAGTTAAAACTTTATTGTTGGGATATTTAATCTAAATTTTATGGAGGCATTATTTCTTTAAATTTTATTATATAGTTCATCCTACTTGAGGTAATTATTGACTCCAACCTAACATTTGAAACCCCCAATGTGTGATAAGGTTGAGTACAATACTTACCATACCAACTATATTCCTTGATTTTTGATGTCATTAATCGATTGAATGTAAGATGGAAAGTTGAATAAATAAAACTCCAAAGTAGTGTTGAACCACCCTAAGTTTTTAGCATTGAAAGTCCTTTGTTGCACATCTCATAGAACTTTTAGCTATTGAAAACTATATAAATATTAAAGTAATTTATTTTACAAGTGTAAGAATTCTAATCTGCAGGATACCAATATCTAATGATTACATCAAACTCTTGATTAACATATATTTACTTCAATATAATAATCAAAATTATAAACATAAACAACAATGTGTAAATCATGTACACAAAAATAAATAAAAATAAATAAAAATAAGTATAAATTATGACTGTAAAAAACATGCCATAATATGTAATAATAAAATAAAACATAAAGGAAAAACTGAGCTCACTTAATGTACATTTTTCTTGTAAGAATATTAGTCCATTCTACTACCCGAAGTTTAAATAGATCCTCTCATGATAGAGCGATTCTATTCAAAATTTTGTTGATACAAAAACAATGGTGTGAGTCAGTCACCAAACTTGAGCAAAGTACACGAATATATAATTCTGCAGAAGAAGATGAAGAAGAAGAAGAAGAAGAAGAAGAAGAAAAAGAAGTTGAATTTTTTTTTTAATTTTAAAGTGAGAGAAAATCTCTCTATTTATAGACTGTGAATAAATGTTTATTATGCCTTATCAAAAAGGTATCAACTCTTTTGAAAAGTCACAATTTTTCATTAAAGTCGCAATTTTTTTATAAAAGTTGCAACTCTTCATAAAGTCGCAATTCTTCATTAAAGTTGCAACTCTTCATAAAAGTCGCCACTCTTCGTAACAATCGCAACTTTTTATAAAGAGTCACAAATTTTGTAAAAGTCGCAAAGTTTCACAAATATCACAACTTTTCATGAAATGTAAGGTTAGTTTTGAGAAATAAATTAGTTAAAAGAGAATTTTGGTTTGTGGTTGTGCAGCATGGGCGGGCCTAAGGTTCTCTTTTAATATAAATATATTATTAAAGAACAAATGATTTATTATTTCCTGAAGGAAAAGTGCACAAGTATCCTCTTAACCTATGCCAAAAATCACAGAGACACACTTATACTATATTAAGGTCATATTAATCCTCTGAACTTATTTCATAAGTAATTTACTACCCCTTTTCGGCCTACGTGGCACTAGCTTGAAATAAAGTCAATCAGCATTGGGCCCATAAGATAATGCCACGTATGACGAAATTGGTAGACAATTATTAAGAAAATTAGTTCAGGGAGGTGATAGAACTTTTGTATAGTATAAGTGTGACTTTTGAATTTCGTGCATAGGTTGAGGGGGCACTTGTGCATTATCCTTTTCGTGATTAATTCATTTATTAGAGATTCTTGGGTTATGTAATAATGAAAAATAATCAAATTCACGTTGGAATATTGCTAATATTTTTTAATGAACCTATTTTCCCCATTAAAATGTATGGATATTAGTAGAAAAATATTTAAATTTTTAACGCAATTATTATTTATGACCGCGCGACACGCGGGCAAATTACCTAGTATTACATAAAGAAGAAAAGAAGAAGCTTTCTTAACTGGCTAATGCCTTGTTGCAAGTTACATAGAAACAGAATGGAATGAAACAATAATCTTTCTTATTTGGCTAATGCCATGTTTCAAGGTACATTGAACATAAAATTAAATTCAATATATTATCCTTTCTATTTCACGTTCATGAATTTTAATTCTTAATACATTTGTTTTTAGTAGTTTGGTATTCGAAGTTTGGGAGTTGATGCCACATCCCACCATTCACCATCACAATCATAGGGGACAGGTATATCGCCACAAAGATGTTACATCTGCGTACTATCTTGCCAAACACATTGGAAATGTTATTTGCTTCAACATTTGTGGGGACACCTATTCAAATTTTAAGTGTTAGGATTATATTAATAGGAAAACAATTTCATATTTCGCATAAATATAAAAATCTTTCAAAATTAATTTAGAAAATATAGGAGAAAGTGTAGGATACTCCATACTCATAGATCAAATCAAGTAAAAGACTTACATATCCCTATCATCTAAAAATGAGGGGAAAACCCACAATTTGATAGCCATATTCTTATTTTTTTATGCTCAGTAAGTCACTTGATGAGATGTTTTGTTTTCAATTGGGTACTATTTATTATAGATAGTTAATTGATATAATGAAATATATGTAGTTTTTTGAATTTAGTAATATGAACTATTTTGTTTTTTATCGTATGTTCCTTTACCAAACAAATTTAACAAAGTAAAATAGCATTAATTGAAATACGAAAAATATAAATTAAATGACAATTTTCCTTTGGACTAATGATGGAATTAAAAAATCTAATTAAACATAAAATTAATTTTTTCAAGTAATAAATTTACCATTTCTAGGCGATTTAAGTTATCCACAATTAAAGAAGGCGAAAAGAATTGAAATTATAAAAGTTGTAAATATGTTTCGTAATGTAATATGGTATTCAGTCTCGAAAAACTAATAATTTCATGTTATATTACTTATATCTAATCTATACGTATCGATTTCTTCTTTTCTATCATCTATCTCTCTATTCATATATAGGTTGTTAACTGAATACAACTATTTTTTTATTCGTATGTTCCTTCTACCGACAACAAATCGAATAAATAAAGTCAAATAGCATTAAATGAAAGAGGAAAATATAATTATGTAATTTTCCTTTGACTAATATGATGGAATCACAAAATATATTTAAACATAGAAATAAATATTCTTAGTGTAATAAATACTCATATAGAATTATAAAGTATCTTAACAATCCAAATAGAGGCTTATTAAAGAGTTTGAAGTTTATACCTTGTGAATATTTTTCTTAAAATAATATCTTATTCGGTCTTTAACTAATAATTTTCATGTTAGTTCAACTTCAAAAAAAAATGAAATGTTTTAATCATCAAACACCCCTCTTGAAAAAGGATATGTTTTAGTACAGATAATTAATGTAGAATACAAATATCATTCTAATGACATACTATTAATCAGAAGAAAGGTATGGGACATGAAGAAGGACACAATAAGAATTACTATTTAGTTATGCCTTGTTGTAAGTCACTTAAATATAGGAGGTTAATTCCAATAATATATTTTGAAAGGAAGAAAAAAAGCGACCCAACTTTTATTAGTTTTTTTTATTTCATCCCATGAAAATTTAATTTTTCAACTTATTAAACTTGACCCTTGAGGGGTGTGTCCCAACATCACACCATGCGTTCTGACAATAAATAGGGTGGGATATCCACCACAAAACGTATTAGAAAAAGGGTATCAATCATGAAATAATATATGGATGTATAGAAAGCACGTTCACAATTAATTGGTCAGATTCTTATTACTCGTATAGTAAAATGCACACAATGAATTGTCCAAGTACTTACACGGAACAACCCTCTGGGTCATTTATATGTAAATGAATTCATCTCATCGTTACGAGCATTCCTATAGCGACCCAATTCATTTATTACCGTCTTAACCCCTAGGCCACTAAAGTCATTGCTTGGGGGCTCATATATTTTGGGGGCCCATTTTAAACAAAAATCAATTACTAGGTGTACTAATGAGTGTTATGATTATGTCTTTATTTCTTTATATATGTAGGGTAGATCAACCTATTTTTTCACTTCAAAATAGATTTGAACCAATTAAAGCATATGAAAATATTTTTGATTTCTTATTTATTGGTAAATTATTGAGATCAAGAGATGATAAGAATTAAAAATATTGTCTTAACTGAGAACATTATTTAACATGTAATAGTTGTTCAAATATTGATGAATTAGATTATTTTTTGTATCAAAAGTGTTAAGGGAAACAATACAAGTAGAAGATAATGATCTAACTAAAATACTCAACCAATAAAAGACTTGATTCTTTTCCAAATACACATATTGCTTATAGAATAATGTTAACAGTTTCTTTAACCGTTTCATAATCCGAAAGAAGTTTTTAAAAATTCAAATTAATTAAATCTTCTTTAAGATCAACAAAGTCTCAAGAAAGGTTGAATGAATTAGCTATATTACCTTTTGAAAAAGAATTATTAAAACAAGTTGATCATAAAACAATACCTAATGACTTCGCATCTAATATAGCTAGAAAAGTAGATTTTACATCAAATTAAATGATGATAATAAAATTAGGGTCCCTCTCTTCAGCTTCGCGTTATGGCCCCAATGTTTTTGAGTAGGCCTTGCATCATAGTCACATGGTTGTTAATTTGATCTTTCAACAAATTTATGTGTTTTAGAGCTTTTGAAACATAAACAGTTGACATAAATCAAAAGTTTCTATTAGTTCCACAACATTGAGTTTGGTTTAGAAGGACCTTTGTATGGATCCTGAGGCTTCTATGCAAAAATTTCAGACCTATTGTTCATTTTGGCAAAAAATAGACCTTGGGTGGGTCCACTTTTTTTTCGAGATGGACATTGTATGAAGTTTTAAAATTTCAATTTTGGTCGAGTCATCTCCCATTGGTGTGCATAAATTCGAATTTAACTCCTGGCACCCGTTTGAGAATTTAGAAAGGACAAACTACGTGATATGCTATGGTGGTACCCGTAACGAGTACATGTAAGGTCCCTTGACCACATTCATAAAGGTATAATTGTATGTTACAATTGCGTGGAGCCTTGACACAATTATGAGGGTGTAGATTCATTTTCCCTTCGCATCATATTCTCCCTTGTCGCGATCTGATAAGCGCTCCCCGCGTTGATCACTTTGGACATTGTAATCATGAAATTTTACCCTAAGTGCGAGGGAGTTTATTAGGGGGTCCGATCCATGAACCTCTACTAAAGCTTTACTATGGAATTAAAAGAACAGTCTCATTTCTAAAATAAGACCAAATGCGATTTTTTTTATTCTCAAGATTGTTTGTGGTGATATCTCCCTCACTTGATCTCCTTTTTGGGAACTGAAACCGTGGACGTAAAAAAAAAATCCTGGTACGTTGTTGTTGTTTTTTGGAGAGTGTAGGGGTGTTATGACCATCTCAATATATCTTGTGAAGGGCCTTTTTTGTTTCTCATTTAGAAAATCTTCCATCTTTACCACAAGCACTTTACGAAACTTTATGGTCTGATAGTTTTGTCATCCTTGTAGTTTGTGTAGTTTTAATGAATTTTTAATATTTGGAGATTTTAAACCATTTTTAAACAAATTAATTTTGATAAAATAAAAATTCAGGAAGCAAACAGGGGAACTTCCTTACTTAAAACAAAACCCAACTCGGATAGGCATATTTCTTCCTCAACAATATTGAAAATGCGCAAACTCAATGGAGTTGAAAGGTCTCTCTAAGATCTTTCAAACCATATCAAGAACTAACCCTAATTCATCCTGAGCTAAAAGTTATGATTCTTGAAAATGACAAAAACTCACTTTCTTAACTTGGTCAATTTTTTTCCAGATTTTTCGCTTTTGGAGGAAAAAATTGTGAAAACAACTTTTCTTAAAATTCTTGAATTCCACTTAAAGTAGAATTTGAAAGTTTTGTGGATAAATGTATTTTTTGGAGTTCAACTCTACAAAAAGTGAAAATTTTTATAGAGAAACGGTACAAAAAAGAAATAAGAATAT
This sequence comes from Solanum habrochaites, assembly GCA_027704765.1. Classification (NCBI taxonomy): domain Eukaryota; kingdom Viridiplantae; phylum Streptophyta; class Magnoliopsida; order Solanales; family Solanaceae; genus Solanum; species Solanum habrochaites. The sequence goes on from JAKWJA010002489.1 coordinate 8,881,323, forward strand.
GAGATTATTTATCAAAATAAAGGTATATGACGTAAAGAAGGAACCAATAAGCTTTCTGAATTGGCTAATACCTTGTTACAAGTTAGATGGAAAACAAATGCTGGAAACATAAGATTCTATATGGTAATCATGTTGCAAGGTTTACATTGAAAAAGAAATTAAATTCCAAATATATTCTTCATTTCTATTTCATGCAATGAATTTTATTTCTTCAATTTATGTTTTCACTAGTTTCTGTAATTCGATCTTTGGGAGGAAGATGCCCACATTCACACCATTCACCATCACAAAAATAGGGAGGTATATCGCCACAAAGACATTTACAGTTTGCGTCTGTCTTGCAACAACACCTGGGTATGTCTTTTGCTTCAACCTTTTGCAAGACACCTATCATATTAAATGTTATAATCCATAATTCATAGAAAAACACATTTCATATTTCAGGACAAGAAGCTTTTAAAAATAAACTTAGATACTCCATTACTAATAGATCAAATCAAGTAAAAGAGTTACATATACCTATCACCATAAACATGAGAAAAAAAGCCCACACTTTGAAAGCCATGTGTAATTATTTTTTTTTGTGCTTAGTAAGTCACTAGATGATGATATTTTTTGTGTGTATATATGTGTGTGGTGTGTGTGTTTGTGTCAAATCTGCACTAACATATAAAGCACGTTCACAATTAATTGTTGTCAATTTCTTATTATTCATATAATAAAATGCACAAAATTAATTAGCCAAGTATTTACACGTAGCAACCCTCTTTGTCATTTATATGAAAATGACTTGATTTCATTATTACGGCTTACACTCATTTCTATAGCGACCTAATTCGTTTATGATCGTCTTAATCCTTGGACCTAAAGCCATTGATTGGGGCCTCATATATTTTTGGGGCCATTTTTAAAAAAAATCAATTGATGTGGTGCTACTTATGAGTATTATGATTTGTTGTCAGGAAAATGCATATGAGATGAAAATAAGCTTGAATTTCATAAGAAACAATTTGATGTAAATATGGATAGCGAAGTTACCAAGTCCGTTGAAGAATCCTGAGTTGTAATTGCTTTAGGATATGTCGTAGATCAAAACTATTTGTTCACTTTCAATAGATTCGAACAAATAAAGCATATGAAAATATTTTTTATTTCTTTGTTGGTGGGTAAAATTATTGAGATCAAGATATGATGAGAATTTCAAAATATTGTCTTAACCTAGAACATTCTTACATGTAACAAATTGATGATTTAGATTTATTTTTTGTATTAAAAGTGTTAAGGAAAATAATACAAGTAGAATATAATGATCTAACGAAAATGCTCAATCAAATAAAAAGACTTGATTCTTTTCTAAGTATGCATATTTCTTATAGAATAATGTTAACAGTTTGTTTAAGCGTTATATCATCCGAAAGAAGTTTTTCAAAAAAGTTAAATTAATAACTCTTCTTAAGATTCAAACAAAGTCACAAGATAGGTTCAGATATGAATTAGCTATATTATAATTTGAAACCGAAATATGAAAACAAAGTGATAGGACAGTACCCCAAATGACTTTCGTCTCATATAGCTAAAAAGTTAGATTTTAAGGAAGTAAAGTTTTTGATGAAAAAACATATTAGGATCTCTATTTAGTTTCGATTTATGCCCCCTATGTTGTGAGTCAGCTTTTATACCTGTCACATTAATGTTAATTTGGAATTTAAGCAAATTATTTATTTGTTTTAGAGCTTATGGAAAGATTAACAGTTGACATTAATCAAAAAAAAAAATTTCATGAAAATGACTTCAAAAATGCAATTATAATGTTCTATAGCTCCCTTTGTGTAGATCATGGGGCTTCTATGCCAATTTTCAATACAGATTGTGCATTTTGCAAAAATGGAGATTGGGTGGACTCACTTTTTTCCGGAGAGAACCTGGTTTGTGTGTTGAAAATTTCAAATTTAGTTTGCTAGCATATTTCGATTCTGAATAAATCTTGAGCATCCTTTGGAGAATTCTAGAAATGGACAAACTAGATGATGTGTCTCAGCTGGTGTAACCCAGTAACGAGTTCATGTTCGGAGGTGGGGGTGGGGGGTGGGGCTTTTCCGTATTCATAAAGGCTTAACTTGTTTGCTTTATGATTGTGTGGACTTAGCACAATTATCAGGGTCTAGATCATTTTACCTTATCATTCTTATTCTCTCCTTGTCGTGATCTGATAAGACCCTGATTCGCGTTGAGCACCTTTGGACATTGTGATCATGTAGTTTTATCTCCATGGTTGCAAGGAAAATTTTATTAGTGGTCAACAATTCTAACCCTTTACCTAAAGATTAGGATGAATTAATCCATATCAATTCTTCAATGAGAACCATATGCGATATTGATTGTTATTTATACTCAAGATTGTTTGGTGTATCTACCTCAATAAGCTCTATTGTGTGATTCCAAAACTTGTAGAAGTCAAAAATTTAACGGTTCGTTTGGTTCTATCATTGGGTTTGGTTTGGTGGTTTTGGAGTGAGTGTCAAGGTCTAATGACCTATTTGTATCTCTTTGTGAGGTTTTTTGTTGGTATCGATCGTTTCTATATTGGACCCCAAGCAATTACAACGTATTGGGGAACTATAGTTTTTTCACCTGTCGTTTCATGTAGTTTAAGAATTTTAATATTTGGAGATTGTATAAACCTTTAAATAGTTATTTCAAAAAATTGTAGGAAGAAACGTTGGACTTTATTTACTTAACACAACCCAACTTTCGAAAGGTGTATCTCATATGATATCGAAAATGCGCACACTCGTGGCATGGAAGATCTCTCCAGCATATCAGTAATTTAACCATAACTTAATCAGCATCTAGAAGTTATGGTTATTTGAAAAATGAACAAAACTCCACTTTCTTAATCAGTCATTTTTTTCCAAAATTTTCCCTTTCTTCCAAAAATGAATATTTTTAGTTTCTAGCTTATTTCTTGGTATTTCAAATGGTTGATGATGTTACAATAATCTCCCATTGGGATCATCTTACTCTAATGAGATTATCTTTCACTAAGCTAAGGATAGAACATCATGTTAAACAATCAAACAAACAAAAGCAGGTAACCATATGCTTACTCATAGTTTATAAAGAAGAGGAAGAGAATTCGTACTGATTCTGCATTCTCTTCGGGATTAAGAGATGGGGATATTCTTTTCATATCCTTTGCAGATTTCCTAAGTACACTTCTTCAACGAATTAGTTCCTCAAAGGACCTTGGACTAATGCAACCTCCTTTGGTTGCTCACCTTGAGAACTGGTGATCTCACATATTGTGACCGGGAAGTCTAACAATAGGATATAAGATACCTTAATCCCAAAATTTCAGTTGCGAAATCAATGACGATCACCAGCCACTTTTTCAGCATAGAGATATGAAATACCGGATGAATTGTTGCGAACTTTTGTGGTATCTCTAACTTGTAATCTACATTGTCAATCCTATTGTTTATGCGATAAAATCCAATATATCGGGGGCTAAGTTTCTCATTCTTACTTAATCTCATAACACCCTTCATGGGTGAAACCTTCAATTATATTCAATCATCCATTTTGAACTCCAACGATCTTCTCCTAACATCTCTTTAGGATTTTTCATGTCTTTGTGCCGTTTTCGATCTCTCTTGAATTACCTTCATCTTATTCATATCTTGGTGAACAAGATCTGGTCTTATGAACCCTGATTCACAAACCTCTAACCATCCAATACGAGACCTACATCTTCTCACCTTAAGACTTCGTATGGAGCCATTTGGATGTTCGAATGATAACTGTTGTTGTAAGCAAACTTGACGAGAGGTAGGTGATCATTCAATTCCCCTTGAAATCAATCACACAAGCCCTAAACATATATTCTAAAGTATGGATATCACACTTCGATTGCCCATCTGTCTGAGAATGAAAAGAAGTGATTAAGTTCAACTTTGAACCCAAATCTTTCTGGAAAGTTTTCCATATTTGTGCAGTAAATTGTGCACTTCTACTGAATGATTGAAAATGGGGACTCCATTGGAAGTTCACCCCCCAACGGCTGAAATATAAAATTGCATTTAAATCTTCTACCGAATGAGTGGTCTTTACTGGCAATAAGTGGGATGATTTTTCATTCTATCGACAATCACCTAAATTTAATCATGTTGCCTGTGAGACCTTGGTAACCTTGTGATGAAGTCCATATTAATCATCTCCCACTTCAATTCCATAAGTTCTATATTCTGAACCAATCCTCTAGGACTGTGGTGTTTTACTTTCACTTGCTGGCAATTTGGGAAATTGACAACAAATTCAACAATGGCCTTTTTCACACCTTCCCACCAATATATATCTCTCAAATCGCGGTACATATTTATGGAACCCGGATGAATGGAATATTTAGAGCTATGAGCTTCCTCCGTGATCCTATCTTGTAGTCCATCCACCCTAGGCACACACAATCTACCTCAATAATTTAGCACACCATCTCCCCCTTGTTCAAAAGCTAATACCCTTTGCTTATGAGCGTTTGCCTTCTACTAGAAAAATGAGATCTTGGTCTTGCTTTTCTTTCAATTCTAACACGAATAATGACTCAGTCCCATTTGTCACCACTATTCCTCATTCTGTGAAATCCATGAGTCGGACTCCTAGGCGTGCAAGTGTAAACACTTCTTTTGAAAGTTCCTTCTACTCTTCCTTAAGGTGGGCGGTAGTACTCATAGACAAACTGCTGAAGGCATCAACAATAACATTAGCCTTAACTGGGTGGTAAAGAACGCTCATGTCAGAATCTTTAAGAAATTCTAACCACCTCCTTTGTTTTAGATTAATCTCTCTCTGAGTGAACACATATTGTAGGCTCTTGATATAAGTGAAAATATCCACATGAACACAATACAAATAGTGACACCATATCTTCTAGGAGAATACTACAGCAGCCAACTCTAAGTCATGGGTTGGATAATTCTTTTCATGAACTTTTAATTGTCTGGAGGCATAAATTATAAGCTTGTCATTTTGCATTAACACGCAACCCAAACCAACTCTAAATGAATCATATTACACCACAAAACCTTGAATACCGGTGGTAAGGTCAACACTGGAGCATTAGTCAACCTTTTCTTCAACTCCTGTAAGCCTTTCTCACAAGCTTTAGACCTTTTAAACTTAACAGTTTTCTAAGTCAACTTGGTCAAAGGAGACAAGATATATGAAAACCCCTTAACAAACCTTTTATCGTAGCAAGCCAAACCCAAGAAACTCTTTATGTCATTAGGAGATGTGGGTCTAGGTCAACTCTAAACTGTTTCTATATTTTGGATTTCAACTGTAATCCCATCATCAGATACTATATGGCCAAGGAATCCACATACTTAAGCAAAAATTCACAGTTTGAGAGCTTAGCATATAACTTCTTATCTTTGAAAGTCTAAAGGACTATTCTAAGTTGACTAGCATGATCTTCTTCATTACTTGAATAGATTAGTGTGTCATCAATAAAGATGATAACAAATATTTCTAAATAAGGTTTGAAGACTCTATTCATAAAACCCATTAATGTTGCAGGCGCATTGGTCAACCCAAATGACATGACTAAAAACTCATAATGCCCATATCTAGTTTTAAAAGGTATTTTTGGAATGTTGCACTCTCTAACATTCAACTGGTTGTAGCCTAATCCAAGGTCAATATTGGAGAATAAAGAAGCACCTGAAATTGATACAATAGATCATCAATCATTGGAAGAGGATACTTATTCTTGATTGTAAATTTATTCAATTGATGCTAAACTATATACATCGTAAGGGAACCATCTTTCTTTCTCACAAATAAGATAGGAGCTCCCCAAGGTGATACACTTGGTCGGATAAAACCCTTATGTAAAATATCTTTCAACTATTCTTTCAACTCTTTTATTTCTGCCGGTGTCATTCTATATAGTGTAATGGATACAGGACGAGTATATGCAAGGAGGTATATACCTAAGTCTCTCTAGACTATGGGAATATCATCTGGAAAGACTCCTGGGAAATCTTTCACTACTGGAACTGACTGAATAGGAGGTATCTCAACACTATAGTCATTAACTCAGTCTAAGTGATAGACATCCCTTTAGAAACTAACTTCTTCGCCTTAAGGTACAAAATGAATCGACTTATTTTAGGGTCATGTTGACTTCTGTCCAACTCTAGACTGGCTCATTTTCAAAAACTAAACTTGACACTCGGAGTCTACAATGCCAACTGAGGCATAACACACATGAGGAGTGACCATACAAGGAATGAACATCGAGTCTTCTAAATGATAAACTCAACTAAATCAGCCATGATTAACTCCTGTGATGACAGAAAAAGGACAACAATGATAGACTTTTTCTGCTAGAATGGATTCACCAACATGTGTGGAGACACTGAATGGTTCACTAAGTTTCTCATGATCAAAGCAAAAGGTCAGGAGATCCAAATGGAGTGAAAAAGTAAGCTCAATCTTCGGTCTAGTAAGGTAAAAACAGTTTATTCATAGACTTGAATCATACCAGTGACAACATCTGGCGAGTTCTAATGCTTTTGGTGATTATTGAGAGCATACAAGCGGTTTAGTCCTCCACTAGTACCGGAAGTAGCTCCCCTAGATGCAGCCCTGTCTGGTGGAGCAACTCATGAAACGTTGGCTCTATTGCTCTTATTACCACTTCCTTGCGTGTTCTTTGGACAATCTCTCATGAAATGTCTGGTCTGACCGCACTTGAAACAACCAGTGGATCCCTCACGACAAACACCAGAGTGGTTTCTACCATATTTGGCACAGGCAGGATGCTTACTACCCCCCAAAACACTACCCGGTGAATATACATGTTAAGCTCTGGAAGTCACATTTTTTCTTAAGTGTAGGTGCACTAGCATATGATGGGGCATGACCTATCATGTTGTAACGGGATATGAACCTGGTTGGCATATCTATGTTGCTGGACTCATTTCCTATCTTAGCTCTCTTATTTCTACACTCTTTATGTCCCTCTGCTTTCTCCTCTTCAACTGCTGCACATAAACCATCCACTGGATATGTCCATGTCACAGTGTCAGCATTCCGCTCTGACCACTTTTTTGATCCCACGACAAAACCGGGACAACAAGTTCTCCTACTCCTCATTTCCTAACCCCTCAAGATCATCTTGGGGACAGTGGGTGTGAAGTTTCAACCTAATACTCATGCCACACTCAAGTGGAGTCCTATTTAAGTGTAAGAAACTACCGTACCGTAGCATATTTCAATTTCAGGGAAAGAAATGCCCCAAGAGAACTTCTTCGAAATAAGCCCCAACCTCGGAGATGTGGTGCTGTTATCTCTGCCCTTCTTCCACTGATCAAAACAAGTCTAAGCCTAATTTTTCAGTTGATAGCAGCTATTCAACCCCAGCCTTAGAAAACATTGCATCACATCAAAAACCTTCTTCTAGTCCTCAACAAAATTTTCCAAATCCTCACTAGTGATCAAACCCATGAAACATGAAGGATTCATCCTCATGAATCCTTGAAGTGTCAACCTCTTCTTTTCTTTCTTCTCTATTCTACCCAACTTGATTGGTTTCAACTTGACTGAGTATCATTATTGCCTCTCTAAACTCAACATTAGAAACTTCTTCTTGCGGTTGTACTTCAGGTGCATTGGGCAACTCTGGTTCCTCTATGTCTCTCCTAGTTGGGCTAACTATTGCTTCTCTTCGGGGAGGCATGGTTATCTGAAACACACAGAAGCACAAATTAGAGAGAATTTTTTAAGTATAAGATCTAACACACGAAAAGGAATATGAAAGAAGTGAGAAATTTCTATATGTTGCACCCTCATAATTATAGATGTGGCGCGCTTCACATTGATAACTAGGAATCTAATAACACGACTTCATAGAATCTCAAGGACTTTTGAACTCTGGGCTTTGATACCAAGTTTGTCAATCCCTGAAACTACGCCCTGGATGTGGCCAAAACCGAATGACCATTGCTGGACTTGAGCAGATGCTTGTGCTGGCTTACTTAACTAACCAACAGACTTAACTCATTCAATAACTTAAGTTAATAATTTGGCCAAAATGACACTTAAGTCTCAATAACAAATTATTAGCAATACAAGGAATAAGAGACGCAATGCTAACTTTCTGACTGTGTATCTATAAAGCCTTCTAAAACTGAGATAGATATTGGGATAGACCCCACACCATCCTAATAAGGAAAAATATTGTAAAAGCAATAAAAAGAGTCCTCCAGAATGCAAGGAGGCTCACCACTGACTTTGGAGTGCTCAACTTGATCAACAGTGCGCCAGATGTCGATCCTCATTACCTGCTCTACATCATGATACGATGCAGGTTAACTGGCATCAGTACATTGAATGTACGAGCATGCGAGTTGGAATGTTAAAACGACTTAAGCTTGAAACGAGTGAGAATGAATTCTTACCTTGACTCTGCGCAACTTATGAATAACATAACTCAATAACACTAACTCATTTCAATATAAAGCGATTTAAAACCAAGTCCAATATAAAGAAAAGTCGTTTTGATACATGTTGTGATTTCTGAATGCATACAAGGATAGAAATAACCCTTAGATGTATGTAAAAATACAAATAAACGTATATATATATATATATAGCTACAGTGATGATACAACGATTTACCTCACGCTTCCAACACATCCTATACCCGGACAAAGGTATAAGAGCTGAACTGCCTAATGGATACACTAGTATATTGCGAAAAGGGTTCATCTAAAAAGTATGACCCTTTTCTACCCATGGTGGTTACTGGTCCATGCATGAGGGATGTGAGTTGTCTAAAATCTCTCCCATATAGATTGTCAATACTACTCCCAAAATATATTGGCTCTTATGTTTTAAAAACATATTGATTTTGTTGTTTGAGATTAATGCTTAAAATACTTAGCTCAAAGGCTATCTTTGAAATCTTAGTTTCCCTACTTGCTCTATTTAGAAAGTTATTTCTCTTTAATTGAAATCTAGCCCGAAGTTTCTTTAGAAATATCATTTTTCCTTATTTTAAAATGTGAAAACATTTTAAGTTCTTTTGGGAATAGTTATCTCCCATATACTTCTTGGAATACTTCACTTTACTCTGAACTGAACTCGATCTTAAGTCTTAAAATGACGCTTAGACATTTTTGAAAGACTTATGAAACTTGAAATGAACTTCTTCTACTTATCTTTAGTCCTTAATCAATCTGATCTTTAAGTCTTAAAATAAGTTTAAAGTATTTGCAAAAGACTTCATGAAAGGACTTTAGTAATTCACTAGACTCGAATCTAACTTTTACTTGACTTTGAAGTTATGGATTAAAGGTTGTCCCTTCGTTTTTTTGATGTTTAGATATGATTAGACCATTTAGAGTAGTTAGAAATCTAAGGGAAGTAAAACAACCTCAACAGGTCTTGATCTGACTGAACTACGAAAACTGGGTCAAAATATGCCAATGTGGGAGCATATTCGGGCGCACCGTGCCGATAACCCCATTAAGTTTGATGACCATTTTGTCTCAACTTCTTGCAGGACCACTGACCGTAGTCTCCTGGCTCAGATGGGCAGTGCCATTCGTTGTGTTATCCAGGTGCGCCTGCATGATTTTCTTTCTCCATTTCGTTTTTTGATTCTAAAAATCGCTCAAACCTCCATAGTTCTTTTTCCAAAACCCTTATATTATAATACTTCCCCCCCCAAAATAAACAACAAATTTAACTAACCTCCGAAAAACACCCCTAATTGTCGAATCCAAGCAACAGTAGGCCTTCACAAGCTTCAACTTCAACGACTCAATTACTAATAATTCAACCATGTATTTCAAGAACTCACTATTCTGATTCAGTCCAATCTGAAAAATCAAAGGATTGTAATTAAGATTGGTGTGTATGTGAACGGATCCAGACACTAAACAGTCTCACATAACTTTGATATGGATTAACACCGCTGAATTCCATTGCAACATTGCTTATCTTGGGCGAATCCTTGACTTTTTCTCCTTTTTTTCTCTTTCTTTTTTCTCTTCTACAGCCCTAAGCGTGATTTTGATTTATAATCTGAATTAAAACGTGTTTTACCCTGAAGATAAAGTCTCTAAACACGAACATAGGAATTAATTGGTGGCATACTACTAGTTTGCCCTTCCTTAAATTCCAAATTGGATTTCCTTACTTAAACAACCCAACTTCTGATAAGGCATATCTTTTCTCTACGATTCGAAATGCACAAACTTCGCTAGTTTTGAAAAAAAAATATCTCCAAGGTCTTTCCAACATATCAGGATAACTATTCTAACTCATCCTGACTCGAAGTTATGTCGGAGAAATTACCGCAAAGTCACTTTCTAACTTAGTCAATTTCCAATTTTTTTTATATTTTTAGTTTGCTTAAGCTTTTGTCCTAACTATTTAAAATTTGAGATGTTACCCAGCACATTTGTCTTCCGTCTTTCTTGAAGGTAGCGTTAGAAAGCTATATTCTGTTCACATGATCGTAAAGAGTCTAAAAGCTTTTTTATCGTATTTCATGAATTATTTGACTTGTACCTTGTCCTACTTTGTTGGCTACCTCCAAATGATATAACGTCTACCATTGACACTCAACTCTATTATTTGTGACAAGAAACGTGTTATGATAAAGTTTTAATCAATTAAATTATTACTTTTATTTTTCTTGATCTTTTTTCGTCTAACTTCTAGAGAGCTTGTTTTGGCCTCAACAAACAATACACGAGCGTACATTTCATTGTTATATTAAGGCACTAGGGGCCGTTTTAGATCTTTTGGGGGGTCGTCCGGAGCCCCAAAAAATACAGGAGTATAAGCAGCTATACTTGTGCATTCCACTAGGCCTAACAAGATAGGTGGAGAATCAGCATCAAGTATGTAGAGACCGTGTCTATGATCATGGTGAAACCACGTTTGACGAGCGAGTAGTAAAAGACCGTGTTCTATATGTAGGTAGGTGATAAACCTACCGGGGGTAGCGACATGTGTATTGAACCAAAGAGCCGCATATTTTCATTCACAACAACAAAATAACTTTTAAGACAATAACTACACACATTAATATAACGGTATGCGCAAGTCTTTACCAGCATTAGTTAAGTGTTATTAGCTCCAATGTCACTCCTAAATCCTTTTTAGGGATACATACAAAGTAGTGCTAGGGATTTCAACTCACAATACATATTTAGCTACTTTTCTAATTAATTGCCGTAAAGTTAATTTTTATATTAAGAGTTGACTTTCTTGAAAATGTAACATTCAGGATGTTTGAGGAAAAGAGTTGTCTTTGGTATTCAGGTTAGGGGGCTATCTGGGGTATAGCAGAAGCGATTATTACTCTCGGTTAGGGACCTTAAGGGATTTGGTTTTATTTTTGTACCTAACCTACCCGGCCTAGGGTGCCTGTTAGGTATTGCTTTTGCATGTGCTTCTAGATATTTTTTGTTATAGGGAGATTATTTTTACATATATTTGTCTGCAAGACAGCCCCTGTCGAGGGCATGCGTGTCGAGTAGCACAAACCAATCCATCAAAACTTAATGGGTTGGCCAATGTTCTGTTTGTTATTATTTAATAAAAATAATTTTACCTTGTCAAATAAAAATATATTTTCATTCAAAATTAATGTTTGGTGGGAAGAATACAAATTGTAAGTGTTTTTTAAATTTTTGGGGAGGAATTTTTGGGAAAAATTAGTGACAATGAACTTTTGTTGTTGTTTCTTGAACATCTGATTCAACTTAAAGTTTTAGCATTTAAGTTTTGTTGAAGTTGTACACATGTGGAGTCAACTCATAAAAAAAAATGAGAACTCTTTATGAGAGAAATGCTACGAAAAAAGAAATTATAAAAATGAGATTATTTATCAAAATAAAGGTATATACATAAATAAGGGAGAATAGCTTTCGGGAAATTGGCTAATTCCTTGTTGCAAGTGTAATCATTGAGAAAAGAATTGAAGGGAAGACAATAGCTTTCTATTTGGGTAATGTCATGTTGAATAGTTCCATTGAAAAATAAATTAAATTCGCAAATTATTCTTCCCTTCTATTTCATGCTATGAAATTAATTCTTCACATTTATATTTTCACTATTTTTGTAATGCGCCCAATGGGAGTACGATGTCCCACACACAAACATTCACACACCATCACAAAAATAGGGAGGTATATCGCCACCAAGACGTTTACGTCTTCGGATCTGTCTTGTCAACAGACACCTGGGTATGTCGTTTTGCTCAACCTTTTTTTGTGCGAGCCCCCTAATCAAATTAATCATTACATCTATAACTTAATAGGAAAAAACACATTTCATATTTCAGGCACAAGTGAACGTTTCAAAATTAAACTTAGAAATATTAGGAGAATGCGGATGATTCACCTTACTAATAGACCGACCAAATCAAGGTACAAGACTTACATATCGCTATCAGCGTAAAATGAGAAAAAAAACCCACCTTTGAAGACGATAGCTTAATTTTTTTTGTATGCTCCTAAGTCAGCTTATGATGATTTTTTGATTTTCTTTGTGTCCTATTTAATATACTTTAGGTTGACTTTAATTAAATATAACTTAATTTTTTGAATCTTATAATATAACTAATTTGTTTTTATCTTAGTTCCTCTACTAAACATATTCAACAAGTTCAAACTAGACATTAACTGACGAGAAAAATATAATTATGTAATTTTTCCTTTGGACTAATCTCATGGATCACCAAATTTATTTAGAATCATAAAATAAATTTTTCAATGTAATCAATTACTCATTCCTCAAGTGAAAAAAATTTAAGTATCCGCACAATAAAATAGACGCAAAGGAATTTGAAGTTTATAATTTGTGAATCATTTTTCTTATAGTAGATGTTATATTTAATATAATGATATATCTTATATATATAATATCTACATATATAAGATATATGTTATTAGTGTCATAGAAGACACTATGGTATTTTTCTCGTATGTTCCTTCTAACTACCAAACAAATTTTAACCAAAATAAAACTAGCATTACATAAAAGATGAAAAATATAATTATTTAACTTTTCAAATTCATTTAACTAATATTATGGAATTACAAAATATATTTAAACATAAAAATTAATATTTTCAATGTAATATATTACTCATCTAGAGAATAAAGTATCGCACAATCAAATAGAGGCTAAAGAATTTGAAGTTTATCAGTTGTGAATATTTTTCTCAAAATAATATGTTATTCAGTCTCCAACTAATATTTTTTCATGTTAGTTCAACTTCAAAAAAAATGAAATATTTTAATCATTAAACACCCCTCTTAAATAAGGCTATGTTTTGTCAAGTACAGATTATTAGTCTAGAATACAAATATCATTAGAGACTATTAATCAAAATAAAAGTATAGGACATGAAAAAGGTAGCAATAAGATTCTTATTTAGTTAATGCCTTGCTTTAATCCACTTAAAAATAGGAGTTGAATTCCAAAATTATATTTTGAAAGGAAAAAAAATGTCCCAACTTTTATTATTTCTTTTTATTTCATCTAATGAAAATTTTTCAATTTATCTTTAACTAGTTTATAAAATTTGACCCTTGAGGGAAGTTGTTTCCTCACTTCACGCACCATTTCTTCTTGCACAATAGTAGGTGGATAGGTCAATCACCACAGATACTAATTAGAAATGGGGTGTCATTCTGGCAATAAAATATGGATGTAGAAAAACAGTTATACAATTACTTGGTGTCCGTTTATTATTAATTACGTATAGAAATGCAACCCATTATTGACCAGTTATCTACTACACATAACAACCCTCTAGGTCATTTATATGAAATGACTTCATTCCATCGTTACGGCTTAGGAGCATTTCTATGCAGACCCATTCGTTTATACAATCTGTCACCCTAGGCCAGTAAAGCCATTGCTTGGGGCCTCATATATTTTGGGAGCCATTTGGAAACAATCAATTACTGGGTACTAATGATTGTTATAATTTGTGCAAAGGAATTTGCATATGGATGAAAAAAAACTTGAGATTTCATGAGAAGCATTTTATATAAATGTTGGTGATAATTCAAAGTCACTCAGAGTTCCTTGAAGATCTTTCAGTGTTTATTACTCTAATAATTAGGGTAGATCTAACTATTTTTTCACTTCACAATAATTCTAACCAATAAGCATAATGAAAATATTTAAATTGTCTTATGTTATTGGTAATTATTGTAGATAAAACAAATGATGAGAATTGAAAAATTATTGGTCTTTAACCTAGAACATTCTTTAATCTGTAGTATTTCTTCTTCTGTATTGATGGTTTAGATTTATTTTTATATTAAAGTGTTAAGGGAAACAAAAAAGTTGGAGGTAATGATCTACAAAAATATTCAATCACAATAGAAGAAGACTGATTTTTTTGTCCAAATACTCATTTGCATATAGATAATGTTAATAGTTTATGTAACTTTGTACCAGCTCATCTAAAATAAATGGTTTTTTTAAATTTCAATTGATTAATCTGTCTTTAAAAGCTATATATAAATTACCATTTTAAAAAGAATTATAAAACAATTGATCGGTTAAAAAAGTACGCATAATGATTTCACATCTAAAATAGCTAGAACAGAGCATTTTAAATTAAATGTATATATGTATTAAAATAAATAAATATTCGGGTCCCTCTCTGTCAATGTTGGGCTTTACAGGACTCAATGTTTTTCGTCTATGAAAACTACCTTTCGTGTGATCCTGAGGCGTCTAGTGCCAATTTCAATGAGCCTATTGTTCATTTTTACAAAAATGGAGCTTGGGTGGGACGACTCACTTTTTGCAAGAAGACCCTGGTTTGAAGTTTTTGATAATTACTTTTTTTTTTGATAGAGATTTTCATTTTTGCGCATAATAAGAATTCTGAATAAATTTTGAAGCCCAGTCCCCCCTTGAGAGAATTTAGGAAATGGACCAAACTAGTTGATGTGGGCCTCCAGGCGGTGTAAGCCATACGAGTTCATATCCTAGGGGTCGGGGGTCGTACACTTTCATAAAGGCCTAATTTGTATGGTTTGCGATTGTGTGGCCTTGACATATTATGAAGGTGTAGCCAATTTTACCTTCCCATTCGCATGGTCTCCTTGTCGCAAGCGTGACCAAGTTGACCACCTTTAGACATTGTGATCATGAAGTTTGATCTCCATGGTTGTGAGGAATATTTTATTAGCGGGCCACGATCCTCACCCTTTACCTAATTATTACGATAAATTAATCCATCTTATTTCTTAAAATAAAACCATATGCAATCTGTTCTTTTTTTCAAGATTGGTTTTGGTGATATCTCCATCAATTGAGCTCCCTTTTGGGTAATTTAAACTAGTGGACATCAAAAACATCGTGGCTATGTGGTTGGTTTTTTAAGAGCGTCACGGTGTAATGACCCTCTCAGTCATCTCTTTATGAAAGCCTTTTTGTTTGTCATTTAGAAATTTTCCGATATTGATCCCATCACCTTTACACTTATTGGGACAATAGTTTTGTCACCTATTGTCTTGCTTGTAGTTTTTTAATGATTATCTAATATTTTGGAGCTTTTAAACCATTAAACATTGATTTAGATTAAAATTGGTAGGAGAAAAAAATCCTTGGAAAAATATTCTCATGGTTGACCTAGCTTTGGAAGGTAATTTAGAGACTAGTGGGATTAGACCACCGATCCTAAGACTAACGTCTTTTTGGTGCAAGTTTTGCAATTAGATATGTTAACTTTAAGTTTAGGCGCGAATTTGACCTTGACCACCTTCTTGGTGGAAACTTCATAGATAGATTTTTTATTCTATGGGCGGTTAGCTTTCTAAGGGTTAAATTCGGTCTAAATTCCCTTTTTAAAAGAACGGATCCCAAGTGTCATGGCCCGAGCTACCCCAAACGCTGACCTGTCGAACCTAGGACCACACGTGATCCCAAGCTAACCCTTGCTGGCATGAGTGTAGCATGTCCTAAAGATAATCAAATACTATTGCGGAAGCTAAATCATACTAAAATTAAATATGAGGATTAACCATAGTCTGGGATAACTGATATATTTGAAAATAATGATTTTAAAAAATACAAAAGAAAATATTAACTCCGTACTAAGCGGAATCTAAACTATGTCGTAAAATAGCCTCTAAACTAGACTAATAAATATTGGGACAATCCCCAGATAAATCTAGCAAAAACTTAAACTAAATGACTAAAGAACGAAAATGAAACCAATGAATAGTTTTCCATCGGGGGGAAGGAGAACACACCACTTATTCTGCTGAACTGGATCGGGAAATCGATTTGTATTATACCTATCTGCATGCTTGAAATCCGAACCTCAAGCACGAGAAGGATGTACGTCACGTGAATGCGTCAGTTATTGAACAAAAATACTAAGGCATGTAGTATAGAGTAAACTGAAATAAAATATCAATGAACAAGCACAGAAAACAATTTAATATCTGGACTGAAGGTTGATATTTCTTAGTTAAAGCTGGATGGAATGACCAATTTTACATGCTTAAAATGTAATCAGAATGGATATTGATAAATGGTCAAGTGCAAAGAGTCTGACTGAACTTGGGGATCCTATATCCGAGAATAAAACCACATGAGCTAAATGTGGGTCCGATGTATCGACGCCCCATCGAGAGGATGCCAATATACCCTGCCAAAGTATACAGAATATGCTCGCGTTATCACTAACTGATTGCCCACAGAGGTGAATTACCACCTACTGGGCTAGTAGTTTCTGGGACTATAGTCCAACTCGGGATTATGCTACTCTCCCAATGAATATCTGTAAATTACTATTATATTATAATTTCTGTAAATACTGGATAGATCAAACTGAACATAGGCAAACTGAGATGCAACAATGAATCTGGTATTATGCATTTAATTATTGTGGCATGTATATCTGAATGTCTGAAATATATGACCTCCTGTGTAATTCAGAGACTGCAAGTAAATACAAAGCTAGGGTCCTGAAATTCATGGCGATATAATGAGTAATAACATGATAATTATTTGGAACATCTATATAATAAATTCATGAATTTAGTTCAAAGTTTTAGAACCCTAGGTTTAATCATTATAAGAGAATCAAGAACTGACTGAAACTAAGGACCCAATGGGTGAAAGGAACCCACTAGTGAAATCCCACTTACCTGGTGATGAAATCAATGGAAAAATACTTAAGTTTGAGGGCTGGAACTGCTGGAGCTTGTGGCTTTCTTGAACTAGGGTCCTTGAGCTTTTTTTTCTCCTCTCTTGCTTCTAATTTTCTAAGTTTTTATTTAATGATTTGACTTGGATATGTTAATCATGTTTCTAGGCTTAAACTAACTAAAATCTGATGTTTTAGAGTCAAAACGACGTAACTTAGTGTTTAAACGGAGTGGGAATGGTCAAAAGAGCCATAGGAAGGTTGCTGTCAAGCCTCACGTCGGCCAGGACTGACGGTCCGTTGTGTGCCCGACGCCCCGTCGTTGGGTCTGTCGTGAGGGCCTGATCCACAGGTCTTTACTAAAATGGGCATAACTTTTTATTCGGAGGTCTGATTTTAGCATGGTCAGTGTCTATGGAAATATAATTCAATTATCTATCGGTGGGTAGGTCATGGGAGACCTAATTCATTTTGTGCTAAGAGTTATAATCATTTTAAGTTGACCATCCTACATTTCCCCTTAACTGGCTGCAAATTTTCCACCTAAGGACCATCATTTAACTTACGGACCGTAAGTACGACCTTCGTCCAAGACTTAAATAATTTTTCTAGGCTCATTTTTTTGGAGTTTCTAATCTTATCGACTGTTATGCAGGACGGACTGTGGTTCGGGCTACGGTCCGTAGATGCTATACCTTTGGTAGCACCTGCCAATTTTTTTTGAAAAACTATTTTAATTGGGTCTATTTGGCTACGGCTGTACCCATAGCTCCCCTTTGGGAATACATTCGTCCTCGAATGAGACGACACTACTTCTTCAATAGAGGAGCGAGATGCAAACCCCACTAACTAAACACTGGAACTAAGTTCTGACTGAATTGAGTTCTGAGTCATGGCACTTATGCTAAAAATGAAATACAAACTGGGGAACATAATTCTAAAACTAATTTACCACACGACTGACTGTAAACTTGCAGAGGAACATTACCTCAGAGCTGGAAGGTGGAATCCGAAGGAAAAAGGTAAGATACTTTGCTTTCATGCTGCTTCTGCTTCCCAAGTATCTCTCTCTTGGGACTGACTCCTACACAAACCTTGACTGAAGCGACTTCTTTGGTTCTAAACCTCTAACCGACGGTCAAGAATCTCAACTGGTAACACTTCCTCATAAGGAAGACCTATGTTTTCAACCGCACACTCTCTAATGACACTATAGAGGCTGGGTCCCAACCTACACACAGTCTTCTAGAGTGAATGTTCAGACCGGAGCAACTGCTGCTAATTTTTCTGTTTTTCTGGAAATTCTAACTCTATGCCACCTGTCAATCCTCTTCAAATCTTGTAAGGGCCTACATATCTTGGGACTGAGCCTTTTCCTAATTATTTAACAAATCAATCACCCCTTTCCTATGTGATACTTTCAGAAAAACTCAATCATCACTTGGAACTCTATTTTCTTCTCCTTACGCTACATAGATTTCTCTGACGATCCGCGACTTGGGCTGTCTGTAAGTCTATCTCTAATGAGTTTGCCCTTTCTCCATACATAAAGACTGAATCTGATCCTATCAAGTCCTATCAAAGCTGCTCAACCTACTTCACAAACCAACGCAACAAATATCTAACATCTACCCCCATATCAAGCCTCATAATGGGCAATCTGAATGCTGGAATGTAGCTTTTTATTGTAGCATAATACCAATAGAGAAGGGGATTATCCAACTACCTTTGAATGATCGCACAAATCTCACATATCCTCTCTGGTCTGAATGATCGCTCGTCCTTCCCATCTCCGTTTTGCGTAATAAATGATGCACTAGGTTACTTGAGTACAAGACCTTTTGAAATGACTTCCATAAATGAGAGGTAACTGCGTAACTCTTCTCCGAGATTATAGACCATAGAACCCCATGCAACACCTCACATTTTCAGTAATGGTTAATCTTGGCATAGTCGTCTTCCGAATATGTAGTCTTGACTAGCCAAAAAGCGAGAAGCCTTAGTCACCTATCATATCCACCCAAATTGAGTCATGCTGTTTGCTAGTTACTAGGTAACCCTATTGATGAAATCCTATTGATCACATCTCACTTCCATGACTAATATTGATCTCTTGAGTCATACCTCCTGTTTCTTATGTTCTACCTGACTTTCTGGCAATTTGGGCATTTACTCACAAAGTCTCTATACCTCCCTCTTCATTCATTCCACCACTAGACTGTCTCCTGTCGATCCACGACTCTTATTGGCACCCCTGGATGAATAGAATACCTGGAGTTATTATCTTCGGCAGAATATGGCGGCGTTAACTCTCCCCGCATCAGGAACACCAATCTACCTTGGTAGCGAGTCCCACTCTCCCCCGTGGGAGAAAACCTCCTTTCCCTGATTGTTTACGGCACCCGTTAAGTTCAAAGCAAGATCGGATCACACTCTTGCTTTTATTTAAAATCTTTTATTTAACCTCCACTACCAAAGACGCTTCTTCCCCATTCTGAACTGTTACAAAAATCGCTGTTTGAATGGCTCATAAGGCTAACTCCCCAGCGAGCAAGCCTATAACATCCTTCGTAGCTCCTTTTTTTCTTCCTCAATGGGCACACTTCCATATAATAATCTATACAGAGGCATATCTACTACATTCCTAACCAATATGGTTATGCAACTCATATCAAAATTCCTTAAGGAACTCAAGTCATCTCCTCTGGTCAAAGATTCAACTTTCTGAGGACGCCTAATGAAGATCTTTATGGTCAGTGAACACATCTAATGTGCAACCATACAAGTAGTGTCCGTCCGTCTTCCAGATCTTGAGTGCAAACACAACTAGACCTAACTACTGCAAGCTCGGTCTGAGTTGGATATTTCTTCTGCATTCACCTTAAGCTTTCTAAAGGCATAAGATATAACCTTATATCTTTCAATCAACCACAACCAAAGGCCACTATGTATGCATCGCAATAGATCACATCCAACTGTGAACCCCTGGTAGAGTCAAGAAAAGTTAAGTCAATGACTTTTCAATTGGAAGCTTTGCTCACAATCATCTGACATGGAACTGACAGCTTCTAGTCACCTAGTCAGTGGTTAGAATATGTAGAAAATCCTTCACGAACCTTCTGTATAATTTTTCTAGACCTAAGAAACGTCTTATATCTGTAGCAGCGGTAAGGTCATTTGTCATTGTATTTCACTTCTTTTAAAGAATCTTTTGTAATCTACGGGTGAGTCCCTCGCTAATACAAGTGACCAAGGAAAGCACAGATTGCAACTAAAACTCACATTTACTAAACTTAGCAATCATTTGCGATCTTTGAAGTCTGCATAACAATCTCAAATGATTGCATGATTCTTCCTCCTCCTAGAGTAAATGAGGATATCATCAATGACACGCTAACGAACAGTCTAAGCACTAGTTTACACTCTATCATCAAATCCTGAAGAGCTTCAAGAGCATTGGTAATCAAACAACCTAACACAAATTCATAATGACATACCGAGTTTCTAAAAGGGTATTTCAGAATGTCACTATCTCTGACTCTTAGCGATGATCCCCAATCTTCAGTCTTCTTTGATAAATAACTGCCCACCCAGCCCAGAAGTTGTCAAACAAGTCATCAATCCTTGGTATGAGAATACTTATTCTATATTGTGACCTTGTCAACTGTCTATAGTCAATGCACATTCTTATAGACCATCTTTCTTCTTACGGAAAATACTGTGTCCCACCCAATGGTGAAATACTAGGTCTAATGAAAACCCTTAAATAAAAGTCTTTTTCAACTACTCTTTCAATTCCTTAACTCTTTGGTAGCCATTATGTAAGGAGGATTAGAAATAGGTTGGGTATCTGGAAGGAGATCAATTCCAAAGTTGATTTCCCTTTTAGGAGGAACCCCGGGAAGATCTTTTGGAAATACTTTTGGAAATTCACATACTACTAGAACTGAATCAAGAGATGGGGTTTTGAAGGCTAGAATCCTTAGCCCGAAGTAGATGATAGAGATAGCCCTTAGATATCATCTTTCTGGTCTTAAGGTAAGAAATAAATTGACCCATAGGCTCTAGGCTACTACCCTTCTATTCTAAGATTGGTTCATCTGGAAACTGAAAAACGAACAATCCTAGTTTTATAATCGACTGAGGTATAACATGAGTGTAACCAAATCACGCCTAGAATGACATCGAAGTATACCATTTCTAACTCTACTAGATGTGCTGAGGTTACTTTCTGAGAGACTATGACTGGTCAATTTCTGTATACCCGTCTAGCTATAATTAGGTCATCGACTGAAGTAGAGACTGAGAAGGGTTCTGAGAGAGTTTCAGGACTGACACTGAATTGGACTGCTATATAAGGAGTTACAAAAGAAAGAGTAGCCCCTGGATATAACAATGCATAAACATCAAGGTCAAAAACTTGTAACTTACTAGTGACTACATCAGGAGAACCTTCCTGATCTTGGCGAACCTGAAAAGCATAAAGTCTGTTTTGGTGCTGATCGCCACCTGTACCAGATGAGTTACCCTGCTGAGTTAGGCGATTTGCTGGTGCTGCTAAATTTGTAGACTGAGCTCTACCATTACCACCTCCTTGACCCTGACTAGAAGGACAGTCCCTCAACCAGTGACAAGACTGACCACATACAAAAAATCTTTCTTTTTCGTGTAAGACACACACCCGAATGGTTCTTACCACACTTAGGGCAAGTGGGGTAAGTGTTGGTGCCTGAAACACTTCCACGAGACTTAGATCCTGGTACTCTGCCATTCTGGTCATACCTATTCTTGGCGGATGGAACACTAGCTGATAAAGGGGATGGAGCTAAAAACTTTTGCTGACCCTGCGAGCGATTTCCACCACCCGATTTCTGCTGAGACTAGTCATACTTTCTTGTCCTAGCCTTCTTATTTTCCTTAGCCTGTTCCCTAAGATTATCACCCTCAACCTGGTGAGCATGAGTCATAATCCTAGAGATGTTCATATCTCCCAGCAACATAGCATTTATGCACTCTTTCTTCACAAAATTTTATACTCCATAGAAAAACTTATTCATCTGAGCCGTGGAGTCAGCAACCATGTGAGGAGCATACCTGGAGACTTGGTTATACTTCAGCTGATACTCTTGGACTGTCAAGTTTCCCTGCCTCAAGTTCATGAATTCTTGGGCATTTGCTTCTCTCAACTCTATTGGGAAAAACCTGTCGAGAAAAGTCTCAGTCAAGCACTCCCAAGTAATAGGATTTGCATTTGCACCCTTATTCTCCTTCTATTGAGTGTACCAGATATGAGCCACGTCTTTCAGGTGGTATGACGCCAACTCAACCTCATAATTCCCAGTAACCTGCTTCACCTCAGAGATCTTCTTGATTTCATCTAAGAAATTATGAGGATCTTAATTACTAGTCTGCGATCCTAAGAACTTAGGAGGATTCATCCTAAAAAATTTATGGACCTTTTGTTGCTGTTGATCCACTATTTTCATTCATAGGATCATGAACCCGATTGTTCTGGTGGGTCATACTCTGATCCAACATCTGTATGGCATTCCTGAACTAAACATTGGAGACTTCATGATCTGGGATTAGAGGATCTGCGCTTGCATTCCTGGCATTCATATTTCTAGCGCTAGCTGTACGAGGAGGCATGATCTTAAGCGCTAAACGTCGATTTAGAATGTAATTAGATCATACCATACACACGATATGAGTAACAAGAAGGTGAAGTTTTTTTCCTGAAACACTTCATAGCCTCCCTCTCATTAGACGTGGTGCACTTCACACCCATGAAAAGGACTCTACTTAGTGCGGCTTTTTCATACATATTAGGACTCTCGAACCTAGTTCTCTGATACCAAGTTTTATCACGCCCCGAGATACCCTCGAGACGGGGACACGAAACCTAGTTACACAAGTGATCCCAAGCTAACCCTGCTGGCATGATCGTGAGCATACTAAATATAATAAATTGTTGCGGTAGCTAAATCATACTTAAAATTAATAGATCATGAATACCCAATGAGATATTTGAAAACAATGAGTTTAATACAAAAGAAATATTAACTCAATAGTAAGCTGAATCTAAATATGTTTGAAAATAGCCTCTAAACTAGACTAGAAATATAGGGACAAGCCCCAACTAAATCTAGCAAAAACTGAAACTAAATGACTAAAGACTGAAATTTAACTCATGACTGTTGTCCTCGGAGAATGAGGACTCACCACTGAATCTGCTGAACTGGAGATCGGGAAATCGATCTATGCGTGATCTGGATGCTGAGTACCTGAACCTATATCACGAGAAGATGTAGCGCACATATCGGTCAGTACTTGAAAAGTACTGAGCATGTAGGATAGAGTAAAGCTTAAATAAAACATAATTGAACAAGCACAAAAACAAATATAATAATCTGAACGTGATGTGCTAATTTCTGAGCTGACTGGATGCAATGACCAATTTATAATATGCTGAATACTGATATACTGATGGAGCTACTAATAACTGATAATAAAAACAAATGATTTAACTGTTGGGAGTCCGATGTATACGCCCAATCGAGAGGACCCAATATACCCATTGCCAAAGGTATAAAGTGCATGCTGGCATTATCACTAAACTGATTGCCCCCACCAGAGGGAATTACAACCTACTTGGCTAATAGTTCTGGACTATTGCGGTTCTCTAAAACCCTAGTCCAATCGGTATTATGCTACTCCCAAGAAGTCTGTAAATTAACTAATTAATCTGATTTCTGGGAATACTGGATGTCGAAACTGAACATGTAAGTTGAGAATGCATTCAACATTAATCGGTAATATGCATTTATAAACTGAGGCATGATATCTGAAGTGTCTAAATATATGACCTGAACATGGGTAATAAAGAACCTAAAGGAAAATACAAAGGTATAGGGTTCTGAACTTCAGGCATAATATGAGTAATAACATGATAATATGATTTGGAAAATATATTTAAATAAATTAATGAAGTTATAATCAAATTTATAGAAACTCTAAGTTTGATTCATGATTAAGAAAATCAAGAACGTGACTAAGACTAAGGACCAAGGGGGAAAGGAACCACTAGTGAAACCCACATATCTAGTGATGAAATCAAACGGAAAAATACTTATGTTTCGAGGCAGGAAATACTGAGGCTTCTGGCGTTCTTGAACTAGGGTTCTGAGCTTTTTTTCTTCCTGTTTTGCTTCAATTTCTTAAGTTTCTATTTATTGATTTGGACTGATATGTTTTTGATCATGTTTCTATGATGAAAATGACTAAAATCTGATGATTTAGGGTCAAAACTACGTACTTACGGTTTACACAGGGTGTAAAAAAATGTAAAAGGTAAAAAAAGACCCCTAGGAAAGGTGCTGTTGGGCCTCACGTCGCCAGGAATGACGGTCCGTCATGCTCCCGAACGCCCTGGTTGGGGTCCGCGTGGGGGGCCTATTTCAAACAGGCCTGTTATAAAATTGCATATGTTTTACTCGGAGGTTTGATAGGTTTGATATAAGCAAGTAGTGGTATGGAAAGATAATTTAATTATTTATATGGGGTAGGTCATGGAGACCTAATTCATTTGTGCTAAGTGTTATGATTATTTTAAGTTCACCCAATTTCATTTCCCCTTAAGTGGTTGCAAATTTTCCACCTACAGACCGTAGATCCACCTACAAACCATGCTGGTCATCCATAGCTCTTTTCAGAGAGTGGTTGAAGGGAGTCTTGATTGACGGTCACGGACTACAGACCTTCGCTTGACCTACGGACCGTAAGTCCGTTCGTCATCCAAGACATAACCAGTTTTTCTAGGCTGAAATTTTTGGGATTTTCTGATCCCATCGACGGTTGTGCAGGACGGACCATGGTTCAAGCTACGGTCAGTCGATGCCACCATTGGTAGCACCTGCAGATTTTTCTGAAAAACTAATTTTTGGTGTGTTTTGGCTACGGGGTGTTAGACCGAGGTTTTCGAGCAGATTGTTGTTGAATTTGTATGCATAGTGCTAAATGCATGATATTGAATTGTACCTATGAGTTAGGATAGTTGATATTTTTAAATAGAAATTTATGTTATTGATGACTTTAAAAAAGTTTTTATTTTATGTAAGTTCATTACCTGCATTCGAGAATTTCGTAGAGTGACAACATAGAGAGACCATGTTCGAGAATTTCGTAGAGTGACAGAGTAGAGAGACCCGGTTCGAGAATTTGGTAGGTACTCTAAGATAAGAGGTTGCATGATAAACTACAAAAGTGTAAGATCTGGTGGCATTATATGACCTTGTTAAGATTTATTACCTCAGATATTGGTATTCATGTTAACTTACAAAATATTGAGGACGAAGACTTGGACTAGACTCACGGGCACGATAGAAGTACATAGCTTGCTGACGGATAATTGTATTATTCCATAATCTAAGGTGTGTGGACAATTTCAGCACTCTCAGCACCTACGTGTGGGTTGGTAGAAGAGAAAATAAGAAAATGTTTACTATTTTCTCATGTTTGGTTGTTTTAAGTGTTTTGGAAAAATGTATCCAAATCAACTCACTTTCCTCAAATTTAAGGAAAATAACTTCTCTTCAAATCTTATGGAATACATTTTCCATAAACTCTCTTCCAACTTCAAATTATATTTGTTTTTGTTGGAATAATCAATTTATTTTTTCGCTACCCTTAAACAAGCCCCCCTCCCAGCCCCATCCACCCCCCCAAAAATAATTTAACTTCATTTTTCTCCCTGATGCTCATGTGTTCATGAATAGCCCGACGGGCTCCTAGGTACTCATTCAGACCTTTTGAAGGTTGAGCCACGACCCTCTTTAAAGTGTGGTTCAGGTCATTGGGTATACACATCATGAAATAAGACATTTGCCCCAGGAAATGAGTGCGAAAAGCCCCACACACACAATATATACTCTATAGAATCCTCCCCCTAATCCCCCCACGCCAAACTATATACTATCATGCCAACCAAACAAAAACACAATCACCTACTCTCCCCTATCCACTATACCCCACCCCCAGCCCAACACACCCGACATCCCACCCCCCAACAGCACCATCAGAACACCCCACCCAGCCCCCACCCCTCTCCATAACCCCTCTGACCCCTCCTCCACATCACATCATACCCACAGCCACTGGACCACCCACCCTGACCCCACACTACACCCACACCCAACCCCCACCACCTAACACAAGGAGCTCCAATTAGACCCCCCGATGACGAACCACATGCACCTAAAACATACCTACAACAACCAACAAAACCCGCATCCCAGACTCAAAAGATTTAGTATGGGAGATTTCTTCATCATTGAAGGGTTAACAGAACTTGACTTATCAAGATTAATCACCGAACTATTAAAGGAAATATAAAAAAAATTATTAAGAAATCATTAGACTTGTTTAAAGCGTACAAACCATCCTAGCATTACATGCCAATGCTCAAATGGCAAGTAAACCAGAGAAAAAAAGTCACTACACTGCATAATCGATCACGCAGTATCAGATCTTTACTACTGTTACACCTGAAATAACACGATAACTAATATGTTATGCTAGAACACAAAAACATACTGAAATTTAATTCGTAAATACCTTGCAAGCCTATGACACAGCCACCCAAAGACAATCTTCCAAGTAGCATCCCAATTTGAAAGATCTTCAAGCAGCAAAATACACAAGATAGTATGATAGACAAAATAATTACTACAGCCCGACCGTAACGACAGCCGCCCCGTAATACGAAGCACCATCAATTAAGCGCTTTCTCCCAATCCAAAGAGGAACCGACAAATGACCAACGTATTGTATTAAAACAGGAAATTTACCACGTTAGTTTCTTTATATAAGAAAAAAAAAAAAAAACTCACGTCATCTCCATTTCCCTTTAGAAATTAGGATTCTAAGTTTAGATAAATCTGGGCACTATAGGGACCCCAAATTGCATACCGAGGCTTCTATATGGAAATAATCAAATAATTAATTTGAATTATTCGTAAATGATAAATTACAAATCATTCCACTAGAAAAGCTGTAAGTTGCTACTTTTCTATTTATACTTCTAATTCCCCATTAAACAGTTATGTAATTCCCTACAAATTATATATACTAATCAATAAATTAAATTACTGACGAATTCCAATTTAATGATTAATTTGTTTAGAGCACTGCCTAAACTTATTCATGTTGTTGGATTCCAACTCTCTTACAAGGTTGTACACGATAAAAACTTATTATGTTTCTAAAAAAGGGAATTAATCAATCTCTATATCGAGACATGGGATTCATCATTAACTTTATTATTTCATCAATTATATATTATATCATCCAACTTGCCCAAGGTCATATTGACCCCATCTCAGAATCTCACCTTTTAATAAATCAAAAACGAATTATATAGATAGATCTAAACAGTTAGATCAACATTAAGAATATAAGTCATTTAACAGTTAGGAATATGTTGTTGTCAGTAAGTATAAAAGATCTATCTCTGCTCGGTTCCTGTTCAAATTACATACCAACTTTTACTAGCACAAAGAATTTGAAAACTATATTCGTTCTCATAATCAAGATAAAGATAATCTGATCCTCTGCTACAATCGTACTGGGACACTGTAACAATTTTATTCTAGTGGTGTACTAAAAATTTTATACTTATACGAAACCAATGATTTAATCCTCTAGGTATAAGCTAAAAACTCTACACACTAAATCCTCTACTATATAAGTAAATAGACACCATTAACGAATATATGATTTATTAAAATTGGGCAAATATTTATTTTATAATAAATATTATATGTTAACATATGGTTAATAGTATATATCCCAATAAATTCTTTGGACTTTATAAAAAATAACGAATGATTCAAAAATATAGTCCTAAGTTTTTCACGGAAGATATTCTAAAAACATGAAAACGTAATTCGTAGGAAAGAACGAAATGTTTCCACGCGTGGAGACATGCTCCAAATTCTAGAGAAGTAATCCATCGATATGTTAACATATGGAGTTCATGAGTAGAAGGTATTAATTTGGTAGGATGAAGAAATCATCAATATTTTAGAGCCAAATCATCAATATGAGAAGAAATTCATATGTTATATTATATGTGTTTAACAGGATAGTGCATTCACTTTATAAAAACAGATTTAAGCCTAACAATTCTAGGAGGTTAGTTTTTGAAACATTAGTGTTGATATTACATTTTAATATCCTGATCGTAGAATATTGAAAATAAGCATTAGTTAACGACATCATTAAATTTAATTGTCATTATACCCATTTCTTCTATTGTTACAGAGGATGTTATGCTTACAGATAGGAGCATGGTATATGATTTAGCTCGCCAAAAGAATTGATTGGAAAAATTAGAACTATAAGTAGAATGTTCATGATTGTGTTCACACCCAGCTTCCTAGACCCCGATGAGACCGGCGGTCGTTAACCTCTCAGAGGTCGTTAGACAAGCCTCTTCTGTGCATTTATCACAATCGACAGTTAATTTACGGAAAAAATTTAAAACTTTTACTATTTATTGAAGGGGGTAGTAGACTTCATATATTTACTGCCATAAGAGTAATAGACTAATAAGCTCAAACTAAATAACCATTATTCAATAATTAAAATAATTGAAATAGGAAATCATAATATTAATAATTAGTTTGCACAAACGGCCCTTAATAAAATGCGTGATAACAAATGTTTGAAATTAAGAACGCTAGGGACAACAGACACTAGCTATGTCTAATGTACTAAAGCTAGAATAACTAAACGTAGGCATCCTCAACTCAAGAGGACCCTCCAATCTGGAGATCGCGAATCCAACCGCTTCAACGAATCTTCAAATATTCTCTCGGACCTGCGCCTATAAAAATAGTAATAGTATATAGGGGTTAGTACACCACGTGTAATAAAAGTATGGGCGATGCACAACCACATAGGACTATTATGATCAAGGAAAGCTCTTTCCTATAGAAACATGCCGTTTTGAAAGTGAAGTCACTATACTTTACTAATGTGTATGATGAAATCCTTCTATGACTGATGACCAGTTTTTTCATGCCGTTAAAGCATACAAACTCATTTTCTATATGAACATATACGTGGAATCATGAAACATAGTTTAGATGAACTCAACAAAAATTAAAGAATTTGCCCATTAGGCCGAGAGCTTCTTCATCCCATGCCTTAGTTTATTTTTTCAAGTATTTTCTATGTTTGTTATTTGTATTTCAATGATTCTCCTTTATCCTATCTTTACCTACGTGTGCACGATTCATTGCAGTTCCGTTACCTACAATGGAATAAGTAAGTAATCAAAAGACCAAGGAAGTGATGTGAACTACTCTTACTCACAAGTATTTTCTACCATTTTTGTATAAAATTGGAATGAATGAAGTATTTATAAGCCAATATTTATTGGCTATGCCCATTCTTCGATTATTTAAATGATATATAGATCTTGGGGCATATAGTTAAAACTCATGATCTTGCTTACTTTGGGCATGAAGTCTTTATAAGCCAATCCTTATTGGCTATGACCATTATTTTATCATTTTTGATAATATAAAGATTATTGGCTATGCCGATTATTTGATCACTTGCATAATAAAAGAAGTCATTATAAGTCAATCTTTATTGTGTATGCCCATAACTTGTTAAAGACTTCATTCTTATCAAACACTGATGATTGATATTCTTAAGCTCCTGATCTTTTCTTAGTTCGCTTGAATTACATTTTTCTTCTTTATTTCTTCACTTTATGAAGAAAATCTTTCATTAATTTATCATTGGAGCTAACATGAAATCCAGTGTCTTCCCCACACCGAAAAGAGGTGGTACACCGGTAAAGTGAACCTAGATCATGTGAGCTAATATGAAATCCAGTGTCTGCCCCACACTGAAAAGGGATGGTTCAACAGCTAAAGTGAAACCAAGTCCAATATCTTCCCCACACTTAAAAGTGGTGGTTCACCGCTAAGTGAAACATAATACTTTCTTGAGCATTTGACCGACATAGATCGTGTGAGATAAACTTTAAATCAAGTGTCTACCCCACACTGAAAAAAGGTGGTTTACCGGCCAAAATGAAACTGAATAGTACCTAGCTCTCTTAGGTGGAATCCACTGGCTAGTTCCTATGCTGGAAACATAGTTAGAAGACTAGGAGATATCGGAGAATTCTTATATCGTGGTGGGTATTTGCATCAAATCTCATGAGGATTATATGTGCTTGCACAAGATTCATTTCTTGTCTATCGGTGCTTTTCTCAATTTTTATACTTATAACTTTAGAGTGTACTAATAACATTATGGGAAGAATGCTTACTGATTGAGGTACGCGTAACTAGATGGATGACTTGTTCATCCCTTCTTACGTGATGGAATTAAGAACTAAAACCTTACATTTCATATGGTGTTAATGAGACTTGTTCCCACGATTTTTTAATACCTCTTAATGAGTTATCTTGAACATAGATCAATGATGATTGTCACCCTTTTATTTACTTGATGAATGAGAACTTAAGTCTCACATTATCATTATGGTGTGAGTTAGACTTGTCTCACGATTCTAACAAAAAAAAACCCTCTTATGTAAGAATTCTAAACCACCCTTTATGGTGAGTATCTTGTCAGGACTCGTTTTAAGTATGAGTGGACTAGTCGCACTTCCTTTA
Organism: Solanum habrochaites; assembly: GCA_027704765.1. Classification (NCBI taxonomy): domain Eukaryota; kingdom Viridiplantae; phylum Streptophyta; class Magnoliopsida; order Solanales; family Solanaceae; genus Solanum; species Solanum habrochaites. The sequence goes on from JAKWJA010002489.1 coordinate 8,912,223, forward strand.
AAAACACTATCTATTAGGTCACTTCATAACTCCATAGCTTTTAGCTATTGTATTACTCACTTATCTGTTGAACATAAATCTATAGTCTGTGGACCATTCCTTTATGGAAGTTCTAAGGAATTATTAAAAATACTATGATGTTGACAAGTTCGTGTTGTAAAGGGTTATGTGGGACTTGTCCCAATTATTGGACCACCCTATGGTATGAGTTTCATTGAGTTTAAATGGTCATGATTATTTGAATAAACTTATGAATTAGCCCAATTCTATAATCATTTTTGGAAATAACATTGAAGCCAATTTATTGGCAAATAAATAATACGTTCACTGAAAACACTGGTCATGCGGACTATTATTAGACTTCACTTATATTCAGGGGATACTATAGGTCACAATCTCATAATTTGAAGCAATCCCAACTTGAACAGTCAAACTACACTTCATAAACAACGTAATAACAAAATTTCATCTTCTCCAAACACAATTAGGCATTACAGTATTTCTTTATCTAAGGTAAATAATTAATCTAATCATACGGATTCTAACCTATAGGTCTCATTAAACATTATCAAACCAAGAAACCTAACCATAAATGATCAATTAAGCCACCACCATACAACAACTTCTCGAGATTGCATTATTACATTACTATACAAATCGGAAAATAGGGAGAACTAGGAGATTGTGACATTTGTTTCATTGGGAAAACCCTAGTTTCATTTCTTGAATTCAAAATGTGTGGAAAAGCCTCTGGAGAAGAAAGGATCAAGAGATATAAACCATACCTACTATAGAAATTGATCTATAAGGATCGCCATGAACTTTGACACGAACAAATCTTAAAGAATAGGGTTGAAATAGCTAAGAGAACTTGAGAGTATGTTCGTTTTCTTGCGTTTTGGCTCGCTGTTTTCAGTCAAGAGTGTCTTGTGTTTGAAAGTGATTCAAGTCTTTGCGGATGATATTGGACTAGTCAAACTTAGGCTTCAATTATGTTGATTAAATAAACAATTAGCTAATTACCAAAACGCCCCTCCTAAAATGACTAAAAATAAGAACGCAGTTGACTTAGACAAATATAAAAATAGTAAAGGGTTCGGCCTTGATTTTGAATTTAATTATTAAATTAAAGTTGCTCAATTTAATTAAGTAAGTGACATAGGTAAGTTACTAAAAAATTACCCCTAAGTACTAGGGGACATAACCAACCCTATGGACCATCTAGGTTAAGGTAGTAGGATGTTTCTTGAGTAGTACAAGGCTAGTGTCACCAGGTTAGGTTTTACGTTTGTGGGTGATAGTTAGTTTATTTTGTTTGGACCTGGGTTATTTATACTAATTAGGTAGTTAGTTAGAGCTTACAGTTGGTTAGGAAGTAGGCCTCCACATGGCTTGGGACTCCCACACGTGTGCCTACCCACTAAACCGCCCTAACCGAGTCGGTTGAGCTTGTTCTTGGTGATAGCACTGTTACTGACACATTGTGTTGCTGTGCATTCTTGGGGTCCTAAGGATCCTCACTATTCCTTGGAAACTTCTTAATCTACATGATCATTTTAAATAATCTGTGATATGGTACCCTAGGCTTCACGTTTGGATGCCTTGTAACTAATGTATTGCACAACTAAGAATTAATATTTAGCTTAGGGTTCTTCATTGCAGGTACAATCCAAACAATCTTGGATTGGGGATTGAAAAATAAAGTATGTTTAATACATAGGGAATTGGCTAATACCTTAAGCCAATATTTCTAACATGCCCAATGTTACTCAATACGGGGCATTGGGATGCCTTTGTACCCGATAATATCTTAAAACCTAAATAGGATCTTCACTAGAAAAGGACATTTCTGAAATTTTACAATGTGTTTTATATTGTTAAAATATTTGATGTTATCATGCTTAAAAAAAGTTTTTATTTCATTTAGGTTTATTGCCCGTGAACGTATCAATAAACCTTGGAACATCGATGTTACTCGTCGGAACCAGTCTATCATATGCTAGACATACTTGTGTTCATCTTTACCTATTGGAGCCAATGATTAATTTCATGTTTTTGCAGCTTACTCTAGATTTCTCTGTATTGTGACTCCATATGATAACCACCACAAAAATAATATACTAATATTCAATAATAGGAGGAAAATGTAATATCGAAAAATATGTAAAAAAGGAAAAGTTCACCTTGATATATGATCATGTATTTCGAACTTATACGTCTTGCATTTATTTTCTTATTTGGTTTCCTTTTAACTTAGATTTTTTTTTTCTATACCAAATAGGGAATTATTAATCCTGTTTTTTTTGGGGGGTGGGGGTGGGTGGGGGGGGGGGGTATGATACTATTACATTGTTTTGGAGTTCTTGTATTGGGAGATAGACTGGGAGAGTCCATGGGAGAGTTGAACAATAGCACTTAAAGACTTAATATGGACATTATGTCACAAGTCTTGAAAAAATGTGTATATTTATAGTAAGACATCATATCAATGTGCCTTACTTGACACATACAAAATACCCCATCAACTTTACTGATTTCCACTTTAGTCCCTCCCTTCAAACATATTTGGAATAGTATATTTATTTCTAATTTTTAAAATTTAGATTAGACAAAACAAAGTCTCTAAGCGGAAACAGGGAAGTTGCAGCTCGTTTTTGCTCATTTTTGCTGCTGGCAATTTGTGGATTCCGGCGAATTTTCTGATGGTGATATCCATTTTAAAGGTAAATTCATCATCATATCCTACTCCATGTTCATGTTTACTCCATTTATTTCAAAGCCAAGCTTCAAAATAAGTTTCCCACCATAAATTTGAAAAATCTTTCACAATAATCACTTGATGACTCATTAAATACATTTTAGTAGTTTAAAAGCACTAAAAACATGTTTCTCCATTGCAGAAGCTGAATTTTTAACAAAGATTCATCCAGCCGTGTTTTCGTACAGATTTCGTACCTTATAGATTGATATTATAATATATTATAGATATTTGTAGTCTATAATGACAGTAGTTGAATTTGTTGTCGCTGGTGGACTGTATGGGAGTATGGGAGAAGACTCCTATCATGCCCCGAGCCTACAACCTGGGCAGGACTGGCTATGAGTTTCTGCGGGAGTTTATCTAACCGATAACCATCACTATGAGCCTAAGTAGTGATACAGTGTCTTGCCCACGCTTCTATTACTGTTCTATAATTTGTCGTCGTATAGAACATCCTCTACCTAGTGGATCCAACTGCTAACCTTAGTTGCTCATCGAAAATGAGGGAAGGTTAAGAACCTATGATGACTACATTGTTTACATGGGGACTTGAGTTATATGAACTCTCATTCCCCACACGGTGCTCAATACTTATCCAAACCACAAATACTTTAGCTTATAGCTTTTAATAAAACTTCCTTCCTTTGGGTTGAGATAATTTACTGAACACTTTATCTTAAAGGCTCTTTTTGGAAAAAGATGTCCCTCTTTAGTAAAAAACTCTTTTAAAAACTTTTTAGTTTCCTTGTAACTTAAGGTAAAAAACAGTAATTCAGCCTTTAGGGCAATACTTAGGTCCCCTTTATAAATTTAGAGAATGAATCAACTCTTACTTCTTACTTAACTTGAAAACTTACCTCTTAGAGAATACTTATTCCCTTAGTCATTTTTGAGAAATGAAACTCAAACTTTTACTCTTTATTAAATTGAACTTGATCCTTACAACGAATAAAAACTTTTAAGTAAGACTCCAAGAACTTGAAAACTTTAACCATTTTACCACTCATATCTTTAGACGACTTTAAACTCTTGACTTTTGATCATTAAACTTCCCTGAATTGGATTATGGATTCAAGGATAATAATCTCATGTTTATGGATGATTTCGTGATGTTTAGTATACTCCAGAGTGTTGGAATCAACTATGAATAAAGGGTACATCACTTAGGAACTAGTACGAAAAGATAGGGAGAGAACAGGGTCTCCCCGGAGCCTTAGCGCTCTGAGAGGCTCGAGTGACAAAGCCTGATTGACAGGGGTTTCACCTTGGTGCTCTGGCTATCTTTGTGCAGGCAGAGGTTTCCCTGAGGGGCTCTGGCAGGAGCAGCGCCCCAGGTCTTGTCATGGCTTGTCAGATGCGATTTCCGATCTTTATTCTCCAATTTTCAGTTCTAACTCTTCTAAACTCCAATGGATCCCACCCCAAATTCTTCGTATCCCAAAATTCTTCATTACACAACAGATTAGACCTAAAAAAACATCCGGAAACATGGATTAAAACTACAAGAGATGAACTACAATTCCACCAACAAGAATTTCACAATATTTCGACAAGAACTTCTATGTTCATCATTCACTAACTCAAACTTTGCTTAATTGAAACAATTGGGTGTGGGTGAAAGGACCCATCACCGAATTCTCTCACATACCTTTATAGGGATCACCCTCGACGAAATCTACGCAATGAATTCTTGGCGTTCTTACCCTAACTTATTTTCTAAATTTGTAAACTGAATTGGATCAGTTTAGACCTCAAATTACTACCCCAAAAATGAAATTAATAATGATTTCTTAAAATACCAAAACACCCTTAACAGATCCACATTTGGAATTTCCTCTGCCACACAATCCAACTTCCGACAGTCATATCTCTCTCATACAACCTCGAAATTTCACAAACTGGCGTTGTTCGAAATTCTTGGGGAAGTCACCCAAACTCCTCCTGAGCTGGAAGTTATGGCCATTTAAAAATGACCAATACTCACTTTTGAAATGTGGAAATTTTCCAGATTTCCTTACTTTTTTCCAAAAATCACTATTCTTGGTTTCTTAGGTTAGTTATAGTTATTTCTAGTTACAAGATGTTATAGCTCTCAAAACATGGAATTTGATATCTTTTAGTAACACGACAATGCCCATTGTGTTACATCGCAAAGATTCATATGACGATATGATTGCAATCGTAATTGACGAAGGGGAGTTAACTTGTGAGCCAAATGACTTGGTTATTAGCTATCAAATGAATGGGATACATTGAGGATACACATCACGTTAGCTTGTACATGTTAGATATTGGTATTTATTGCTCTAGGCCTACATTGAGGATACACATCAATGTGAGACCTCCAATTGAACCAACAAATTCATTTGACAGCGACAATCATTCTATTGGAAATTAAAAATTAGGTGATCATACAAATGAATGTTTGGGTGATCATTCAATGAATATACGTGATGATTCAAAAAATGTGGAAAATCAGTCGGTAGATGCTAAAGGTCCCGAACACAAATGGTGTGAAGAAATGCAGGGAGAAGAGGAATTGGGATCATAATCCAACCATTTCTTCCTTGATGGAACTAATTTATGCATAAATCATACTTCAGTAACAAGAATGAGTTGCAATTGTTATTAGCCGAAGCAGCGGCAAAAAATTCTTTTGATGTAGTTACTTTGAGGAGTTATAATAAACATTTAAAGGTGAAATGTGTATCTGATAATTATGCATAGATGTTGCGGGCTAGAAAGTATGAGTGTTCAGATAGATTTTGTATCTATAAGTACATTGATGAGCATAGTTATGGCCTTGAACATGCAAATAGTATCCATAGAAAACTCTCAAAATAAAAGTCATTGCATCACTTTGTGTATATATGTATCGTGATGGCAAGGGTCCAAATTTTAAAGAGATTTAAACGTCTATGTTTAATTATTTTTGTTGTAGTCCAATTATTGGAATTGTTGGAACGGAGGTGTGGTTGCCAAAGCGATGGTCTGAGGGACAGCAGAGAATGGATATACATGTCCTACGGTCTTGTTCCCATGTTCAGAACATAATGTTGTTCTAGCTATTCTATATGGGGAAAACACGGATAGCCATTTTTTTTTTTAGGTCATGTATATTTCTTGGCCTTCGGTGTTAAATTAAGGATTTCCCACATTGAAAAAGGGTAATTACGGTTGATGGAACTCATTACCCTGGTAAGTACAAGGGTGGATGATGAGCGTGTTGCACAAGATACGAAATCATGTAATATCGATTGCTTTTGTGTGGGGACCAAGAGGATAAGCATCTTTAAAATTCTTCTTTAGAAGTTAAAAGGAGATTGTGTGTCGATGAAAGACTTTATTTTATCTCAGATAGACACACGAGTATCGCCAACGACATTGAGAACATTTACAATGAATGATCACCCACGGAGATTGTATCAGCAACCTCAGGTGAAAATCTCCGTGTAAATAATCATTATGGAGATTACTTTGTATCGGTTACTAAAATGCGGGACAAAGGCTTATTCTTTGGAAGAGTTCTTAACACATCATTTTTGCGAATTCAAGAAAAATGCTCCAGCAGCAGCCGTTCGTTCAGTGCGTATGATGTAGGTTTGAGGAAAGTGGAGCAAGCGCACATTTTCCTGGCAATAGAGTGATGTGATTACAAAAAATCGCCGAGTCACTTCAAGGTTATGTTGACAAGAACGAAAGAGGTTAATCCCGTGCCATCAATATTTTAATGTATTGCTAAGAGGTTTGGAGAATTGTGTATGTAGAGGCAGCATATATACTAAAATCAAGGATAATCAAATATGTTCTTTTGCCAATAAAACTTGCCAAGAAAAAAAAATGATCGAGGGTGGAATCTTCTATGTGGGAACGTAATTGGGGTACGGAATCAATTTACCGATGTTACTCTGCACGGTGTTACCGCCCTATGTGGGACCTATGGAAAAGTCATGCTCTTGTAGGGAATATGACTGATTCAAGCTACCTTGTGCTAACGCGATGGCGTTTGCGATGAAGCAGGACACTGAGTATATGGATGGCATTTATGGACTCACTCTCGCCTTGTATAAAGTTGTATCATACCTCCTTGCCCACTTTTATATTCTACGAATGGGTCCCCTCTTCAATTCGAAAGGGTGTTCCAGCGGAGTTGCTTAATGTGAAGATTCTTTCGCCTCCTGTCAATACCAAGCGTGGAAGAAAACGAAGAAAACATGTCAAAGGTGTCTGTGAGAATTTCAAGAGCAAGAGAAGGAATAAATGTTCAGTTTATAACAATACCGGACACAAGATAACTACATGTGTGAACAACAACAAATCCTAAAGAAGCTTGATTGAATTTGTAAGCTATTGTATTCAAGCTACTAGGGAGACTACTATTTTTTTTGTTGACAACATTTTGATCAATTTAGTGTCATCTATTATCGTAATAAGTCGTGATCTAATATAGATCAATCAAAAAACAACATAGATTTTGTACGTTGTCTTTAGTGTTTATTCTCGAGTCCATCCATTCTCAATTAAACTGTGAATTATTAATGTGAAGTTGTATATTTTAATGCATGTATATTATTATTACTAGTAAATGGGTCTGCGCTTCATGCATTATAACTTTCTTTTTAAAGATTTATTAGAATAGAAATTTCTTGTATTTTGATGTTATTGTATTTTTATATAGGTTTTTTAAGAGTATAGAGACTATTCTGTTCTAATTTACAATTTGTTTTATTAAAAGAAAAGGAAAAATTACAAATCATAACACTATTTTTTTCCTAGTTTACATATTTTCATTTTACCATGGTTACATGGTGTCTTTGATTAGAGAGTCACATGAATATTTTTCTGAATTTTCTTCTTTTCAACATTTGTTAGTATAACACTATCAATGAAATTCAAAATATTAAATATTTTAAAAATATATACATATAACTAATGTGTTTATCTAGAGAAAAGGTTTCATAATCATATAATATACCAATAGCTAATATGCAGTTATAATGTACTTTTCAAAATCCAAAATTTCATATATAATATAGTTAGTATAATGTTTTATAATTGAAATTGCGCATAAACAAAACATCAAGCAATCCTTGAAAGGATTAAAGAGAAGTAAAGGATAAAGGGAAAAAGATTAAAAAATTATTTTGGTGTTAGAGAATAGTCATCATTGTGTATCATATAATTATAATTAATTATTAGTTTTTAATCTATCATTTGACTTTCTATTTTTTTCACTCTTATTAATATTAACATTATTATGCCAACAACAAAAACTCATATAAATTTTAGGCTTGATCTATTGGAGAAGAAAAGATTTGTTTGGAGAATGTTGTAAATAAATGTACTTTAAAAATGTGAATCTTAGGTTGGTAGATTATATATAGTCTCTACTAATAAATACTTATAACAATAATTTTTCATAAAGTTAAACATAAACAACTAAGTTGAAAACATGCACCCAAAAACAACAATTAATATCATACACATAAATTAATGACAGTAAGAAAATATACCAATATCTACAGCAATAGAATGAAACATAAAGGAAAAATCATGCCTACTTAATGACAATGTATCCTTATTAGTGAGCTACTCAAAAGGAGAAAAGTAGAACAAAAATTTAATTGTGCAGAAGAAGAAGAAGAATCAAATGTTTAACTATGCAGAAGAAGAAGAGGTTCAGAATTTTGATATTTTAAATGAGAGGAAACCCCTCTATTTATAAACAATAATGAGTATTATGAACAAATGTCTATTGTGTTTTATCATAAAGGTCACAACTTTTTGGAAATGTCACAGCCTTTCATAGATCTTACAACCTTTCAGAAAATTGCAACTATTAATAAACGCTGCAATTTTTCATAAAAGTTACAACTTTTGATAAAAGTTATGACTTTTCATGAAAGGAAAAGGTTAATTTTTGAAATAAGTAAATTAAAATGGAATTCTTGTTTGTCGTGAGAAAATAGGTTCTTTAAAAATATAGTACCAATATTCCAACATGAATATGATTATTTTTCATTATCATATAACCAAAGAACCTCCAATGAATGAATTAATTACGAAATAATAAATCATTGGTTCTTTGATCAATATTAAAAGGAAAATAAATAAGAAAATAAGAATATGTATACAAACACATTTAGTAATGTAAAGAACATTTAAGTTGCATAGATTATATAATTGTGATATATGTGTTAGGAGAAAATTAAATCAATAATGTTAAAATATGCAATAATAAGCTTATACATAGACTGTGAAAAAATTATTTATTATTACAGATATTGAAACATAAATTTTCGAATTGAGTACATAGAATTATGGTTGCACTATATGTGTATATGTTCAATATAGTTACTATATGTGTATATGTTGAATATAATTGGAGACAATAATTTTGAAGAAACATAAAAGAGAAGTTTAAAACATGTACTCAAAAACAACAATTCATATCATACACATAAATAAATTAGTGTAGAAAAAACAATACCATGATATGTGAAAATAGAATAAAATAAAACGGAAAAAATTGAGTCCATTAAATTCATAATGTCTCCTTTATGAAACTAATCCCCTCCAATATCAGAGGTTTAAAGAATTGCATCCTCTCAGGATGGAACATTTTTATTCACCAACTCATTAATACATACTATATGAAACTATTGACCAATACCCATTACTCTCAATCAAACAATGGAATATAAGGTTCAATACAATTAATGAAGGGTCAAGAGGTCCACTTGCCTCCAGAAAAGCCTTCAATCAACTCAATACTTGATGCTTCCCTCTCAGATGGGTCTCCAATTCAATACAATTTTCACAGATAAGAAATAGCAGTACCTCAAACTTCTTTAACTTCAGCAAACTTAAGAATAGTAACAAGTCACACAGACTCAGTCGATCGACACTTTGATTTTGAGAGGAAAACATATGTAGAGAAGGAAAAATCTCAGTGTTTTAAAAAACAAAAAAATATTTCCTTTTATAGACATTTTCAGCAAGAAACGTGTCTGTTCTGAAATCTTTTCAGACACATTATATCCAGAGAGCTGTGTTTTTTGCGAAAAAATAACAAATTACAGGAAAATGTGTGTTGGGAGAGTAATGAATTTTTGAAAAGAGTAACAACTTTTTGGAATGTTACCGTTACACATGAATTAATTTTGTTAATTAACTAATTAACTAACAGTCTGAATTAGTTTATAAGAGATAATATTAACATGATTTATTTGATTAACAAAAATTGATCAAATAAATTTTGTCCAAAAAATTTATCAATTAATCACATCATTTGCCAAATCCAAAGCCGAAGATGAAGCCGAGCGAGCGATGACGGGCGAGGGGCAACTTCGGTTAGTCTTAAGAAGTAAGGAAAGTTGTTTCCTTATATAAGGACAACCAAATTTCTTTCTTTTGCAGATAGGGTGAATGAAGACTTTTCATTTGGCACATTGCAAATAACTTTTCATATTCTCTCTTTTCTTTCTCATTCACACTTGCTAACCCCAATATCCCCCACATGAATGGGGAATGGACTATTGTTTAAAACATCAATGATGTAAAAACTTGTGTGTCTTAAGTAGGGATAATCGCATTGGATAAGTAGGTTTCCCTTTGAAACTTTCCGTATTGGGGCGTGTGGGGGATATATGGATATAACTCGGTCAATCGATAGATTTGATATCATTGAACAACAAGATTTGGTCTATACCTAGACAACATAAGTCGCACAATAAACCCTTGAACTATTCTAAGTTCTCATTGTTTTGTTCATTTCAGCCATGAACGCATCTCAGATAGTAAGTGCTTAGAGAACTGCCTTACCAGATTCTCCTTGAAGCGGCTTACACTTCACACTCACATAGGTGATTTCTAAATGTTTTATCCCGTAGATATACCATTTGATACACCCTGTATTAAACTTAGAAACCATTAAAACTCCTTATGACTTTTTCCTAGTTACTGAACATTGTCTCATCATGAGAATGGACCATAAAATAATTTTTGACAATGTTGAACCGTCATCAATGACTTTGTTTTATCTCCTGAACCTGATTGGGATCTCCAATATTCTGGTAGAGTTACCGCCACGATGGACTTGGTCTAGGGCCATAGGTCCCATTCCCGTCGATGATTTCACAACTCCCTCTCTAGTTAGGCCTTGTAAAGTAGATCTGACACATTATCTTTGAATTCACATAGTCACGTATGATAATTCCACTAGAGGTAGTTGTCTCATAGTGTTTATGTATCGTAGTATGTGACGAGGGGACTTGCGTATAACGTAATGCTTCTAGCCCTTCCTATTGCGCTTTGATTATCACAAGTATAATATAGGGGCCATTGGTTGGACAAAATGGAATATCTTCTAATAAATTCGGAGCCATTCATCTTCGCACCTTCCTTGTCTAAAGCAATGACTTCAAGGACTCCATGGTAGAAAAAGAGCTAACATGTTTGTTGGATGATTTCCAAGAATATTTGATCCTCCACCAATAGTAAAATGTATTCACTTGGGATTGTATTTCAGTTGACCAGTAATCCAATTTGATCCACTAATCCTTCAAGAACGGCTTGATAATGTGTAATGTACAGCCATAGTTTTGAGTGTCATCTAAGATCCCACAAACTCTCTTCATTGCCCAAACCAATGACTTTGATTAGGTTACTGTGTTATCACTCAGTTTCAGATAGCGCAAGCTAGTCGGGTCGGTAGAATTTATGACATTAAATCAAAGCTTCCAAAACACTCTAGATAGTCCAATTAACGACTGTCACCTTTATCTTTGCAAGATTGAAGGTTCACATCAATTGAGTGAAGTTCTGTGCCCTTTGAAATTCAAATATTTGAATTTTTCAAGTACCTTTTGAATAGAATGAGTTTGAGACAATGCTAGACCGTTAGGACTTTACAGAATTTTTAATTCTCCGTATCACATTACCAACTCCTAAATCTTTCATATCAAGCTTACTAGCGAGAATACGCTTAGTAGCTTTTATATTAGCAATGTCCTTTCTCATTATAAACATGTCATACACATATAGGCATGCAATGACTTCCTTATTTGGAGTATCTATAATGTAATTATATTTATCGCATTCATTGATCTTAAATCCATATTACAACATTGTTTGATCAAACTTTGCATGCGATTATTTTGGTGCTTGTTTTAGTTCATAAAGTGACTTAATAAGTTGCGAACTTTCTTTTCTTTACTTGGAACTACAAAACCCTCAGGCTGTTCTTAATCAGAAGGCGATTTTCACATCCATTTGATGGATTTCAAGACCGTAATTATATCTAGGGAAATTAACATCCGAATTGATGTAATCCTAGTCATTGACGAGTATGTGTCAAAATTATCACACCTTTCTTTTTGTCTAAAGCCCTTGACAATAAATCTTTCTTTATATTTTTCAATAGTTCCATCATCTTTTATCTTCCTTTTAAAGATCCATTTTGATCCCCAAAGGTTTTTTCCATGGAGGAACATCAACCAACTACCAAGTATGATTGCTTTGGATTGATTCAATTTCACTATTGACAGCCTCCCTCCAAGAGGTTGAGTCGCTAGACAACATTGCTTCCTTCAATGTTTGAGGCTCACTTCAAAGAAGAAATGTTACAAATTCATATCCAAATGAAGTAGATATACTTTGACATTTACTGCATCTTAGAATCTCTTCATGGGTTCATTCTCCTTTGGTTCTTCTCTGGGATTTTTAGAACCCCCACAAGATGACTCAAGTCTAGTTTTATACGGATACATATGTTCCAAAAATTAGCACTATTTGGTTCCATTACCGAATTATCATAAATATCCGGATGTTCAGACTTATGAACCAAAAATTGACACGGACCTTATGTTTGTGTGGATATCCGATGAATAAAGAATCCATAGTCTTAGGCCGGATTTTTACCCTCTTACGGTTACAGGGAACTTGGACTGGCTAGGGAACACCCCACAATTTGAAATATTTCAGTTTTAGGTTTTTTACCTTCCATTTCTATATGGAATTACATGTGTCTTTAGAGTGAGGCACTCTAGGATTAATTTGATTTGCTGAACACTAGCCTTCCCCCACAAGTCTGTGTTAAACCCTGAAACTTATATAGTAAGGCATAATGATTTCTTTTGAAAGTCCGTTTTTCAGTTCTGCAATCCCATTAGATTGAGGAGTGAGGCGCAGTAGTTGATGGATTATTTCCATTCCTAAACATATTCTGGACAACATGGAATTTCATATTCTCAGCCTTATCACTCATATGATCATTTTTTTATCTTTTAGACTAAATCATGTCAAAATTCTGTTTTATGTATTGCCTAAACAATGGCATTTCTGTTGTTTAATCCTAAACCATTATAAAATAGGACATAACAATATCTAGTGCAATCGTCAATAAAAGTTATGAATTACTTTGTTTTCCACCACGTGATGGTTTTGCTATGTTCACAAGGATTAGTGTGAATCAATTCTAAAGGATTTCATCCTTTCAACAGATTTGAAGGATGCTTAGCATATTAGATTCAACGCAATCTGACATTTGAATTTGTGGACACTCAAATTTTTGTAAAAATTTAAGTAAATCCAATTTAGCAAGGTTCTTGTTATTAACTGTCCCAAACGTTCATGCCGGTAAACATTTGACTCAAGCAAGTAATAAGAAGCAAAATATTTAGTCATATCAAACTACAATTACATTTAAGTTCGAAAAGGTGATCACTGAGGTAGCCTTTTCCTACATACATATCATTCTTACGTACTACTACGCTATCATGAAACAAATACACATTTGAATCCATTTCGTAGTCGAATTGGAATTGAAAACTAAAAATTAATCTCAATCTGGAACATACGAGACCCTATTCAACTCACCACCTGCCTAATACATTTTAATAGGACATTGTCAAGTTGCTTCCACCTTTGCAACAGCGGAGTTTGCCATAAAAAATTATCATTTGTAGATGCTAGAGTAGATGATTGAATAATAATTCTTTGTTGGCACAACCATGCATGAGGCACCAAAAATCGATCCATCATCTCTTGGATGTACAAACCCAAAGTTTACAATTCTGAAAGCATGCACAGAGAGCGTTCATTTTCCTTAGATTTAAACCAATTTGCATGATCCCCCCCCCCCCTTTTTTTTTTCTTTTCCTTTTCATTCTACGACCCAGGAACAGTCAGTAGCCCTATTGGACTTGCTTACCACAATTTGAAGCAGTTTCCGTTGAACTCTTCTTAGGGGGATTGCTTTTTGGACCAATGTTTTCTTGTTTTATGTACCACTAGTGGGATCTTCTTCAACAATATTACTCCAGATAATTCCTGAGTTACCACGTGAACCTCTTTTATTGCAGCCTTAGTATCCTCTTAGATTCCTACCTTACTATGAGATCTTCAACAGTCATCTCCTTGCCTTTAGTTTTTTAAGTAGTTTTGAAGTTATTCCACAATTGAAGGTAAACTTTTGCTAATTGTATCCACTTCAAAGGCATCATTTCACAATCAATCCACAGTAAAAGAGTAGGTGATTATCAATGAAAAACCTAATATTACTAACATTGACATTAATAAATTATACCTTTAGCAAGGATATCATGGATTATGACCTGCAGCTCTTGAAAATTGGGGTGACGACAGTCTTAATGTCTATCATATTTAGTCAGAAACTTTGTCACAACGAATTTCTCATTCCGGTATCCGTGTTTTGTACTATTCTTTTCTAAAGCATTCCAGAGTTCTTTGCGGTTTTGATAGTCGTTACCACATTGTACAGCAATCTTGTAGGCAATTTAGAATATAATTTTTACACAAAAAATCTGAGTGAGTCCATGCTTTTGTTACCAAGAATCGTTCTTTTGGCGGAGTAACATCCGATATAACAGGAACATTCTCATTAATGAACCTTTACAAACTCAACGTAGTGAGATAGAAAAACATCTTTTGTTACCATCTCTTGAAGTTGACTCTAGAAAACTTTGCAGGTTTGTTAGCCGGTGCTAAGGCAGCATTTGAACGATTGTGTGCAACCAATGTTGTTGCAGCACTCACTGTTTCAGCATTCACTTGACTTGAATTAGTAATTTTTTCTGTCACAAATGGCAGATAATTTTAGTATTTGAAATACTAACAGTAAAGAATAAATCTTTTTACACAGACTGTTTCTGATTTAATTATTAATTTTTTATGTTCTTTTTATCGTTAATCGAATGAATTTTAAAAATTCAAGCGGAGTAGAAAAGCATAAAGATTGTAATCTCCAGAAACTTCAATTACCAAAACTTATTTAAATTTCTTAAGATTGTTATTAACCTGTACTTATAAGGTTTTCCAAAACAGAAACAGATATAAGAAGAAGTTGACAGAAAACAAAAAACAATTTGAGTCCACAGAAGTTATTGTGTCTCCTTATGAAATATAATCCCCTCACTGTACCCGAGGTTATGGATTAATTTCTCCAGAGATAAAACAGATTAATCCTATCAAAGAAAAAGTGGTACCTCAAACTTCTTTAACTTCAGTGAACTTAAGAAAAGTAACAAGTCACACAGACTCCGTTGACCGACACATTGATTTTGAGAGAAAAATATGTGCAGAGAAGGAAAAATTTCAATCTTTGAAAAAAACGAAAAATGACTTCCTTTTATAGACATTTTCATCAAGAAACGTGTCTGTTTAGAAAATCTGCTGAGACCTATTTTATCTGGAGAGTTGTGTCTTTTGGAAAAAAGAACAACTTTTTGAAAAATGTGTCAGTTGGTAAAGTAACGACTTTTTGGAAAGTAACAATTTTTCGGAAAGAGTAACAACTTTTCAGAATGTTACCATTATATGCGAATGAATTATGTTAATTAACTAACATTCTGAATTAATTAATATGTGATAATATTAACAGTATTTATTTGATTAACAAAAATTGATTAAATAAATTTTGTACAAAAATTTTATCAACGAATCATATCATTTGTCAAATCTGAAGCCGAGGCCGAGCGAGCGACTACGACGACGCGAGGGGGCACCTTCTTCTTACCTCTTTAAGAAGTAAAGGAAGTGTTTCCTTATATAAGGACAATAAATTCCCTTTCTTTTGCGGATATGGGAGAAATGACTTTTCATTTAGATATTTTAGAGCATTATAATTCTGAAAGAAAGTATACAATCAACCTCCAATAAGAATAAAAGAATACAATTGTTATTTTTGAAAAGAGGGAAGACGAGTCTATAAACATTCAATCTCTCCAAAAAATATCAGAAAAATTATACAATTATGAATATCATAATAAGAGTCTTATAACTTAAATATATCCTTAGGTGATTTAATAGTGTAAAATGAAACAGGTCCAGTACCTCTCAATGAGGAGCCCTGATCTTGACAGATGGATCAGTTGATGGAATTCTCGGATTTGGTCAACAGAGACTATCAATAACATCTCAACTTTCTTCACATGGAGATTCTCTGAAATCATTTTCACATTGTTTGAAAGGAGAGGGCAGCGGTGGAGGGATATTAGTGCTCGGTGAGATTTTGCATCCAAGTATGGTCTATACTCCCCTTATTCCATCAAAGTACATACTACAATTTTCCAAGATCATTATTTTGTTCAACGTTTTATAAATTATTGTTTTTTTAAAAAAAATAATTTTGCTTTCATGATATTAATTTGTTTTTTTTTTTCAGTTCTTGCAGGGGTCATTATATGATGTATGGCAGGCATTCTTACTGAAATAATTTTAATATGATCCAGAGGCTTTTGCAAATTTGGTGACCGAGGAACTATAGTTGATTTCGATACATAGTTGGGATTTATCTGTCGTGGAAGCTTTAGAATCGTTGTCATGCGTTGAAAGTATTCTTGACCAAATAGTCTCAACCACAAATATATGTTATTGATGTATCTAGTTCAGGTATAAATAAAATTATTTGATATTTGAATGACAATCAATTAATTACAATGATCTATATATAGAATAGACAAGAAATATAATAAATAAGATTTTAGATCATAAAAACATTTATCTTGTCATGCCCCGAGTTCTAGTCCTAGGTGGGGAGACAATCAATGCCGACGCGGAGTGTAATCACATGTACAAGACTGAAGTGTAAACATATATAAAAATATTTTGAAGAGTCTTTGATATATTTATTTCATAATATTGAAAAAAAGGCAGCAGAGGTCTAAATTAAGCTTAAAACTAAAATCATAAACTAACTGTCTAATTTAAAAGACCTTTAAAAATTAACAAGTAATTCTACCGCCGGACAAGCCCCCTTATACATTAAAACTAATCATTAAAATACTAGTAAATTGAATGATTAGCCCTATGAAAATAAAGGGACCAATAGCAGAAGACATAAAACCTAGGGAGCGGCTTGATCATGTGCATGCACACCTAAGTCTGCATTAATAAAAGAATGTTGAGCCCCCAACAGAAGGGATGTAAGTACATCTGAAATATTAATGCATGTAAAATGACATAATATAGCATAGCATACATATCAAGATCAATAGAAGCAACAACCACAATTATGATGGTAACATAGGAAGGTTAAGAGATGAGGTCATTTAGACTGTCATAGGGATATGTATTTGTAATATTTAGTTCATTATAGGAGAATAATAACATAACCAACAAAAACCACCATGTAAGCCGTATAACTAACAAAAAACACCATGTGAGTTCATGTAGTGTAATCTCGGCTGGATCAGCTAACTCATCTCATACCTTACCGAATATGTGACATAGCCCTTACCGGAGGCATAAAAGAATGAGTCATCTGAACCAATTGTATGATCCTTAAACTACGTAAGCAAACATAATTTTAGCCATTCATCGTTTAGATTTATTCCTTCTCGATTAACCATTTATCTACCTTATGCTCATGTGTTCGTGGATTAGTTCGAAGACTCATGTTCATACCTTTTGAGGATTATAGTTCATAAATTTTGTTCATGACATGAGGTTAAGGCTAATGTAAATATCTTGATTCATGAGAAATATATATCACATCATAATATTATAGTCAAGAAGAAAACATAGATAGCATGCATAAGATGGTTATATTTGAAGTATTTCTTTGTTTCTAGTAGGGTTATAAGATAGAATTTTCAAGAATGCTTCAAGAAAAATATCACGAAAAGAAACTATTAGAAATAGAAAGAAAAAAATTATTAAGAAATCATTGAGAACATAGTTGTCAGATAAAAACCGTTACTTTTATGATTTCATACCTAAATCTTGTAAAACATTCAAGGGGAATATGGATTCTTTTATGGAGGGATTCTTGGGGTTTTATTAAAAATAAAGAATGATTAAACGTATAGCCAATCATTATGGAAGATTATTGATATATAAAAAAAGCCTAAATAGAAGGGGTTTATTTTACATACTATAGGGGTTAGGAACCCCGCAATTTGTTGTAACAGATGTTTAAGCAACCCCCAAAAATAGGTCTTCCATAATTAAGTTGTGACAGTTTTTCACTAACCCTTTAACAAGAAGCGGAGATTATTTTGCGGCGGTTTTGATCCCCCACAAATTGATTCTTAGAACAATGCTCTAAAGCTAATTAAGCCAATAATAGTTCAAACAACCATAAATTACATGTAATGATATTGCTGCGAGCAATTAAAAAAGTACATTATTAAAAAAAACCATCCAACTTTTTACATTATTAAAAAAGGAATATCAACGATTTATGTTTATTAAAGTAATATCCTAATAAGTGGGGTTTTTCAAAGTGCCCTGGTTTCACCCTTGTTTTTTTTGGTGATAAGAGAACCATAAAACTATGGTGTTATAGTTCCTACTCCTCCAAAGGATACTCCATGACAGTAAATCTCCCCTGGCTCTTCTTCACCATAGACATCTAAGTTTGTTGTGATAAGTTATTTTCCTTTATCTCTTTTTTTCGCCACAAATTGTAGCAAATACATAAAGCCCTTTTGAAGCAGCGAGGTGGAATCGGTACCCCAATCTTAGCCCCAAGTACTCCATACCTGAAATTATACAATCTGGCTTGTCATTCGCTTATCGTTGACGTAAGGTATAGTTGAAATTGCTCATCATTCACTTATCGTTCATCACTAAAGTGGTCAAGTACTCTGGTTAAAATTCTGTCCAGCTGGTAACCGTTTCAGCATTCATATTCCTCCACTGATAACCATCCTTGATAATCTGCAAATATGTTTACATTGCTTTATCTCATTAGTATTGGAGTGCTTCTCCAAGCTGTTACTAGTGATAGACTAGAAATAAAACGTTCCAAGGGCATTTGGATGCAGTTATCGATTTTTGATGAAGTTAGAGGCTTTTCTGTTGTCCATTTTGGATTTGAAGTTCCCTAGAATCAAAAAAAAGTTTGCTAAGCCTGTGGGCTTTCAAAATTTTCCTGTGTTTTTTCCTTGATGGAAAATCTGTGGACTATTCCAGTATGTGGCAATTACATATAAAATCATTGGAGCTTTACGGGGTCTACAAGCCACCAGCTCCACCTATATACTGAGACAAATCCACGATTTAAACTTGATAGCTTTAAGCTTAAGTTCTTAGAACTAAGCTTATCATACTCCCAAAGTTATGAATTGGAGTTTAATATATGTTAAACATTGTGGTTTTGCATAAATATATCCATGTACGATGCATGTGAATCGCACCGCATGACAAGATATGCTTGCAGCATGTAAAGAAGATCTACAGAGTTAACTTACTCGGGATATCCGGTGGGGACCCAATGCTTCCATAGTCATACTCTATCATCATGAAGGTAATAACAGCTACTTCCCCGGCCTGGAAGTTCATATTAAAAATACGTTGAGCGCTAATATTAACTCGATTTACAACCACCACAAGTTAAAGAGCATATCATCCTCAATGCAACATCCCAAGCCTTAATTTGAGAACAAGTGCCTATCTCAAATAAACAAATTGTATCATCTTCACGGGTAGTATATAATATAATTATTCTCCAAAATAAACAATATTTTATGGCCAAATGATACCTTGGATGACGGATCATCCGTGTAGAGATCAATCAGTTTCTTGAGAGCTAGCTAGGGTAAATTTGTTAACTTGGGAGGTTAACCACCACTTAGGGCTGTTATTAAATATTTTTTACATGTGCTATCGCATAGAAGACGTCTCAGGCACGCATCAAGGCAGTAACCACTACCTTCAGTGCTCTATCAGGCAACAAGGCAATGTCCAATAATTTGATAGACTATTTTCCTCATAACTTTTCAAATTCTAGGAGTATGCTTGTTTCTCGTATAGATCAAACAAAGTTGATTTCAACTATTCTTCTAATTATGTATTAACATGTACATGTACAAAAAAGGCAAACTAATTACCATGTTCTTACACTGGAATATTTTAATTGCAGAGATAAATGTAGTTGTCTCACCTTCAGCTAAGGCCATCACATCAGCAATGTACCAATGCATATCATTTCCTCAAGGTGAATTACTTTTTCTCTATGAATATTTAATACAAGTATTAATTGATACCTAATTGGTCTCTTTAATGACTTCAGAGTTTCTCAGAGAAACCTAGACGAAGGTGTTTCTACAATTTCTTCCGAACTTCGCTGGGGATGCATCCATGGAATTTAAACACAACAGACAATCTCAAGGATATGGGTTTGATTGTAAGTATTTGATTCGATATTCATTTGTAATTTAAAATCTTCAACAATAAAATTCATATGTTATATTATATGTGTTTAACAGGATGGTGACTGCTAGTGGGGCATTCACTTTATAAGTAGGAATTTAAGCCTAACAACTCTAGGAGGTTTACTCTTTTTGAATAATAGTTTACTTTCATCTATTGTATGTTAATATTGCATTTTAATAATCTGATGGTAAAATACTGAAAATAAGGCCTTATGTAATTTATGATATGTATATTTCTTTGTTCCCTAGTTGCATCATAATTTAATTGTTATGAAATTCTCTCTCTTGTTACGCAGATGTTGTGCTTAAACATATGATCATTGTATATGATTTGGCTCGACAAAGAATTGGTTGGTCAAATTATAATTGTAAGTAGCATTTTAATGATTTGATTTGTGATATTGTTAAATAAATTTGATGTTATTGATGACACAAAAGTTTTCTATTTCATGAGTTATTACATGTGAAAATTACCCTATACTCTGACACATATGATGTTGCTCAGGCTAGCACAATCTATCATATGCTAGGGCTAATTTTGTTCATCCTTAACCTATTTTGGAGCCAATGATTCACTTCATGTTTGTGTAGCTTTACTTTAGATTTCTCTTACATTGTTGACTCCATCATATAATAAAAAAAATACTATTATTAGATAATAGGAGGAACATTAAAGAGGAAATAATGTAAAAATAAAAATTCACCTTGATATAGGCTTATGTATTTTGAACTCAAGTAAAAATTTTCATATAGTTTATCAAATATTTATTCGAAAACAGATTAACTTTTTAATTTTAGGAAAATTAAGAAATTAATTTTGGAAAGATATTAAAAAATCTTTTACATGAAAATCAAAATATGGATAAGAGATAAGCTAAATTCATAATAAGGTGTTTCGATGAATTTTAAAACATTTTTTGTCAATTTCACAAATTCTTATTTTTATCTTATTATCTTATGAACAAAACTTTTGTCGCTTATATGCGAATTTCATGTAAAATAAATTGATTTGAATACTTAAGTTAACAAGATATTTGAACCACCACAATAATTCCAGGTTACTTAACATCTAATTGTTACTCTTCCGAGAAGAAGGCTGAGATAATAATAAGAAATCTTATGGTGTAATAATTTTTGCTGGTTAATGATAATTTAAATTCTTAACATCGAAATAATATCCACAATTATGACGAATGAAAGAAAAAAAAAAAACAATTAATATTTAGTAAACTAAATCATATATATAACCTTTTGTTGTACGTCAGAGCATGTGAAAAGTCACATTTTTTCAAATTATCATCATAATTCTAGTTTAATTATTTCTAGAAGAAATAACGGGTTGAGGAAGCTTCATAGAGACACATTTTCCGGCTTTGTTGATCGTAAAGATCTAAGCTTTTTGTAACTGTTCTATTGACATTATTTGACTTTTAGCCTTGTCCTACTTTGTTGGCTACCTCCAAATAATATAACGTCTACTGGTAATACTCAACTCAATTATTAGTGGATTAGAAAAACATGTTATGAATAAATTTTGATCAATTATGATTACTTGTTATTTTCTTGATATTTTTGTCGTCTAACTTCTAGAAGCTTGTTTTGGCCTCAACAAACACATACACTATCATACATATTTATTATAATATTGTGCCTACCCTTTTATATCTATTGGTCGGCCGGCCCCAACCGTTTACAGGAGTATAGAGAATCTATACTCGAGCATTCCACTAGGCCTTGACAAGATAGGTGAGAAATCACTCAAGGCAAGGTAAATCGTTCCTATGATCATGGTAGACCAAGTCTAAATGCAGAGTAGTCCGTGTCTATAGGTTGGTAGGTGTACTAGGGCTTAGAAAGGTGTTATTGTAACACAAGACCTACATATTTTTTACACTTAACGAAAAACAAAAATAACTTTTTGAGGCAATAAATAGACACATTAATAAAGGGTGCTAAAGTCTTTACCGGTATTAGTTAAGTGTCATTAGATCAAATGTCGCTAAATCCTTTAGGAACACATACAAAGAGTGCTTATTGCCGCTAAAAATACATATTTAGCAGCAATTGCTAATTAATTGCCGCTAAAATTTATTTTTTATACACTGATTGGTTCTTGGAAGATGTAAATTCAGATGTTTTAGAACATGTTGTCATTGGGATCCAGGTAAGGGGGATAATATGGGTATTTAGCGGTTGTTACTCTCGTTAGGACCTAAAGGGATTGTGTGTTTTTTGTATCTACCAAGCTATAGGGTCCCTGTTAGGTAATTGTTTTTCATGTGCTTATAATTTATTGTTATAATGAGATTGCATATTTTACTTGTATTTCATACCTTCCCTTTTCGTTCAATAATTTTAGTTTAGTCTCAATTTCCAACATATCTTACATGCTATGTACATTATTTTTTACTAACACCCCATGTCGGGGGAAATGCATTTAAACCTACAGGTCTTGAGCAGCAAGCAGCCAGACAAACATGTCGAGTAGCACAACCGACCATTAAGCTTAATGGTTGGCCATGTTTTTTGTTAAATTTGTTAAAAATAATTTTTATTTTCAAAATAAAAAAAAATTAAAGTAGTGTTTGGCAATGAATTCAAATTGGAGTTGTTTTATAATTTGGGTGAGTAATTTTGGGGGAAAAAGTGAAAATTCTTAAAATTGTTGAATTCAACTTAAAGTTGAATTTCAAAGTTTCGTGAATTTTTATTTTTTTTTGGAGTTCAACTCTAAAAAAAAGTGAACACTTTTTATAGAGAAATGCTCCTAAAAAGGAATAAGAATATAAGATTATTTATCAAAATAAAGGTATATGACATAAAGAAGGAAACAAAAAGTTTTCTGTATTGGCTAACGTATTGTTGCAAGTTATATAGAAACAAAACGATAGAAAATAATAAGCTTTCTTATCTTGGTAACGCCATGTTGCAGGTTACATTGAAACAAAAATTAAATTCCAAATATATTATTCCTTTCTGTTTTACGCTCCTATGAAATTCAATCTTCAATGGAGATTTTCAAAGTTTTGAATTAGACCTTGGTGGGAGGTCGATGGTACACATTCACACCATTCACCATCACAATAATAGGGAGGTATATCGAACACAAAGCGTTTTACCGTCTGCGTCTGTCTGGCAACAACACCGGGGAGGTTCTTTGCTTCAACCCTTGGGTGCAGAACAGTTCAAATTAAATGTTAGAATCTATAATTAATAGAAAAACACATTTCTTATTTCAACATAAGAAGATTTTAAAAATTAACTTAGAAAATATTCGAGAAAAGTATATAATGCTGCATTACTAATAGATAAAATCAAGTAAAAGACTTACATATCCCTATCATCATAAACATGAGGAAAAACACCCACACATTGAAAGCCATATCTTAATTTTTTTTGTATCCGCAGTAAGTCACTTGACGATGATATTTTGTTTTCTTTGTGTCCTATTTATAGTATATGTATGCAAATGGAAGTATAGAAAGCACGTTTACAAATATTTGTCATTTAGAACTTTTTCATATTGACCCCAAGCCTTTTACAACTTATTAGGTATGATAGTTTTGTCACCTTATCGTTTTTGTAGTTTTAATGAATTTTTAGTATTTTAGAGAGTTTAAACCTTAAACATTTGATTTCGATTAAAATTGTAGGAAGAAAATCTTGGACTTTTCTTACTTAAACAACCCAACTTCAGATAGGCATATCTTTCTCAAACGATATCGAAAATGCGCAAACTCGATAGAGTTAGAAAGATCTATCCCATGACTTTCCAACAATATCAAGAACGAGCCCTAAATCATCAAGAGCTAGAAGTTATGGTCGTTTGAAATGACCAAAACTCACTTTCTTAACTTCGTTAAATTTTTTCCAGATTTTAGGCTTTTGGAGAAAAAAATAGTGAAAACAACTTCTTGTTGTTCTTAAAATTCTTGAATTCAACTTAAAGTATTTCAAACAACTGTCCATGTCCTTTATATAAAAATGACTTCATTTAATCTTTACGGCTTACGAGCATTCCTATCAGAGACCCAATTTGTTTATGACCGTCTTAACCCCTATGCCACTAAAGCCATTGCTTGGGGCCTCATATATGTTGGGGGCTCCATTTATAAAAAAAAAAATTAAAAATTACTGGGGTTACTAATGTGTGTTATCATTTTTGCTAAGAAATTACATATGAGATGAAAATAAACCTGAATTTTGTAAGAAAAAATTTGATGAAAATATGGATAGTGAAGTCACAAAGTCCCTTGAAGATTCTTTTAGTGTTTATTGCTTTATATATGTAGGGTAGATCAAACTATTTTTTCACTTCAAAATAGATTTGAACCAATTAAATCATTTGAAAATATTTTTGATTCCTTATTTTGTGGTAAATTATTGAGATCAAGAGATGATGAGAATTTAAATATATTGTCTTAACCTAAAACATTCTTTAACATGTAATAGTTCTTATGATATTGATGGTTTAGATTTATTTTTTTGTATTAAAAGTGTTGAGTGAAACAATATAAATAGAATATAATGATCTAACGAAAATACTCAATTAAATAAAAAGACTTAACTAGAAAGGTGGTTTTGTAGGCGAGCGGAGTGGTATTTTCCAAATACACATATTGCTTGTAGAATAATGTTAACAGTTTCTGTAACCGTTATTATAGCCGAAAGAAGTTTTTCGAAATTTAAATTGATAAAATCTCTATAAGATCAACAAAGTCTCAGGAGAGGCTGAATGAATTAGCTATATTACCATTTGAAAAAGAATTATTAAAACAAATTGTTCATAAAATAGTATCGAATGACTTCGCATCTAAAACAGGTAGAAAGTAGATTTTAAATAAAGTATTTAAAAAGTATTAGGGTCCCTCTCTTCAATTTTGCTTTAGGCCCCTAATATTATTGAGTCGGCCTTGCATCTCAATCACACGGTTGTTAATCTGATTTTTCAACAAATTTATGTGTTTTAGAGCTTGTGAAACATGAACAATTGATTTCAATCAAAATTTCACAAAAATAGACCTCCACACACACCACCCCCCCCCATCCCGAGACATGCGGGGTAAGCGCCAACGTTGTATATGGAAGGAGATCTATACCAAAGTCTATCTCTCTCTCAGGAGGGACTTCAGGAAGATCATCTGGAAAGACTTTTGGGAACTCTTTTACTGCTGGAACTGATTGAATAGGAAATATCTCAACAGTAGAGTCATTATCTCGAACTAAGTGATAGACACACCCCTTAGAAACCAATTTAGAGGTACAAAATGAATAGATCCTATTTTTCCACTCTAAGACCGACTAATTTGGAAATTGAAACTTTACTACTCGAGTTCTAAAATCAACTGAGGCTAAACATACATGAATCGAGTCTATACGAAGAATGAAATAAAAGTCTAACATGTCTAACTCGACTAAATCAGCCATAGTACTCTTGTGATTGGAGGAAATGGGACGATCATGATGGACTCTTTATGCTAAAATGGATTCACCAACATGTGTTGAGACACTGAATATTTAACCAAGTTCAGTAGGAATAATATCAAAGTTCATGGAAATATATGGAGTTACAAAAGATAAACTTGCTCCTGGGTCTAGTAATGCATAAACAACAGTTTTAAAGACTTGAATCATACTAGTGACAACATCTGGCGAGTTCTCATACTCTCGGAAATTATTGAGAGCATACAGACGGTTTGTTCCTCAACCAGTACCGAAAGTAATTACCTTAGGTGCAACCCTGTCTGGTTGAGCAACTGATAAAGATTGGGTTCTATTGCCCTCAGTACCACTTCCTTGCTTGTTCTTTGAACACTCTCTCATGACATACCTATTTTGATTGGACTTTAAATAACCAATTGATCCCTCACAACAAACATCAGAGTGGTTTCTACCACACTTGGCGGAGGCAGGACGCTTACTACACCCTTGTGCCACACTACCATGTGAATATGCAGGTTTAGCTCTAGAATTTTGACAATAGTACTCACCTTTGTTCTTAAGTACAGGTGCACTAGAAAATTATGGGGCAAGAACCTTCTGTTTGTGTTAGAAGGATAACCGGTTGGCATTACTCTTCTGCTTCCCACACTCATTCCCTGTCTTAGCTCTCTTATTTCTATACTCTTCTTTGTCCCTGATCTTCTCCTATTCAACCTGCTACACATAAATCATCAACTTTGATATGTTCATGTCGCCTATCAACATAGCAGCTCTGCCCTCTTTGCTTGATGCACGACCCAAGCCAGCGATAAGCAAGCTCATCTTGCTCTCCATGTCCTCAACCATCTTAGGAACATAGCAGAACAGTTAGGTGAAGTTCAACCCATACTCATGCACACTCAAGGAGTCTTGTTTCAGTGTAAGAAATTCCCATACCTTAGCCTCTTTCAACTCTCGGGGAAAGAAACGCCCCAAGAAAGCCTCTTCAAAATAGGACCAACTCAGATGTGGTGCATCTTCATCTCTGCCCTCCTTGCACTGATATAACCAAGTCCTACCCATATTCTTCAGTTGATATGCAACTATCTCAACCCATTCAACATCAGCAACATGCATCACATCAAAAACCTTCTTCAGTTCCTCAACAAAATTCTCCAGATCCTCAGTAGTGATCGAACCCGTTAAAGTTGGAGGATTCATCCTTAAAAACTCACAAATCCTTGAAGTGTCAGCCTCTTCTTGTCGGGCTCCAATATGCTTCCCAACTTGATTGGCTACCACTTGACTGGGAATCCTTATTGCCCCTCTAAACTCAACATTAGAATCTTCTCCTTGCGGTTGTACTTTAGGTGCATTGGGCAACTCTGGTTCCTCTACATTCCTCCTAACTAGGCGAGCTCTTGCTGGTCTTCGTGGAGTTATGATTATCTGAAACAAGCGCAAACATGAACTAGAGAGAAACTTTTAAAGATAAACTATAACGAATGAAAAGGAATATGAATAAGTGAGGAATTCCTAAATGTCCAATCTTTCTAATTGTAGATGTGACACACTTCACACCGATAACTATGATTCTACAGACACGGCTTCGTAGACTCTCTAGGACTCTTGGATTCTGGGATTTGATACCAGGTTTGTCATCCCCTGAACCTATACCCTGGACGTGGCCGGCATCAAATATATATTGTTGGCCTTGAGCGGACCCTTGACTTGGCTTACTTAACTCAGGGAAGACTTAATTCATTGCAAAAAAAATCATTCAATAACTTAAGTAAATAAGGTTCCAAAATGGCATTTAAGTCTCATTAACAAAATGTCAGCAATACAAAGAATGAGAGACGCAATGCTAACTATATGATTGTCTCTCTATGAAGCCTTCTAAAACAGAGATAGATATTAGGATAGACCCCTCAACATTTTAATAAGGAAATATTTTTTACAAGCAATAAAACGAGTCCTCCAGAATGCAAGGAGGCTCACTACTGACTCTGGAGTGCTCAACTAGATCAACGGTGTGTCCAATGTTGATCCTCGTTACCTACGTCTGCATCATGAGACTGTGAAGGTCAACTGGCATAAGTACATTAAATGTATGAGTATGCGAGTTGGAATGCTAAAACAACTTAAGATTGAAAGGAGTACGAATAAATACTTACCTTGACTCTGCTCAACTTATGGCAACATAACTCATTTTAATATAAAGCGATTTAAAAGCACGTGCAATATAAAGAAAAATTGTTTCAATACATGTTGTAATTTATGTATACATACAAGGATACAAATAACTTTGAGATGTATGTAAAAATACAAATAAACTGATGTATTTATAATACATTTCGTTTCTGTAGAACTTTCTCTAACCAACAACCATCACTTAAGAGCTATAGTGAATACACAAAGATCTACCTCACACTACCAGCGCATCCTATACCTGGCCAAAGATATAAGACCTGAACTGCCTAATGAATCCACTAATCTACTGTGAAAAGGGTTGATCTAAAAAGTATAACCCTTTTCTACCCATGGTGGCTACATGGTTTATGGGGACTGTGAGTTGTCTAAACTCTCCCCCATAATGGTGCTCAATACTACTCCAATATATAGTGCTTCTTATGTTTTAAAACATATTGATTCTATGGTTTTACATTAGTTCTCAAAATATTTAGCTCAAAGGTTATCTTAGAGATCTTAGTTTCCTTGCTTGCTTCATTTAGAAAGTTATTTTCTCTTTAACTGAAAAGTAGCCCGAAGTCTCTTTGGAAATCTCAGTTTCACTTTTTTTTTAAATGTGAAAATTTTTTATGTTCTTTTGGGAATACTTACTTCCCATATAATTCTTGGAAGGAATACTTCACTTTATTCTGAACTAATCTTGATCTTAAGTCTTAAAATGATGCTTAAATATTTTTGAATGACTTATGAAACTTGAAATGAACTTCTTCTGCTTATCTTCTTAAATATTTTTGAAATGATCTTTAATTCATAATACAAGTTTGAAGGATTTGCAAAAGAATTCATGAAAGAACTTTCCTCTTGATTACGAAATTGGGAAAAATGTGGGAACATTTGGCGCCTGCAGGTACGCTGCCCCAGTTCCTTCTGGTGCATATAGGGGGTGCCCGCGCCTGGTGCCTGTCAAGGTGCGATTGAATGATGTGTTACTCGTGTTTTATAATCATAAATTGCTAAAACTCTCCATTAGTTATTTTCCCAACAGTTAGGGGTATAAGATACCGTCAATACCACGTAGATCTAACTCAAAAACCATCCGAAAGTACGATTGTAACAGCAACAAGAGCATTTCAACAAGTCAATCAACCCCCCCAAAAAAAAAAGGGGGATTCAACCATGTCATTCAACAACTTCACTATTTCACTCAACCAATTTTGAAAACTCAAAGGATTGATAGTATGGGGGGGGGGGGGGAGATGAACACCTAAAAGATATCATCATACCTTTATCGGGATCCACCCTCGACGATTCCACTCGCAAAACGTGGGCCGTTGTTGGCGGATCATCGACTTTTCTCCCTTTCTTCTTTATTTTCTCTCTTCTCCAAACTTAGTGATTTGCTTTTTATAATATGACTAAAACTTGTTTACCCCAAATAAATCCCTACAATGAAATACGAAATTAATTGTGAAAGACTAATTGTCCTTCCTTAATCCAGAATTGGACTTTCCAGACTTAAATAACCAAATCCGATATGGCATATCTTCTCATACGAATCGAAAATGCGCAAACGGAGGCGTTGGAAAAATATTCCAATGGGTCTTTTCCAACCATAATCAAGAACTCCCTAATATCCTGAGGGAGAAGTATGATAGTTTGAAGATGACTAAAATTTACTTCTTAAATTAGTCATTTTCTATATTTTTCCCTTTCTTTCCAAAATGAATATTTTAGTTTCTAGCTTATTCCTAGCTATTTCAAATTGTGAGATGTTTTCACACATTTTCGCTTGTTAAAGGTACGTAAAGCTATTATTTCGTCTTCTCGCTGTCATAAAGATCTAAGCTTTTTATATTTTATTGACATTATTTGATTGTAGTCTTGTCCAACTTTGTGTCTACCTCCAAATGATAAACGTTATACCGGTGACACTCAATCTATTTCTAAATGGACTAGAAAAATAGTGATGATAACTTTCTATCAATTATGATTACTTGTACCATACAGTATCAGACATAGTTATTTTTAGTATGTCCTACCTTTTAGATTATGCGATCGGTCAGGTCACTACCATTACAGTAGAAGAGAATCTATCTCAAGCATTCAACTAGGCATTGACAGATAGGTGATAAGCACCAAGGCAGGGAAGACGGCCCAAGATCATAGTAGACCAAGTCATGGGCAGGTAGTCTATGTCTATCGGTACGGTGTAGCATAGGGTATGTCCCATAGAGCCTCAGATTTGATTTCACTACAACCAAAATAACTTTTAGACTTCTTTTGGTTATCATTGAAGGGTTCGCTAATATAGAATTTTCAAGAATTCATCGAGAAAATATCAAGAAACTAT
The DNA here is from genome assembly GCA_027704765.1 of Solanum habrochaites. NCBI lineage: Eukaryota > Viridiplantae > Streptophyta > Magnoliopsida > Solanales > Solanaceae > Solanum > Solanum habrochaites. The sequence goes on from JAKWJA010002489.1 coordinate 8,942,626, forward strand.
TAGAAGTTAAAAAACATTATTAATAAAATAATTTTAGACTTTAGTTTTCTAGATAAAAAATCTTACTTTTATGATGTCATACTGAAAATTTTAAAACTTCAAGGGGTAAGGATATTTATTGAATGGGATCTTGTGAGGAGTCTCGTCTTGGGTTTTTATTAAACTCATTCATGGAATATATTCCATATAAAAAAAAATATCCTAAATAGCGAGGGTTTATTTTACATACTTTGGGGGTTAGGAACCCCGCAATTTGTTGTAACAGAGGTTTTAGCAACCTCCAAAATTAGATCTGTCATAATTAACTTATGGCGGTTTTTACTAATCCCTGTAACAAGCATCAGAGGTTATCTGCAGCGGTTTGAACCCCTACAAATTGATTCTTAGAACAATGCTCTAAAGATAATTAAGCCAATAATAGTTCAAACAACCATAAGTTATGGCCACAAATCTTAGCAAAAACGTAAGCCCTTCTGAGAAGGTGGCTCGGATAATAATAAGTAATATTATTGTGTAATGTTTTGGCTAGTTCATGATAATTCAAAATTCTTAACAATAAAATAATCTCACATTTTGACAAATGAAGAAAAATATTAATATCCTATAAAATTAATTATAGCCCTTTTGTTGTACTTTCAGTTCAAATATACGCCTTCCATAATATTTTTGCCAAAATTTTCGCTTAATTTTAATGAGAGGCACGTGAAAAGCCCAAAATCAAATTATTCATTCATAAATTCGAGTTTCATTATTTTAGAAGAAATAAAGGGTTCATGAAGCTTCACAGAGACACATTTTTCAGCTATGATGAAAAGCATCTAAAGCTATTATTCGTCTTCTAGCATGAACGTAAAGATCTAAGCTTTTTATAGTTGTTCTATTGACATTATTTGACTTCTAGCCTTGTCCTACTTTGTTGGATACATCCAAATGATATAAAATCTACTGGTGACACTCAACTCAATTATTAGTGGACTAGAAAAATATGTTATGATTACACTTTGATCAATTATGATTTCTTGTTATTTTGTTGATATTTTGTCATCTAACTTTTAGAAGCTTGTTTTGGCCTCAACAAACACATACATTAGCATACATACTTATTATTATATTGTGACTACCCTTTTAGATCTATGGGTCGGCCAACCCCAACCATTTACAGGAGTATAGAGAATCTATACTCGAGCATTCCACTAGGCCTTGACAAGATAGGTGAGAAAACACTCAAGGCAGGGTAGATTGTGCCTATTATCATGGTAGACAAAGTCTACGTGTAGAGTAGTCCTGTCTATAGGTTAGGTAGGTTGTACTTACGGGGTACCACGTGTGTATTGTACTACAAACCTTAAATTTGCATTCACTACAACAAAAATAACTTTTTGTGGGAATGAATAGACTCATTAATAAGGGATGATAAAGTCTTTACCGGCATTAGTTAAGTGTCATTAGATCCGATGTTGCTAAATCCTATAGGGACACATACAAAGAGTGCTTGTTGCAGCTAAAAATACATATTTAAGGGCCATTTCTAATTAATTGCCACTAAAATTTATTTTTTATATAGTCATTGATTCTTGGATGATGTACATTCAGATGGTTTAGAACAAATTGTCATGGTGATCCAGGTAAGGGGGCAAATATATGTATTTAGCGATTGTTACTTTCGTTAGGACCTAAAGGGATTGTATGTTTTTTGTACCTACCAAGCTTATAGGGGACCTGTTAGGTAATTGCTTTCATGTGCTTATAATTTATTATTTTAAGGAGATTGCATATTTTACTTATATTTCATCCCTTCCCTTTTCGTTCAATACCTTTACTTTAATGTCAACTTCCAAAATATCTTACATGCTATGTACATTATTTTGTACTAACACCCCTTGTCGGGGGCAATGCATTCAAACTTACAAGTCTTGAGTAACAACCAGGCAAACATGTCGAGTAGCACAACTGACCATCAAACTTAATGGTTGGCCATGTTTTTTTGTAAAATTTTATAAAAATAGTTTTTATTTAAAAATTAAAAAAATTGTTTTAAAATTAAAGTTGTGTTTGGCAATGACTACAAATTGGTGTTACTTTATAATTTCGGTGAGTAATTTTTTGGGGGAAAAGTGAATATTCCTAAAATTGTTGAATTCAACTTAAAGTTGAATTTCAATGTTTTGTGGCAACATGTATTTTTGGGTGTTCAACTTTTATAAAAAAAAAGTGAACTTTTTATAGAGAAATGCTCCTAAAAATAAATAAAAATATGATATTATTAATCAAAATAAAGGTATATGACTTAAAGAAGGAAACAATAAACTTTCTGAATTGGCTAATTCCTTGTTGCAAGTTACATAGAAACAAAACGAAAGAAAGCAATAAGCTTTCTTATTTGGGTAATGCCATGTTGCAAGTTACATTGAAACATAAATTAAATTTGAAATATATTATTCCTTTCTATTTCACGCTATGGAATTTTAATTCTTCAATTTATGTTTTCATAGTTTCTGTAATTCGATCTTTGGGAGGCCGATACCAAATTCACACCATTCACCATCACAATAATAGGGAGGTATATCGCCACAAAGACGTTTATGGTCTGCATCTGTCTTGCAGTAACACCTGAGAATGTCTTCTGCTTCAACCTTTGGCGAGACACCTATCAAATTAAATGTTAGAATCTATAATTAATAGAAAAAAACATTTCATATTTCAACAGAAGAAGCTTTTCAAATTAACTTGGGAAATATTAGAGAGAAGTGTATGATACTCCATCACAAATAGTATCATCATAAACATGAGCAAAAAATCCCACACTTTGAAGCATTCGTAATTTCGTTTTTATGCCTCAGTATTAATGATTGATGATGTGGGGCTTTGTTTTCTTGTGTCAATTGATATGTATATTTAGTTGACTATTTAATACACACACAAATACACACACACACACATACACACACACATACATACATGAATTTCTGAATTGGCTAAAAAATATAATATACACCCACTTTAATACACACACACACACACAATACCACACACACACATACCAAACCACACACACCACATACACATCACACAAACACACACACACAACAATATATATATATATATATTATATATATATATATATATATATTATGTGAATCTTGTTGTTGTGATCTTATGTTCCTTTCGACCAAAAAAAGTTAACCAAAGTAAAACTCGCATACATCAAAGAGGAAAAATATATAATTATGTAATCTTTCCTTTGACTAGTATGATGGAATCACAAAATATATTTAAACAAAAAAATTAATATTTTCAATGTAATAAGTTATTCATCTAGATAATAAATTATTGCACAATCAAATAGAGGCTAAAAAATATGAAGTTTATCAGTTGTGAATATTTTTCTTAAAATAATACGTTATTCGGTCTCAAACTAATAATTTTCATGTTAGTTCAACATAAAAAAAAATGAAATGTTTTAATCATCAAACACCCTCTGAAAAAAGGATATGTTTTGGTACATATAATTAATATAGAATACAAATATTATTCTAATGACAGAGTATTAATCAAAAGAAAGGTATGGTACATGGAGAAGGAAGCATAAGAATTCCTATTTCGTTAATGCCTTGTTGTAAGTCACTTTAAAAGAGGAGTTTAATTCCAATAATATATTTTTAAAGTTTTAACTAGTTTATAAAATTTGACCTTGAGGAGGTTGTTTCCCACATTCACACCATACGTTATCACAATAATAGGGTGGGATATCACCACAAAAATATTTAAAAATTGGTATCAATTATGCAATAACGTGTCGAAGTATACAAAGGACTTTCACAATTAATTGGTGCCAATTTCTTATTATTCATATGATAAAATTCACACAATCAATTGGGCAAATATTTACACGTAACAACCCTCCATGTCATTTATATGAAAATGACTTCATTTCATCGATACGACTTTTTAACGTCCTTAAAACGAACTAGGTTGAACTAGAAATTCGCATGTGTCTCATGAGTTGATTTTGTGCTAAAATGGTTAACAATGATGTTTTAAAGCAGTGTCTAAATTTTGGTGATGTTTGGAGGTCAAACGTCCAAGAACGTCAATTATGTTCGGAAGATTTGCATTAGAAACTGTTTGTGTGTCTTAGCACGTTCTAGCGAGTTTTACGTGTTCGTTTTAATTGAAATTGATGTGGGATTATCCAAATACCTAGAGGAACGTGATTAAGGTTTCAAATTACGGTTACAACTCCACCTACGGCCCATAAGGGGCCCTAGTGAAGGACCCAAGACTTGGCAACCAAGCTACCAAAACTGGCAAATTAACGCCCATCTACCTACTGGTCGTAGTCAAGACGATGCCCCGTTGTCTAGGGGAGTAGGTTGGGACTTGAACTTGGAGCTCAAATCTCCACTCTTCCATCTGCAGACCCAAACGACGCCCCGAAGCACGGGACACCATTCAGTCGATGTTGTTGCTTGGGTTCGTCGTTGGTGGTCCTGCAAAAGCTGTTGGACGCACTGCCTTGGCTTTGGGTGATTTATAAGTTAACTTCAAGTATTTTATGAACCATGGGTGATTATTTTAGGGTATTTTATGTATATTAAGAGGGTTCAAATACTAAGATCTAATTTTAGACTTCATTTTCAAAAACCAAAAACCCCTCCCTCAAAGAAAGACTCTCTCAGACTACATAGAAGCTAGAACTCAAGGAAGGGCTAGAAGGGGCTGGTTGTGGACGTTTCTTCAAAAAATATTAGTGGGTTTCTTCTCATTAAGGTATGGTAGTCATTCTTGAACCTTCTTTCATTCAAAGAGCCACTTCAAAGATATTTCTAAAAGGGTTTCAAACATCAATTTTCTTTACTCCATGACTCTAAGTATGGGTCTTTGTATGAAAATGTTTTAATGATTAAAATGAGTTATTCTTAGTATTAAAGGATGATTTTAATGTCAAAACCCAAATGAAACCATGTTTATGCTTTTTATCAACTTTTAGCTTATGAAACATGTCATAATGAGGCATGATATAGAAGAATTGTTTAGAAATATGTTTTGTTATGGTATATTGGGCTAATTTTAGATACTGTCCCGCCTTAGGCTATTTGGTGATTGATTATATGGAAAGATTATTGATGGGTAATTAGTTGGTGACAAAAAAGCTTGGATTATGGTAAGATTGTTAACATTTGTTTTCTCTTATTAATGAAAATGTATTGGTGGTATGGTCAACTTTGGTGGCTGTGTTTACTTGAAGTAATAACAGAATATGATATTTACATATGATATTGTGAATGAATCCATGAAGCATATATGTGAAGTAAGAATGATAATGATGTTGTTCTGTGCATTTTGCGTTATGAAGATTATATATGAAAGTATTCTAGGATTTATTTCTAAGTGAATTAGATATTTATGTGAAGCATGTTTTTAAAATGTGTAATAAGGATTATGAAGATATAAGCATTTTATAATTCCAACAATTATGAAATATGGTATTATGTGACAGGTGACTCTCACATGAACATACACACTCACACACTTTGTAAAATAGAAATGAATGAAGCTAACGATGTTAAGGGGAGTTTGGGGGAACACTGTCGTGCACTGTGAGATTAGTGTTTAGTAGCAACCTCACTACCCTCCAAGAGCTTTCTAAGATAGTTAGAGTTGGATACCCTTTGTGAGTTGATATTTGGTATTCCAATGTAACCTCTAGGGATAAGTCCCTTCATGAGGTTGAGATGTGTGCTACATAATGTCGACTATCCCTTAATCTATAGTAATGATGTTTCAAGAATTCGTGTGGATTTATGCTCTTAGCCCGAGAGGATTTGAGAATGGGTGGGTACACATTGGGTGACTGTGATGATACGTAACCCAATCCTACCTCTTGAGATGAGTACTCCTCTTAGTAGAGAATGAGTTAATAGAAACAATCTCATTATCCCTTACCATGCGCCCACATAGGTGTCAGCTATTGGAAAATCACATGTAAAGTTCTAAGAAATGATTCTTCCTAGCACGTGGGGATGCCATTCATCCAAAAATTTCAAATTTTAATAAAAAAAAAAACCGATAATGGGAGTATCGACATACATTCTAGATCTCATAGTCTATGTCGGTTAAAAGTATAACTCTCCACAAAAGAAATGTAATGAACGATTTTACTACTTATATAGGTGGTGGTTAATGAGGACGCTATTTTCCATTGCACAAGTAGAACATTCAAAAGGGTGATGTCCCTTTGTGGTCTTTACCTTTAATTTTGAATGTGTTGTTATGTATCAAATGAGTTATGTGACTAAAAAATTCTAATGATTAAGAAGAAAGCATGTTAAAATTATTTCTTGTATAATGAAGTTTGGAAGGAGAAAATGTTGTGGTACCTAACCTCATGGATCCACACAAGGAGTCACAAAATGGAGTAGGTAGTATGGGATGCTATTCTCTCATTGCGCTTTGTGTTAACTTGCTTAATCCACTTGGGAGGAACACTTAGGTGAAGTACTTAAATGCATGAATGTTCTTCTAAATGATCCGTTATAGCAGTTGTCCACTTATTTTTTCTGTACGAGGTAAGTACCTATGTTTGGTAGTCTTAAGGATCACTTGAATGTTTTGAAGGGGGTGTATGGGTCGGTCCCTTCATGTTTTTACCTTAGTGAGGTCCTTAGATATCACTTATATTTTAGAGAAACCTAAAAACGGAAATGAATGTTCACTGCTGTTGTTTTGGTATGTATGTTGTGCACACAAATACAGCAACAGTTGATTTTTCGCTGTAATTTATTAAGTTCACTGTAAAGTTGTCTTTTATAATAAAATGGGAAGAGTCATTTCTATGATAGTGCTAAATGATGATCTATATGCTTATTATCACCTCTATATTCATGAATGTTTACTTAATGACATAAAAGCTCTTTCTACAAAATGTCCTTTTCGCATGCATATGACATACTAGTACAATGTTACCTTGATTTGTACTAAACCCCCGGTTTTTTTCATACTTTAATAAGTGTACATTGGAGGCATTTTACAAGACTAAAGGCAAGCTTGGAAACGACTTCTCAAGACTAATATGTCCTCATATATTTGGGGCAAGTATTCTATTTCTAGTTGCTAACATTAAGACTCCCAATGTAATTTTCCTTTAATTAAAGGGGACGGTCCCTAAGATATTTAATTGTTCTTTAATTTGTGTTGTTTGTGACGACGACACACTACTCTTTTAGTATTTATAAGAAGATTATTTCTATTATTATATAATGTCCGTAAAAACTTTATTCTGCGCCTACTTTCACATTCTTCTGTAATGAATGATAGAAAATGGCTAGTACAACACCTCCGAAAGGTCATGTATGGAATTGTCTGAACTAAGGGTTACCGTCACTTTTAGGGGGTACTTTCGGGATAGGACAGGCTTACGGGCATTCCTATAGCGACCCAATTCGTTTTTGACCGTCTTAACCCCTAGGCCACTAAAGCCATTGATTGGGGCCTCATATATTTTGGGACCCCATTTATTTAATGAGTGTTATTATTCGTGCTAAGGAAATTGCATATGAGATAAAAATAAACCTAAATTTCATAAGAAACAATTTGATGAAAATATGGATAGCGAAGTCACAAAATCCCTTGAAGAATCTTTTAGTGTTTATTGCTTTATATATGTAGGGTAATCACTTTCTTTTTTTCATGTCACATAGATTTCGAACTCCAATGAAAAGCATAGGAAAATATTTTTGATTCCTTATTTAGTGGTAAATTATTGAGATCAAGAGAAAAAGAGAATTTAAATATATTTTCTTAACCTAGAACTTTATTAAACATGTAATAGTTCTTCTGATATTCATGGTTTAGATTTATTTTTTGTACTTAAAGTGTTATGGGAAAAAATACAAGTACAAGATAATGCTATAATGAAAATTCCAAATTAACTAAAAAGACTTAACTAGAAAGGCAGTTTTGTAGGCGAACGAAATATGTTTTTATAGGCGAGCTGAGTGGTCTTTTTCAATACACATATTGCTTATAGAATAATGTTAACAATTTCTATTACCGTTACTTCAGCACAAAGATGTTTTTCCAAAATTTAATTTGATTAAATATTCTATAAGATCAACAAACTCTCAAGAGAGGTTTAATGCATTAACTATATTACCATTTGAAAAATAATTATTAAAACAAAATAGTACCTAATGATTTAGCATCTAAAATAGATAGAAAAGTAGATTTTAAATAAAAGTATATAAAAGAAATATTAGGGTCCCTCTCTTTAAGTTTGCTTTAGGCCCCCAATATTATTGATTCGGCCTTGCATCTCAGCCACGCAGTCGTTAATTTGATTTCTGAACAAATTTATGGGTTTTAGAGTTTTTGAAAAATTAACAGTTTACTTCAATCAAAATTTCACGAAAATGACCTGAAAAATGAAATTATAGGACGAGTATTTGGAAGGAGATACATAACAAAGTCTATCTCTCTCTCAGGACGACTCTAGGAAGATCATCTGGAAAGACTTCTAGGAACTCTTTTACTACATGAATTGATTGAATAGTTAATATCTCAAGACTAGAGTCATTAACTCGGACAAAGTGATAGACACACCCCTTAGAAGCAAACTTAGAGGTACAAAATGAATCTATCCTTAGGCACTGAACTACTTTTCCACTCTAAGACTGACTCATTTGAAATTAAAACTTGACTACTCAAGTTCTACAAGCAACTGAGGCATAACAGACATGAATCGAGTCCATACCAAGAATAACATCAAAGTCTACCATGTCTAATTCAACTAAATCATCCACGGTACTGTTGTGATTAACTGAAACATGACAATCATGATAGACTATTTCTGCTAAAATGGATTCACCAAAAGGTGTGGACACGATGAATATTTGACTAAGTTACTCAATAATAATATAAAAGTTTATGGAAACATATGGAGTTACAAAAGATAAAGTCGCTCCTGGGACTATCAATGCATAAACAGTAGTGTCAAACACTTGAATCATACTAGTGACAACATCTGGCGAGTTCTCATGCTCTTGGAAATTATTGATAGCATACAAACGGATTGTTTCTCAACCAGTAACGAAAGTAGTTCCCACTATGCAACGCCTTCTAGTTTTTGACAACTGATGAGACTGGGTTCTAAGCTATTCCTCCCCATTATCCACGTCCAAAAATTAAAAACCACTTCCTTGCTTGTTCGTTGGGCATTCTCGCATGACATGCCCATTCTGAGTGGACTTGAAACAACCAGTGGAGCTCTCATAAAAAACACTAAAGTGGTTTTACCACACTTGGCGCAAGCAGGATGCTTACTACCCCCTTGCGCCACACTTCCATGTGAATATGCAGATTTAGCTCTAGAATTCTTACCATAGTACTCACCTTTGTTCTTGGGTGAAGGTAAACAAGAAGAATATGGGTCAAGAACCTTCTGTTTCTGTTGGAAGGAGATGACCGATTGGCATTACTCTTTTGCTTCCCGGACACATTCCTGTCTTAGATCTCTTATTTCTATATTCTTATCTATCCCTCATCTTCTCCTATTCAATCTGCTACACATAAACCATCAACTTGGATATGTTGTAGTGTCACAGAATCATATTGTCAATTGCAGCTCTTCTCCTCTTTGCTTGATGCCGCCCCAGCCAGCAAAAGCAAGCTCTCTTTCTCTTCATTTCCTCAACGTCTTAGGCATCACATAGAGAAAACATTATAAACATATCAAACAATCACTTTGGCCCTCAAGGAGTCTTGTTTCATGTAATAAACTCCCGTAACCTTAGCGTCTTATCAAGTTTCGGGGAAATAGTACAGACTCCCCAAGAAATCCTCGTCAAAATCACTACCAACTCGGATGTGGTGGCATCTTTTATACTCTGCCCTCCTTGCATGATATACCAATTCCTAGCCATACATTTCTCAGTTATTATGCATTCTAGCGATCAACCCGTTCACATCAACACATGCATCACATCATAACAAACCTTCTTCAGTTCCTCAACAAAATTCTCCAGATCCTCAGTATGATCAGACCGTGAAACTGGAGGATTCATCGTTCAAAAACACTCAAAATCCTTGAAGTGGCAGCCTCTTATTGTCGGGCTCCTTTATGCTTACACACAACATTCCCTGATTATGGCTACCACATTATGATTGAGCATCCTTATTGGGGCCTCTAAAATCCACAGTAGAATCTTCTCTTGCGTTGTATTTTAGGTGCTTGGGGCAACTTGGTTCCCTACATTTCTCTCCTAACTAGGCAAGCTTCTTTCCTGGTCTTCATGGAGTATGATTATCTTATACAATCACAAACAAGAATTAGAGAGAATGTTTTAGAAATAAACTATAACGGATGAAAAGGAATTTGAAAAATGTGAGGAATTCCTAAATGTCCCATCTTTCTAATCATAGACTCCCTAGGACTCTTGAACTCTGGAATCTGATACAAAATTTGTCATTCCCTGAGCCTATACCCTTGATGTGGCTGACATCCAATGACTATTGCTGGAGTTGAAAGGAACCTAGACCTAGCTAACTTAACTCAGTGGAAGACTTAATTCAATGGAAAACATCACTCAATAACTTAAGTAAATAAGTTAGCCAAAGTGGCACTTAAGTCTCCAATAACAAAACGTCAGCAATCCGAACACACTGAGAGACAATGCTAAATGGATAATAAAAAAAAAGAGTATTACAGCAAGGGACGGGGGGTGGAGGTGGTGAATTGTAGGGGGTGTCGACGAATGGGGGGGCAGGAGACGCCGGGATTTGTGTCATGTGCGAAGGTCTGTAATGGGGTGTGAAGTGAGCGACAGATGGTGGAGGGCGGGGGGCTCCAAAGTGTCCTGGAAGTATGCGGGGGAGGAGGGCGTGGGGTGGGGTGGAGGATAACGGTGTCTCATGAAGCCTTCTAAAAAATGAAGAAAGGAACCATTAGGACACCTAACATTATACCCATAATAGAAAATTATGTTACAAGGCAATAAAAGTGATTCCTCCAGCCAACTGCAAGAAGGCTCACTATATCACCCTGACTCTGGAATGCTCACTGGATCAACGTTATCGATTAGCTTGTCAAGAGTCACATAACTAAATTACTCCACCTGACATACTGTCTCAACTTTATGAATAACGTAACTCATTTTAATATAAGTGATTTAAAATCAAGTGGTATATAAAGAAAAGTTGTTTGAATCTGTTTGTAGTTATTTGAATTCCTAGAAGAATACAAATACTCTGAGAATGAACAAAATGTACGATAAAATACACTGTATTTATATATATACATAACCTTCCTGTGAGAGTTTCTTTAACCATAACCACACTTAAGATCTATAGTGATGATAAACTATCTCCATCACACTCTGTCAGCACATCCTATACCTGGCCCAAGGTATCAAACTTGAAGTGCCTAATGAATCCACTACAGTCTACTGTTTGAAAAGAGCATAATCTAAAGAGTATGACCGTTTCTACCCATGGTGGCTACATGGTTTTGGGGCTGTGAGTGTCGAACTCTCCCCCATATTGGTGTCAATACTACTCACACATAAAGATATAGTGGATCTTATTTTTTAAAACATACTGATTTTGAGGCTTTAGATAGATGCTAAAAATACTTTAGCTCAAAGGTTATCTTGGAATCTTTAGTTTTCCTTGATTACGTCATTTAGAAAAAGTTATTGATCTTTAACTGAACACTATCCTGACAAGGCCCTCTTTGGACAATCTTGTTATCCTTATTTATATTGTAAAAACATTTAAGTTCTTTTGGAAATATTTATTAGTTCCCACCAATAGTGCATTGGAATGAAATACTTTCACTTTAACTCTGAATTGGAACTTGAGCTAAGTTCTTTAAACGTTACGCTTAACAATGTTTTTGAAATACTTATAACCTTGAAATGAACTATTTTTTACACTTATCGTTAGTCCTTACTCAATTGAATAATTTATGTATTAAAACAACACGTTTTAAAAGTATTTGAAAAGACTTTATGAAACATACTTTAGGATTCTTTAGGAAAACATCAGCTCTAACTTTTCCTTGAATTTGATGTTATGGATTCAAGGTTGTAAATTCGTGTTTCTGGATGATTTCTATATGATAAGAAGTTATTTAGAGTAGTTAGTCACAATCATTATGAAATCCTCCCGTTCAAAAAAACCCTTATAATGGCCTTATCATACTAAGGCACCATTTGGTGCACTGCATGCACGCCGCCCCAGGACCTCTGGTGCAGACGGTGTCTGTCGTGCCTGGTGTTGTCCAGGTACGCCTGAATGATTTTCTGGTCTTGTTTCTGATCCGAAATCGCTCAAACCTCCATAGTTTCTTTTACAAACCTTATGATTATTAGTACGCATTCAAGCCCAATAATCTAACTCAATAAACAACCCAACATTACAATTAAGAACAATAAGGCAGTATCAACAAGTCACATCAACAAGAAAGTCAAATACCTGTCTTTCAAGAACTTCCCTATTCTCATCAACCAATTTAAAAAAAATCAAGTGAATTGGAGCAAGATTGGGTGTGTGGGTGATCTGCTCCACACTAAAACACGATCTCACATACCTGAATAGGTAATAACCCCTAACCAAATTTCCACTACGCAATAACTTGGCGTTTGTTAAGGACCGAATCCCATGATAATATATTTTCTCCTTTCATTCGTATTTATCTCTTCTCTTCAGACTAAGCATGATTTTTATTTTCTAAACACGGAACTAAAACTTTTTTACTTTCTAAACCAAAATAGAATCCCGACACCAAGAAAGTGAAAATTAATTGTGTAAATACTAATTGACTTCCTTAATCTAAATGGACTTTCATACTTAAAATCGCCCAACGTTTGATACGAATATCATCCTTAAATGATATCTTAAATGCACAAATACCGACGGCGTTGGAAAGATCTCTCCCAGTTCTTTCAAACCTATCAAGTAACTACCTTATCTCATTCTAAGATAGAAGTTAACTGATCATTTGAAAGACCAAAACACACTCACTTTCTTAACTTGGTAAAATTTATCTAACGATTTTTCCCTTCTTTCCCAAAAATGAATATTTTTATTCTTAGCACTTATTCTCTATTTCAAATTGTGAGATGTTTACATACACATTTTTCGGCTTTGTTAATAGTACACGTTCACGCTCTATTTTCTCTTCTAGATCGTAAAGATGTAAGCTTTATATAGATATTCTATCAACATTATTTGACTTGTAGCCTAGTCCAGCTTTGTTGGCTTCCTCCAAATGATATAACGTCTACCAGTGACACTCAACTCTATTATTAGTGGAGTTAAGAAACAGGTGATGATTAAATTTTTATCAATTGTGATTACTTTGGTATTTTCTTGATATTTTGTTCATCTACTGCTAGAAGCTATGTTTTAAGGTCTACAACAAACACATACACAGCATACACAAATTATTTTTTTATTTTGCCTAACCCTATTTAAGATTTTTTGGGTCGGCCCTCTCCCTGACACATTTACAGTTTATAGAGAAATCTATCTCGAGTATGTTCCACTGGCCTTGACAAGATAGGTGCGAAATTTACTCATCGAGGCAATGGTAGTAAACCGTGCCTATGTCATGGTAGAAAGTCTACGGGCAGACAGTACAGGTCCAATGTCTATATGGTCATGTAAGGATTGTACCTGGGAGTAGCATATGTGTGTTGTACCACAGAGCCTCAGCTTTACATTCAGTACAACAAAAATAACTTTTTGAGGCAATAAATACACACATTAAGAAGGGGTTTTAAAGTCTTTACCAACATTAGTTATGTGTCATTTGATCCAATGTCACTAAATCCTTTAGGAACACATACAAAGAGTGCTAATTACCTCTAAGAATACTTATTTCGTGACATCTTCTAATTAATTGCCACTAAAGATTATTTTTTAGATAGTGATTGATTCTACGAAGATGTAAATTCAGATGGTTTAGAATATATTGGGATTGGGATCTAGGTAAGGGGCTAATATGGGTGTTTAGCGATTGTTACTCTTGTTAGGACCTAAAGGGACTCTGTGTGTTTTGTACCTACCAGGCTTATGGGGGCAATGTTACGTAATTGTTTTTCATATGCTTATAATTTATTGTTATAGGGAGATCGCATATTTTACTTGTATTTCATCCCTTCCATTTTCGTTCAATACTTGTACTTTAGAGTCAACTACCAGCATATCTTACATGCTCTATTATTTTGTACTGGCACTCCTTGTCGGGGGACAATGCATTAAACCTACAGGATCTTGAGCGGCACCCAGACAAACATATCGAGTAGCACAACCGACCATCAAGCTTAACGGTTGGCCACAATTTTTTTTTTAAATTTTATAAAACATAATTTTTATTTTAAAAAAATATATATATTTTAAAATTAAAGTTTTGTTTGGCAATGAATACAAACTAAAAATTTTGGTTAGTAATTTTGGGGGAAAAAAGTGAAAACAACTTTTGTTGTTCTTAAAATTCTTGAATTCAACTAAAAGTTGAATTTCAAAGTTTTGTGGCAAAATGTATTTTTTGGAGTTCAATTCTAAAAAAAAACAAGTGAAAACTTTTTATAGAGAAATGCCCCTAAAAAGAATAATAATATGAGAATATTTATCAAAATAAAGGTATATTACATTAAGATAAAACAATAAGCTTTAGTGGTAAATTATTGAGATTAAGAGATGATGAGAATTTAAAAATATTGTCTTAACCTAGAACATTCTTTAACATGTAACAGGTCTTCTGATATTGATGGTTTATATTTATATTTTATATTAAAAGTGTTAAGGGAAATAATATAAGTAGAATATAATAATCTAACGAAAATACTCAATCAAATACAAAGACTTGATTCTTTTTCAAATACGCATATTTCTTATCAAATAATGTTAACAGTTTCTTTAACCGCTACAACAGCCGAAAGAAAATATATTACGGTCCCTCTCTTCAGTTTCGCTTTATGCCCCCAATGTTATTGAGTCGGCCTTGCATCCCAGTCACATGGTCGTTAAATTGATTCTTCAATAAATTTATATGTTTTAGAGCTTTTGAAACATGAACAGTTGACATCAATCAAAAGTTTCTATTGGCTTCACAACATTGAGTTTGGTCTAGAACGACCTTTTGTGTGGATCCTGAGGCTTCTATGTAAATTTCAAGACCTATTGTTCATTTAGGCAAAAGTGGAGCTTGGGTGGGACTCACTTTTTTTGAGATGACCTTGGTATGAAGTTTTGAAATTTTCAAAATTGGTGTGATAGCATATTTCGTTTGTGCGCATAGGATTCTGAATAAATCCTGAGCACCCGTTGGAGAATTCTAGAAATGGAAAAACTAGCTAAGGTGCCTCAGCTGGTGTAACCCAGTAACGAGTTCATGTTCGGGGGGGACCCTTGGTTTACGATTGTTATGGCCTTGACAAAATTATGAGGGTGTAGCTCATTTTACCTTCGCATTCGTATTCTCTCCTTGTCGCGATATGATAAGACGCTAAACCGCGTTGATCACCTTTGGACATTGTGATCATGAAATATTACCTCCACAAGTTGCCTAGGAAAAATTTGATTGTGGCCACGATCTGACCATTTACCTAGAGCGTACAAGAAATAATCCGTCTCATTTCGTAAAAGAAGACCATATCGATTTGTTTCGTATTTCAAGATTGTTTTGGTGAATCTCCCTCAATTGAGCCTATTTTGGGTGATTAAACTCAGTGACGTAAAAAAAACATCGTGGCTCGTGTGGTTTGGTTTTTGGAGATGTCAGTGTTGTAGACCCTCTCAACTATCTATTTGAGAAGGCCTTTTTGTTGTCATTTAGACTTTTCCATATTGACCCCAAACATTTTTACGGACTTAGATGGGTGATATAGTTTTTCACCTGTCGTTCGTGTTGAGATTTAATGAATTTTTAGTATTTTGTAGCGTTTAAACCTTAAACAGTTGATTTCGATTAAAAATATAGGAAGAAAACCTTGGACTTTCTTTACTTAAACAACCCAACTTCGGATAGGCATATCTTCCTCATACGATATCGAAAATGCGCAAACTCGATAGAGTTAGAAAGATCTATGCCATGACTTACCAACCATATCAAGAACGAACCCTAACTCATCCCGAGCTAGAAGTTATGGTCGTTTCAAATTGACAAAAACTCACTTTCTTAACTTCGTTAAATTTTTTCCAGATTTTACGCTTTTGGAGAAAAAAATAGTGAAAAGAACTTTTTTGTTGTTCTTAAAATTCCTGAATTAAAATTAAAGTATTTCAAATTTTTTGTGGCAAAATGTATTTTTCGGAGTTCAACTCAAAAAAAAGTGAACTTTTTATAGGGAAATGCTAATCAAAAGAAATAAGAATGTGAGATTATTTATCCAAATAAAGGTATATGACAAAAAGAAGGAACCAATAAACTTTCTAAATTGGCTAATGCCTTGTTAGAAGTTACATAGAAACATAATGGAAGGAAATGATAAGCTTTCTTATTTGGGTCAGCCTGTGCAAGTACATTGAAACCACAAATTCAATCTTCTAATAAGATAATTCTACCTGTCTATTTCAAGCTAGGAATTTTAATTTTTCAAGTTGGTTTTTCACTGTTTTTGTATTCGATTTTGGGAGGACGATGCCCACATTCACACAATTAACATTCACCACAATAGAGAGGTATATCGCCACAAAGATGTTTACAGTTTGCGTCTGTCTTGCAACAACATCTGGATATGATTTTGCCTTAAGCTTGCAGACACCTCTAAAAAATTTAAATGTTAGAATCTATAATTAATAGACAAACACATTTCATATTTCAACACAAGAAGCTTTTAAAAATTAACTTAGAAAATATTAGAGATAAGTTTATGATACTCCATTACTAATAGATCAAATCAAGTAAAATACTTACATATCCCTATCATCATAAACATGAGGAAAAAATCCCACACTTTGAAACATTTTGATGTAAATAAACCTGAATTTCATAAGAAACATTTTTATGTAAATATACATAGCGAAGTCACAAGTCCCTTGAAGAATCTTTTAGTGCTTATTGCTTTATATATGTAGGGTAGATCAACCTATTTTTTCACTTTAAAATAGATTTTAACCAATTAAAGAATATGAAAATATTTTTAATTTCTTATTTAGTGGTAAATTATTGAGATCAAGAAATGATGAGAATTAAAAAAACATTGTCTTAACCTAGAGCTTATTTAACATGTAATAGTTCTTCTAATATTGATAGTTTAGATTTATTTTTTGCATTATAAGTGTAAAAGAAAACAATACAAGTAGAATATAATGATCTAACGGAAATAATCAACCGAATAAAAAGACTTGATTCTCTTCCAAATACACATTTTGCTTATAGAATATTGTTAACAGTTTCTTTAACCATTACATAAACTGAAAGAAGTTTTTCGAAATTTAAATTAATCAAAACTTCTTTAAGATCAACAAAGTCTCAAGAGAGGTTGAATGAATTAGCTATATTACCATTTGAAAAAGAATTATTAAAAACCCAAAATTGCTCCATAAACAGTTACCTAAGAATTCGCATCTAAATAGCTAGAAACAAGTAGATTTTAAATAAAAGTATATGATAAAAAAAATATTAGGGTCACCTCTTCGCGTTTTGTTTTGTGCCACCAATGTTTGAGTAGGACTTTGCATTCCAAAGTAACATTGTTGTGGATTGATCTTTCCACGAATTATATTGGTTTTGTTGAAACTATGAACAAGTTGACATCAATTAAAAGTTTTATAGCTCCCAACATGTGAGGTTTTTTGTAGATAGAACGATCTTTGGGTGATCTGAGGCTTCAATAGAGCTTGGGCGAGACTCAACTTTTATTTCCAGAAGACCTTGGTATGAAGTTTTGAAAATTTCAAATTTGGTATGATAGCTATTTTGTTTGTGCGCATAGGATTCTGAATAAATCTTGAGCACCCGTTGGATTTTCTAGATATGGATAAACTAGCTGATGTGCTTCGGCTAGTGTAACCCAGTAACGAGTTCATGTTAGGGAGGGGGAGGGGGATTTTCCACATTCACAAAGTCCTAATTTGTATGGTTTACAAATTGTGTGTCCTTGAAACAATTATGAGGGTGTATCTCATTTTACCTTCGCATTCGTATTCTCTCCTTCTCGCGATCTAATAAGATGCTGACCCGCATTGATCCCCTTTGAACATTGTGGTCATGAAGTTTTACCTCCACAGTTGCGAGGAATATTTTATTAGTGTTCCACAATCCAAACCCTTTACCTAAAGAGTACAAATGAATTAATCCGTCTCATTTTTTAAAATAACACCATATGCGATTTTTTCTTTTTCTCAAGATTGTTTTTGGTGATATCTCCCTCAATTGAGCTCCATTTTGGGTGATTGAAACTTGTGGACGTAAAAAATAATCGTGGCTACGTGGTTCATTTTTGAAGAGTGTCAGGGTGTAATGACCCTCTCAGTCATATCTTTGTGAAGGCAATTTTGTTTGTCATTTAGAACTTTTCCATATTCACCCCAAGCCTTTACGCCTTATTGGGTTTTATAGTTCTGTCACCTTGCCGTTCGTGTAATTTTGATGAATTTTTAATATTTTTGAACCTTAAACTAATAATTTCGATTAAAATTATAGGAAGAAAACCTTGGACTTTCCTTACTTAAACAACCCAACTTTGAATAGGCATATCTTCCTCATACGATATCGAAAATGAGTAAAACGCCTCTCCAAGGTCTTTCCAACCATATCAAGAACTAACCCTAACTCATCTTGAGCTAGAAGTTATGGTCGTTTCAAAATGACCAAAACTCACGTTCTTAACTTAGTCAATTTTTCCCAAATTACCCCCTTTCTTTCCAAAAATGAATATTTTTAGTTTCTTAGTTTATTCCTACCTATTTCGAATTGTGAGCTGTTACAATATCTCCCATTTGGGATCATTCATCCTCGAATGAGATTTCTTTCCGAGTCTAGGATTAGTAACATCAAGTCAATACCAACAAACAATAGCAAGTAACCACATGCATACTCATAGTTTATAAAGTACTAGGAAGAGAATTAGTACCTTTATTTGAATTCTCTCCGGATTCAAAGAGATGGGGATATCTCTTTTTCATATCCTCTTTAGATTTCCAAGTCGCTTCTTCAAAAAAAAAATTCCTCCAAGTACCTTGACTAATCCAACCTCCTTTATTCTCAACTTTCAAACTTAGTGATCTAACATATGAACCGGAATTTCTTCATAGGATAAGCTATTCTTAATCCCAACATTTTTAGTTGGTACAATCAAAGAAGGATTGCCCATACACTTATTCAACATAGAGATATGAAATACCGGATGAACTGTTTCCTCTTGTGGTAGCTCTAAATCGTAATCTATCTTGCCAATCCTCTTGGCAATGCAATAAGGTCCAATATACCGGGGGGTAAGTTTCCCCTTCTTACCAAACCTCATCCACTTCGAACTCCAACGGTCTTCTCCAAACATTTTGTAGGATTTTTGACGACGTTTTTTCCATTTTAAATCTCTCTTGAATCACCTTCACCTTCTTCATATATTGGTGAACTAGATCTAATCCTATTAACCCTTATTCACCAACCTCGAACCACCCACTAGGATATCTACATATTCACCCATAAAGAGCTTCATATGGAGCCATTTGGATGCTTAAATGGTAACTGTTTTTGAAACCGAACTCGATGAGAGATAGGTGATCATTCCAATTTCCCTTGAAATCAATCACGCTAGCCCTAAACATATCTTCTAAGGTATGGATAGTACCCTCCGCTTACCCATCCATCTGAGGATGAAAACCAATGGTTAAGTTCACCTTTGAACGCAAATCTTTCTAGAAAGATTTCCAGAACTGTGCAGTAATTTGTGCACCTGTATCTGAAATGATCAAAATTAGGTCTCCATAAATTCTTACCACTTGATGAATGTATAACTTTGGATAATCTTTTGTCGAATGAGTGGTCTTTACCAGCAAGAAGTAGGCTGATTTTGTCATTCTATCAACAATCACCCAACTTGAATCATGCTATCTGCTAGACCTTGGTAACCCTGTGATAAAGTCCATATTAATCATCTCCCACTCCATTCCGGAATTTCTAATATGTCTAAGGCCAACCCTCAAGGCCTTGGTGTTTACTTCAATTTATGGCAATTCGGGCACTTGGCAAAAAACTCAGCAATGCCCTTCTACATAGCTTCCCACCAATATACCTCTCTCAAATTGTGGTACATCTTTCCGAAACCCGTATGAATGGTAAATCTGGAGCTATGAGCTTCCATTGTGATCCTCTCTAGTAGTCCATCCAATTTTCTTTATACTTCAAAATACCATCTCCCGCTTGTTCTTCAAAACTAATTCCTTGCTTATTAAAAATTGGCACTTCAAATTGTGTGCAAATGGTATCTTGGTCTTTGTTTTCTTTCATTTCTTACACTAATGATGACTCAACCCCATTTGTCAGCACTATTTCTCCTTTTGTGTAACCCCTGAGTCGGACTCCAAGGCATGCAAGTCTGTGCACTTGTTTTGTCAGTTCCTTCTTCTCTTCCTCAATATGGGCGGTACTAACCATAGACAACCTACTTAAGGCACAAACTACAATATTACCCTTAACTCGGTGCTAAAGAATGCTCATGTCATAATCTTGAAGAAGTTATAACCACATCTTTTGTTTGAGAGTAATCTCTTATCATGAGTGAACAATATTGTCGGTCTTTGTGATGTAAGGAAGCATCCCACTGAAACAAACATACAATAGTGACGCCATATCTTCAACGTGATAAACAAACAAACCAACCTCTAAGTCATGGGTTTGGATGATTCTCTCATGAACCTGAACTTTCTAGAGGCATAAACTATCATTTGCCAGTCTTCCTTAAACGGAAAACCCCAACAACTTCTATTGCCTCAAATACACACAAAACCTTGAGCTACATCCTGGAAAAACCAAGAGTGGGCAGATAGCAACTCTTCTTAAAACTCTTGAAAGTTTTTCTCGTTAAGAATGCAGACCATTTAAAACTTAACAGTTTTCTAATTAACTTGAGTCAAAAAGATGAGATAGATTGAAAACCCCTCACCAAAACCGTTTATAGTAGGGAACCACCAAACCCAGGAACTCCTTTATGTTCGTGAGACGTGGGTCTAGTCACTTACACTTTTTATATCTTTTGGGTATAAAACTTTTTTTTTAATCCATCCGGGAACTATGTGGCCCAAGAATGCCACAGACGTAAGTCCAAATTCACATTTTAAGACCTTAGCATATAACTCATTATCTTTGAAAATATGAAGGACTATTCTGAGTTAACTAATGATCTTCATCATTCCTTGAATAGATTAGTACGTCATCAATGAAGACGATATCAAACATATCTAAATACGGTTTGGAGACTCTGTTCATAAGACCCATGAATATTGAGGTGGCATTAGTCAACCCAAACTACATGACCAAAAACTCATAATGCCCATATCTGGTTTTAAAATTTGTCTTTAGAATGTCTCATTCTCTAACTTTCAATTGGTGGTAGCCTAATGTAAGGTTAATCTTTGAAAAGAAGAAGCACCCTGAACTTGATCGAATAGATCATCTATCTTTGGATAAGGATACTTATTCTTGATGGTATACTTATTCAATTGACGGCAATCTATACACATCCTAAGGTAACCATCCTTCTTTCTCACAAATAATATTGGAGCGCCCTAAGGTGAGACACTTGTTCGAATGAAAACCTTATCTAAAAGATCTTTCAACTGTTCTTTCAACTCTTTTAATTATGCTGGTGCTAATCTATTTGACGGGATGGAGATAGGACGAGTATTTAGAAAGAGATCTATACCGAATTATCTCTCTTGGGGGCTTGGGAAAAATCATCTGGAGAGACTTTTGGGAATTCTTTCACTATTGCAACTAACTGAATAGGAGGTAGCTCAACACTAAAGTCATTAACTCGGACTAAGTTATAGACACACCTCTTAGAAACTAACTTCCTCGCCTTAAGGTACGAAATGAATCGACCCTTAGGCACTGTTAAACTGCTTTTCCACTTTAAGACTAGCTTATTTGGAAACTAAAACTTGACTACTCGAGTTTTGCAATCAACTGAGGCATAATAGGTATGAAGGCAGTCCATACCAAGAATGACATCAAAGTCTACCATGTCTAACTCAACTTAATCAGCGATGGTACTCTTGTGATTGACGAAAATAGGACAATCATGATAGATTCTTTCTGCTAGAATGGATTACCAACAAGAATGGAGACACTGAATGGTTCACTAGCATACAAGAGGTTTGTTACTCCACCAGTACCGTAAGTAGCTCCCCTAGGTGCAGGCCTATGTCATGGAGCAACTAATGAAGACTAGGCTCTATCTACCCCATTACCCCTTTCCTTGCTTGTTCTTTGTACACTCTCACGAAATTCTTAATCCGACCGCACTTGAAATAACCAGTGGAGCCCTCACAACAAACACTAGAGTGGTTTATACCACACTTGGTGAAGGCAGGAGCCTTACTACCCCCTTGCACTACACTATCCTGTGAATTACATGTTTATCTATGGAATTCTGACCATAGTTCTCATCTTTGTTCTTAAGTGTATGTGCACTAATAGATTATGGGGAAGGACCCATCTGAATCTATTGAAACGATGACCGATTGGCATTACTCTTCTGTTGCCCGGACTCATTGTCTTAGCTTTCTTATTTCTATACTTTTCTCTGTCCCTCAACTTATATTCTTCAACATACTGCACATAAACCATAAACCTTTATATGTCAATGTCTCCTATTATCATTGTAGCTCTGCGCTCTTTGCTTGATGCACGACCCAAGCCAGTGATAAACAAGCTCATCCTACTCATTTTCTTAACCATCTCAAGATCATAGCATGAAGGTGGGTGAACTTCAAACCATACTCATGAATACTCAAAGAGTCCTTTTTCAGTGTAAAAAACTCCCGTACCTTATCCTCTTTAAATTTGTAGGGAAAGAAACGCCCAAGAGAAAATCTTCAAAACAGGCCCAACTCGGATATTGTGATTTTCATATCTACCCTCCTTCCACTGATCGAACCAAGTCCTAGCCACATTCTTCAGTTGATATGCATCTATCTCAACTCGTTCAACATAAGCAACATGCATCACATTAAAAACCTTCTTTTGTTCCTCAATGAAACTCTCTGGATCCTCAATAGTGATTGAATCTGTGAAACTTGGAGGATTCCTCCTCAACAACTCACGAATCCTTGAAGGTAGCCTATCTTATCGCTCCTCTTGCTGCCCAAATGACTAGCATCATATTGGCATCTTTGAGATCAGCATAGTAGAAACTTCTTCTTGTGGTTTGTGGTTATACTTAAGGTGCATTGGGAATTTTGGTTTCCTTACATTTCTCCTTAGTGGGCGACACCTTTGTGTTGCGCTTTCATGGAGGCATGGTTATGTTGAAACACGCACAAGAACGAATTAGGGAGAAACTTTTAGATATAAACTCTAACGCACGAAAAAGGATATGAAAGAAGTGAGGAATTCCTAAATGTTTCTGCATCATAATTATAGATGTGGCGCTCTTCTTATCGACAACTAGGACTCTACAGACACGACTTCATAGACTCCCTAGGACTCTTGAATTCTGGCTATGATACCAAGTTTGTTACGTCCCGAGCCTACACCTTGGACATGACCGACACCCAATGACTATCCTTGTCCTTGAGTCCTCCCTTGGCCTAGCTTACATAAACACATTCAATAACTTAAGTTAATAACTTGGCCAAAATGGCATTTAAGTCTCAATAACAAAATGTCAGCAATATAAGGAATCATAGACGCAATGCTAAATTTTTGAGTGTCTATGAAGCCTTCTAAAACTGATATGAATATTGGGATAGATCCCACAACATCCAATAAGTTAAACAAATAATTAAAAGAAATAAAAAGTGTCCTTCGGAATGCAAGGAGGATCACCACTGACTTTGGAGTGCTCAACTGGATCAAAGGTGACTGTGTGCAGGGGATGTCGATCCTCGTTACCGCTTCTGCATCATGATACGAGTGAATGCCAATTGGGCATCGGTTACATTGAATGTGCGGAGTATCGAAGTTGGAATGGCTATTAAAACGACTAAGCTTGAATGGAAAAGCGTAGAACAATTATACTTATCTTGGACTGCTCAAACTTGTGAATAACATAACTCTGATAACCACTAACTATATAAATTTATGCATTTAAAAGCAGAGTGCATATAAAGAAAAGTTTGTTGAATAGATGCTATGATTTCTAAATGCATGCAAGGATACAAAAACTCTGAGAGGTATGTAAAAGTACAAATTAAAATGAGGATGTATATAAATAATATAACTTCTATAGAGTTTCTTCTAAACGACAACCATCACTAAGATCACAGTGATGATCCAACGATTTCCCTCACGCGCCAGTAAAAGTCTATTATGGCCAAGATATAAGACACGAAATACCTCATGGAGCACTAGTCACTGTGAAAAAAAGGTCAATCTAAAAAACTATGAATTTTCTACCAATGGTGGGCTACATGGTTTAGGGGGGTTGTGAGTTATCTGAACGCTCCCCTTTATAAGCCTCAATACTCTACAACATATACTCGTTCTATCTTTTAAAAGGCATACTGATTTTGTGTTTGAAGAATAGGTTCTTAAAAATACTAGCTCCAAGGCCTATCTTTGAAACTTAGTTTCCTCCTTGATTTATTTAGGGAAAGCATTTCTCTTAAATAAAACTAGCCAGGAAGGCTATTTGGAAATCTAGTTTCCGTATTTTTAAAAGTAAAAAACATTTTAAGTCTTTTGGAGTACTTAGTTCCCATATATATTGCTGGAGGAAGGCAAATCCTTCACTTACACATAAAACTATCTTTATGTCTTACACCACGTTTAAAAGTATTAGCAAAGACTTCTGCCCCACGCCTTTTCCCCCTTATGCGTTCGGCCGGTTTTTGTTCACCTGTTCGTTGTCTGTTTTCATGAATTCGTATTTTACGCGGCCGAGCGGGGCGTGGTAGGACGAGCCGAGTATATACAAAAGATAAAAGCCTACAGAAGAGGGGGAAAAGAAAGAATTTGATTTAGATGTGAAAAGTGTAGGAAGTAAATATTGGAAGTGCTTACTTAAACAACCAAACTTCAGATAGGCATATCTTTCTCAAACGATATCGAAAATGCGCAAACTCGATAGAGTTAGAAAGATCTATCCCATGACATTCCAACAATATCAAGAACGAGCCCTAAATCATCAAGAGCTAGAAGTTATGGTCGTTTGAAAATGACCAAAACTCACTTTCTTAACTTCGTTAAATTTTTTCCAGATTTTAGGCTTTTGGAGAAAAAAATAGTGAAAACAACTTTTTGTTGTTCTTAAAATTCTTGAATTCAATTTAAAGTATTTCAAATTTTTTGTGGAAAAATGTATTTTTCGGAGTTCAACTAAAAAAAAGTGAACTTTTTATATAGAAATGCTACTAAAAAGAAATAAGAATGTGAGATTATTTATCAAAATAAAGGTATATGACATAAAGAAGGAACCAATAAACTTTCTAAATTGGCTAAGGCCTTGTTAGAAGTTACATAGAAATAGAATGGAAGGAAATGATAAGCTTTTATTTGGGTAAATACATGTTGCAAGTTACATTGAAACACAAATTAAATTCCAAATATATTCTACCTTTCTTTTTCAAGCTATGAATTTTAATTTTTCAATTTATGTTTTCACTAGTTTTTTTAATTCGATATTTGGGAGGACGATGCACACATTCACACCATTCACCATCACAAAAATAAAGAGGTATATCGCCACAAAGACGTTTACAGTTTGTGTCTGTCTTACAACAACAACTGAGTATGTCTTTTGCTTCATGCTTTGGCGGGAACCTTATAAATGACAAAGGTAGAATCTATAATTTAATAAACAACACATTTCAATATTTCAACACAAGAAGCTCTTTTTTAAAATTAAATTAGAAAATATTAGAGAGAAGTTATATACTCATTACTAATAGATCAAATCAAGTAAAAGGACTTACAGATCTCTATCATCATAAAACATTGGGGGAGGGACAAAGCCCACACTTGAATGAAAGTCATATCTAATTTTTTTTAAGGCTTAGTAAGTCACTGATGATGATGTTTGTTTTTTTTGTGTCCTATTTGTAGTATATTTAGTTAACTGATATATAAATGTATATATACATATATAGTTAACTAAATATACTACATAACTTATATTTGTTTTTATACTAGTTCCTCTATCAAACAAATTTAACGAAGTCAAACTAGCATTACATGAAAGAGCAAAATATATAATTTTATATATTTTTACTTTGACTAATCTGATGGAATAATAAAAATTTATTTAAAATTAAAAAAAATTTCAATGTAATGGATTTACTCATCTGAGAGAACAAAATATCGCACAATCAAATAGAGGCTAAAGAATTTGAAGTTTATCAAACGCCCCTCTTAAAAAAGGCTATGTTTTGTCAAGTACAAATAATTAATATAGAATACAAATATCATTATAATGAGAGACTATTAATAAAAAGAAAGGTATAGGACATGAAGAAGGAAGCAATAAGAATTCCTATTTAGTTAATGCATTGTTTTAAATCACTTAAAAATATGAGTTAGAATTCCAATATTATATTTAAAGGAAGAAACAAAGCTTCCCAACTTTTATTGTTTCTTTTTATTCCATCCCATGAAAAATATTCAATTATGCTTTAACTAGTTTATAAAATTTGACCTTGAGGTGGTTGTTGCCCACATTCACACCATGCGTCATAACAATAATAGGTTGGGATATTACAACAAAGGTATTTAGAAATGGGCTGGGTGTCAATTCTGCACAAACATATAAAGCACGTTCACAATTAATTTGTGTCAGTTTCGTATTATTTATATAATAAAATGCACACAATTAATTTGCCCAAGTATTTACAACGTTAAACAAACCCTCTAAGTCATGTTATGAAAAACAACTTCCATTCAGTGTTACGCCTACAAGCATTCCGGTAGCGGCCCAATTCGTTATGGACCGTTCTTCTTAAACACTAGACCCACTAACAAGCATTGCTTGGGGCCTCATAATTTTGGCGGCCCCAATTTAATAAATATCATACTGCGGGGGGCTACTCTACTAATGAATGTTTATTATTGTGCCAAACTTAAATTGCATCTGAGAAGAAGAAAAAATAAACTTGAAATTTCATAAGAAACAATGTGAGGTTTTTGGTAAATATGGGATAGCAAGTCCACAAGTCCTTGAAGAATCTTTTAGGTTAGGCTTGATATATGTAGGGTAAAAAACATCAAATATTTTCACTTCAAAATAGATTCGAACCAATTAAAGCATATGAAAATATTTTTGATTTCTTATTTAGTGTAAATTAGTGAGATCAAAGATATGATGAGAATTTAAAAATAGTCTTAACCTAGAACTTTCTTTAACATGCAACAGTTCTTCTGATATTGATGGTTTAGATTTATTTTTTGTATTAAAAAGTGTAAGAGAAATTAATATAAGTAGAATATAAGGATCTAACGAAAATCCTCAATCAAATAAAAAGACTTGAATTTTTTCCCAAATACGCATATGCATAGAATAATGTTTAGTAACAGTTGCCTTAACCGTTTACAAACAACCGAAAAGTGGTTTTGAAATTTAAATTGATTAAATCCTCTTTAAGATCAACAAAGTTTATAGAGAGGTTGAATGAATTAGCTTTATTACCATTTGAAAAGAATTATTAAAACAAATTTATCATAAAAAAAATACCTAATGACTTTAAATCTAATATATCTAGTAAGTTGATTTTAAATAAAAATATATGATGAAAGAAAAAATATTAGGATCCCTCTCTTCAGTTTCGCATTATGCCCCCAATGTTATTGGGTCGGCCTTGCATCCCATTTACATGGTTGTTAATTTGATTCTCAACAAATTTATGTGTTTTAGAGCTTTTGAAACATAAACAGTTGATATCAATCAAAAGTTTCTATTAGCTCCACAACATTGAGTTTGGTCTAGAAGGACCTTTTGTATGGATCCTGAGGCTTCTATGCAAATTTCAAGACCTATTGTTCATTTTGGCAAAAATGGTGCTTGGGTGGGACTCACTTTTTTTTCGAGATGACCTTGATATTAAGTTTTTAAAATTTCAAATTTGGTTCGATGGCATATTTCGTTTGTGCGCATAAGATTCTAAATAAATCCTGAGCACCCGTTGGAGAATTCTAGAAATGGACAATCTAGATGATGTGTCTCAGCTGATGTTTGATACGCTCAAATTTACTTCTCGAGATGAAGTAAAAGCGGTCGCATCAAGTAAAGAATCAAACTAGTGAGGTTGGGATCGTTCCCACAAGGAAAATGGTTCAGACTTAATTTTATTCTATTATTACTTCTATTTATTCAATTATTTCCCGAAAACAAATAACTAAAAAGGGGGTTTTGATTAATGAAAGCAACTAGCTAAATTAATGTAAACAAGTGACAGGTTCAAGTATTTGAGTTTAATCAAGTAATCAGAGTAACTAGGGCGTAAGTGTTCCCCACAGGCTCCTAACTTGATAATTCTAGCTATAAAACTTGATAATTCTAGCTATCCGGGAGAATCCAAGCTATTCAGGAAGAATCGCAGCAATTCCCCAATCCTAACGAAGTAGTTCCTCCAGAATCCAATGAACAACAACGATTACTTATGATCAGCTTGCGAATTTGTGGCACCGTAGTCTCTAAATCATTGGTCCGGCATCTAGAGAATTTCACTCCATACCTTGGTCCAGCTATGTGTGTTATTTTACTAAACCTTATATTTACCTCATATTAAGTATCATATTCGATATTTGACTAAGTTGTTACTTTGTACGAACCGACACTAGCCTATTAGATAGTATACACTAAATCTATGTTGATAATTCTTTTCCTATTATATACCTCCTTGGTCGTACAAGTAGCAATAAGGCGAGTTCTAACGTTGGTTACCCGTTCAAAAAAACTTCAAAGCGAAAGAATTATCAATACATGCAAGACACTATTCTAGAATCGTTATTTTAGCTAGGTTTTACCTTGTTATTTATCCATGGTTCCCCAAACCCTAGGTAGAGGGGTTAGGTATCCATGCTAATTTCACACAAGTCAAATAATATGTAAGAATGAATGCACTACTTTGATGAGCATGAACCAAAATCCAGATATTTACTTGATAAATCAAGAAGAAAACCACAATAATCGATTCCGTGAAAAAGTTAATATAAAACAACAAAATCGAAAGTTCAATACTAAGACAAATAATACTTAAAATTATTCAACAGTCTAAACAAAACGAGGTTTTTGGATATTCAAACAAACAAAACCTAATAAAAAGAGGGGGCGAAATCTATGTAAGGACAAATCTGCCCAAAAGCAGTCTGAGTCGACGGACCCCCTCGTGACGGATCGTAATGAACACACACCACTGTGGGGCTTCCGTTCGCTCCATACTTAGATCTTTTTCTGATTCTTTTCTTCATTCAAACTCTCTGTTACCCTCGCATGGCAGGACTGTGACGGGACCGTGCAAGAAGGACGGTCCGGTCGAGGGCTTCGTTCCCCCCAGGGGACACTTAGAATCTTCGAAGTGGGCGATAATGAGAGACTCATGTTGCATTGGACGAATGTGCAGGATGACCATCGTGAGCTTCAGAGCCCACACTTGGGTAGAATTCCCAACTTCCTTCAACAGCCCATTATCTTCTCATGCCAGTGGGACCCCGGATTTCACAGTCCGACGGACCATCGTGGTGGTCGTTAGGTGGTTCACGTCTTCAATCGAAAGCTCAAAATCTCTGCATTTCTCTTTTTGGACAAAGTTATGAAATAAATAGGAAACTACATTCAAAAATCCAATACAAAAAAAAGGCTTTAGACACACACTAAAACTTATAAGGAAAGGGCATTAAAAGTACCGTGAAACCACGGACATCAACCACCTCACTTAAATTTGGTGTTTGTCCTCAGCGACGAACTCTGACTCACTACAAAATCTTTAGACAAGAGTATCCGTTTTATTTTAGCTTCGCAATCATTTGGCTATCAATCCTCATTACTTCTCATGCATGTTCATGCATGCTATCACTATTAGGCTTGAATTTATGGATCAAACCATGACCGAACTCACCCACAAAACTGACGCCCTATCCTCTTCGATCATCTCACCTAGGTGAATTTTTACGGTATTGCAAATAGTGTCCTTCACTTCAATAACATCCTCATTTTCAAAATGCTAACAGTTTGAGTATAAGGATTACTTCTTTAAACAATCACTCTCAAAACAAACTTCAACAACTCATTAGACATATTGCCATCGGCTTGCCCTTTATTTTTAATGCTTTAAGTTCGCCATTAACAAACTCTAAGGATTCAATATGGACCTTTCTTAGCTTCTCTTCTAACATAGGCTAAGGGTTTAGGTAGGGTTCTTATTATTTACGTATATTTTAGTGACTTGTTTACACTTCTTGGAAATATAGGCTAAGGTACTACCTTTTTATAATTTTATTTCGCCCCAGTCTTTCCTTTTTCGTTCTTCTCTAATCCCTTTCCCCTCCTCCCATTCTTTAATTGTTTGTCACCTTGCTATCTCACTTCTTTCCTTGGGTAAGTGGACTTTTATCGTTTCTTGTGTTGTGTTTTTATTCTTGAGTTAGTGTGGTTTTGTTTTGTTCTTTTTTTCTTTCAACCCCACTTACCAGAGTATTCCTCATAAACAACTACCTCCAATTTATGGCTTTGCATGAGTCAGGTTCACAATTACCCAAAAATTGGCCCGCGTCAGGGCCTCGTCAAGGTTTGTTTTCTTCTTAGCCCACTCTAACTATGCTTTTGGCATAAGCTGAGTTTGCACATGTCCCCCCCTAAGAAAGGACCAGGGCCAACACATTGTTTTCAGAAATGATCAGCATGGGGGGAGTGACGAAAGAAAGATCATCAAAGCTAAAAGTATTTGGATCAATAAGGGATTACTTCAATTTGGTTTTCAGTTATTTTGGCAAGATTTACTACTTCGAACAAGGCCTATGATCTTTCCGATTTGTTATACGACATACTTTTGTAGGATAACCATGAAGTTCTACTCAGTACCAATGGGGAATATTCAAAATTTTCCTCACTCTCACTTGACATCTCATTACGCTACCAGATTATCAGCACACCTAGTTCGAATGTTAGAATTTAGGGTCATGTTTGTTAAGGTAGTTTATCTCTATGTCCCATCTTAGGCCACACATTTATAAGTTTTATGCTTAGTCATGCATTATTTTCATTACATCCGGATATCATTTCTGTTTAAAGCCATTCATGCTTCAGAGTTTATACTATGTAAACAAGATATAGCATGCTTGTTTCAACAATTAAAATAATCAGTCTCTTTGGTTAAAAAGAACCACACAGACAAGAAAATCACAAAAAGAGGAGGATCGTGATTTTAGGCTACTCAGAATTACCCTAGCACTCAACTTTCCATTTACCCCACCCCAACAAAAGATATGCTATTTACCCAATGCATAAAAGATCTAAAATAAAAGAGGGTAGGTGAAGGAAAACCTCAGGCAAAAAAGCGCCTAGCGATCAACAAGTTGCCCACAGGTTTATGGCTCTAGAAAAAAAAACGCAACCTAGAATTGTATAAAAAGCACCAAATCCCCAACCATAAAATTGTGTTTCTCAGATTTTGTCATGAGTACGTCTTCATCTTTTCTTTGTAGAAGGCTGAACTTTAATAAGCGTATTGGCAAAAATCATCAAGCTCATCAACGCATTTAACCTTGGCCAGCAGCTTCATTCCAACCCAAAAAAAAATTCAACTTTTCATTGCCCACAAGCTTTATGCTCTAATTAATCGTACAAGTGACAAGCCTTCCCATCTATACAAGTTGGTAGGGATACCACCTATGGGAGTCTGTATGCTGCTGTCCGGTGGGTCAGAAGAGAATAATCAAGCCTCCGACAATTGTGATAATAGCATTCACCCTTTTTGCCAAAATCGGCTTAATCTCCCTATTTGAGACCTCAACTTGCCCACTAGTTTGAGGCTGATAAGGAAGTGGCCACATTATTAGTGAAACCATATTTCTCCAATAACCTCAAAATTTTGTGCACAAAGGGGGATCCCCCCCATCCTACTAAAAGCCCTTGGGGTTCCAAATAGGGGAAAATATAGTATTTTTCAAGGATGCGGTGAGACTCTTCCCTTATTATTTACGAGTGCGATAGCTTTCCAACCTTTAGACACATAAAACCGACGACTACTAGAAAAAAATGTACTTCATTCAAATGAGAACTCACAATAGGACCATAAAATCAATTACCCAAGACATAAAAATAAGCAAAAAATAACAAGAATGGTTAAAGGGAGCCTTGCTTTCCCATATGCCCACCATCTCTTTGGCATCTATAACATGCCTTAGTGAAATAACGAGAATCTGGTGGATAGTTGGCCATAGTAGCAAGTTGCAAGATCTTGTGGAGGTACGGGATGAACCACTTTGATGTCCACCGACGGGTGAAGATATGGCATGGCTCCAAAACACTCAACATCTCAACTTCTTGGACACAACGACGAATAAGGCCCACTCGGCAACAACTCCTATACAAGTATGGATTTAATCCCTAAAGAACTTTTTCCACATATACATGAACTTTTTCCTTGATGAACGGAAAGTCCGAGGGATGATATCGCTATCAAGATAAATTCCCAAAAATCTGCTAACCACTGGGAATAAGTCTTGAGTGGTGGCCATTACTGCTCATCGGGGAAATATCATCAATTTCGGTATTATCCCCAAAGTCTCCTTAATTTCTTAAATCTTTAAACGGGACAAGTGATCAAACAACTTGGATTTTCGGGTCCCTTTTATCAATCACCTCAAAGTCAAATTATTGCAATAGTATACCAACAAATGCAACCTAGGTTTCGCATCCTCTTTTCCATTCCAAATAATCTCAAACAGACCAAATGATCATATGCACGATAACCCTAGTGACAAGCAAATAGGAGCGAAATTTATCAAAGCAAAGGAATACTGCAAGGAGATCTGCTCAGTTCACGGTGCTAGGTCATTTGGGCTCATTTAAATTTTACTAGCATAGTTCAATGGGATGAAGGATTTCTGTCCCTTCTCTTTTCCCCAATTCCAACACCAAGAGCAACCCCACTAGCATACCACATGATCTCAAATGCTTGCTCCCATCCGGCGAATAATTATATGCTGCAGACACCAACTTTTCTTTAACTTGACCCAAATACCTTTAAGACAGGATTCATCAAAATAAAAATTTTACATCTTTTCTTCAAGAAAACTTTGCAAACGGATGCGCAATTTTTGAAAATTCATGATGAAACCTTCGGTAAAAACATGCATGCCCAAAGAAAGCTTCTCACACCTTTTACATAGGGAAATTTTTTAGTGGGGGAGGCGCTTATACCTCGACTTTAGCTGATCAACCTAATACACTTATCTGAAATGCGATGACAATTACAATACCTCTTTCAGATTGAGTGTATTTTTCCCAATTTAGTTCTAAGTTGCAGTCGTACACCTCTTAAGAACCTCAAAAAAAAAATGACTCAAACACCGCTCAAAGGAGTCACCACCACAGAAAAATCTCACGAAATACTTATAGTGTCCTCCGCATATCGGAGGAATATCGACATCATACATCTCTTAAAATGGTGGCGGGTGCATTGCCACAACCCAAAAAACATTCTTTGACGCAACGGTCACATAAGGACAAGTGTAATAAAGGTGGTTTTCTCTTGGATATTACGGGCAATGACTTGCAATAGATTGTGCAATGCATGCAATAGAAATTGATTTTAACCTCGAATAACCCATCAAGGAAATAGAGGAAAAATAGTACCCCCCTTTTCCGGCAAGTGCTAGCCAAAACATCTGTGATCCATGAGGAGTATCAAAATGGGTCTTTTCGGTCATGCATTTAATTTTCGGTAAATCCATACCACCACCCTCAACCAGTCACCCTGTCTCATTGGAACCAATCTCATTTTTCTCATTGGGACCACCGTCATTTCCTCTTTCTTAGGTACTTACTGGAAAAGGCATACCCAAATACTTCAGTGATTGGAGAGATCAATCTGGCAGCCAACCACTTAATAATTTTCTTCTCATTCCTCTTGCATAGGTGGATTTTTAGAACTCTGATGCTCAATAATGGCTTATGGATCGACATGAGTTGGATTTTTATGAAGAAACAAATAATAGGGCACGGATCCAAATAATATCCGCAATAGTGCACCCAATAGCCTTTTAACTTTTTAACACTTTCACCAACTCTCAACTGATGCACATTCAAATTGATTGCAATAATAATCGGAAAAGTGTTCATTTTTTCCCAAGAAACATACCTCAAATGATGGTGGAGAGGCTTAAGCTTCTAAGTATGGAGTATTCTCAATAGAAGGTTTCGTGGGCTGGAGATTCGTTATAATTGAAATAATCTAACACAAATTTTTGGTTCAAAATGAACATAACGAAATCAAGTGCGCGACCAATGACCCCAATTACTACTTTCAAGCCACACTAGCAAAATGACGATTCACTGTCGCAATGCTTAACACCAGACGCTTTTTGTTCTTCAATTTGTACCTCTTAGATGACTCTTCAACTATGTAGGTAGGACTATAGTAGATACCGATTTGGAGCTCACCATTCGCCTCATTGTACCTTACAATCGTTAAAGGTCACTTCTTCCATGTTCAAAACAAGACTTTTTCATTTACCCCTTTTCATATAAACAAGGCTCTACTCGTGCAAGAAATGGACTCCAAGAAAGAATAATAGAAACCTCAAAATTGACCTCAACATAAAGAATAACAAATGACACCAAGAAATATGAACGACTCATTTACTTAGGGACATATGGAGTATTAACATGGCCTTTCTACCGTAGATTGGCCATCAATAGCCGAATCGCAGTGGGTTTGGGTCACCCAAAACTCAACTTATTGTAAAGCGAAAAGGACATGAGATTGATACTTGCCCCAAGATAGATTCACATAATGCTTCGGCCAAAATGTAATAACGATTGACAAGGAATAGTAAAAGGGCCCTTGGTTCTTCTTTCCGTTGCCACTAGAGTTCTTGTAGAATAGCACTATATTGCTGCATTCTATCATCATCCTCAAAAGTGACTTGATTCTTTTCTTCGTACCAAATCTTTCATGAACTTGGCATAACCGGGCATTTTGTTCAAGAGGCTTCTGACATTGATTGAAATCTGTTTAAAAACCTCGTTATTTAAAAAGATTGCATTTACCGTGCTCAGTTTTATTACTAACCTTCCTGGAAAGGATCGGTGGTGGGTATAGGATGGGGGCACCTTTGGGCACTTTCAACTCTTTTATAGTTTTATCTTCAACTCACCACTAACCTCCACCACCGCATCATCATCTCTTATCATCTTTTTACCCTGACATCATATGTGGGTCAACGGTTTGCCTTACCACCCGAGTATAAGTAATGATTGTCAATACAATTGACCATCTATTTATGATTTTGGACAGTGTTGCTAGGAAGGAGTGCCTTGTTTCAGTGTGTCACAGTTGCAAGACCATTGGCCATTGAAAACTCAAGATGCTTAATCGCACGGATTGCTGTGTATCACCTATGACCTATACCCGCTAAGTTCATTCCTTAACTCTTATTGTGCATTCCACTAGCATCAAACACTTCCTCATCCATTTTAGGCATCATATCCACAACTCGCTCCATTACTACCTCCCACCATTCCCTAGGAGCAACTTCACGATTTTGAGGGGGATACATAGGACCCCACTCCAGTCATTTTGTACCATAGTTACCTTGGTTTGAAGTTGTGGGCACCAATCATTGGTGTATTTCCCATAGTGACTAATGACCCTGCGGTTATTAATACCATAGTTTTGACCTTGGTTTCCTTGACCTTGTCTCTAATTCTCCTAATTAGGACGCCTTGGGCATTCGGTCGGAAAAACCCCACATCTGATCATTCACCGCATAGTAGTCCTCCTCAAGTAATATTCATCATTTGGCGCTGGTGGTTTAGACAAGGTAGTCACCACATTACCTTTCCGCACCCCCAGCAACATGTTTCAAACACCACCCACGCTCAGTTCTAAGTTGAGCCATCTCCTCACGAAGATCATCTGGACTGAAGTTGTGGCGGATTGGAACTATGAACGTGTTTTATCCCAGTATATGACTTCATAGTACTCAGCTTTATTATTTCAGGAGATTTTCTCTAACTTTTGCAGCAATCTCGCAGAAGGACACTCCCCCTAAGAACTTACCCGTGTTCTAGTCCAATACCTTTTGGGATTATTCATCGTTCCTAATAGAAATACTCTTTCCGGAGACTCATCATCTATGACGGTGATTGGGGATTCGAAAGAATTGAGTGACTATCCCAAGACCTGCTAACTAACTCTACGTAGTACCACAAAGTTGTCACTCATGTCTTCTGTGGTTAAGTTGCTAGAAATCGGGTAGAGGGTAGAGGCGTGCTAAGGAAAGCATTACCTCAGGTTGAAGTCCAAGTGAAGATTAAGTTATAGCGGAGCTTAGTAAATTAGATAGCAGCCTCCCGTTGGTAGTAAGAGAGGAAAAAAAAACTCTAGGACCTTTTACATCAATTGCAAATAGGGCCTCCCTACACAACGTCTTGCACCACACGCCCGTATCTTAGCATGTGGGCATGTGGGATCCTCAGAAGGTTAGCCTTGAAAATAAATCTCGGCAGTGCGCATTTTGCATTTCAGGAACTACTATGTTCCACAAAAGTGTGGCTTGAGTGTGTCGGTTCAGAGGTAGAATGGGCAAGACGAGTGCCATCAGAGTCTGCGATATTTTCATCGCCCCTTTATAGTACTCTTGAGGGCATGGAAGCCGGACGGTTTCTCTCTGTATTTCACTTTCCCAATGGAATATAAGTAATGCAGGGTCATGAGTGTCAACCAATGGTGGCATTTGCGGGCGACCTCATCAACCTTGATGCCCAAATTTTGTTTATTCTTTTTAAAAGTACGCTCTAGTTCGGGGTCAAGTTCAACTATGGGTTATTACCCCTACTCCGTTTGGTTTGGCATATAAGGAGTAGACCTGCAGGAGCAAAAAACAAAAAGAAAAAGTAATAGGAAAATTGTTGACTAAACTTGGTAATTTAAGCTTAAAGTTAATCTTAACGCAACTTTCCCGGGCAGAGGGCCAAAATTTTGATACGCTCAAATTTACTTCTCGAAACGAAGAGTAAAAGTGGTTGCATCAAGGTAAAGAAAAAAAACCCAACTAGTGGGTTGTGGATCGTTCCCCGGGAACATGGTTCAGACTTACTTTATTTATTAGAACTTCTATTTACTCAATATTTCCCGAAAACAATACCGAAAGGGGTTTGATTAATGAAAGCATTAGATAAATAAAATAAACAAGGACAGTTCATATATTGGAGTTTTAATTAAAGAATCCCGTAATCGGGCAGGAGGGTTCCCCCAGGCTCCTAAACTCGATATTATAGGCTATTAACACTTTTCTAGTATCTTGCATGCAAAAGGGTGATTAAAGTTAGGGTATCTCTTAAATCTTGGTCTAGCATTCTTAGAGAATTGTACTCTTCACCTTGGTCCGGCTACGTGTGTTATTTTACAACTTAGCTTTACCTCATATTAAGCAATCAATCGAGATTTGACTAAGTTATTATTCGTACAACCACCACTAGCCTATTAGATTAGTATACACTTTTTAAATCTACATTATAATCTATTCCTATTATTCTTACCACTCTTGTCCGGGCAAGCCTAGACAAAAGGTGAATTCACGGTGTCCATACGTTTTAATGTTTTTTTTTAAATTGTTAAAAAAATTTAAAGCGACTAAGATTA
Organism: Solanum habrochaites; assembly: GCA_027704765.1. Classification (NCBI taxonomy): domain Eukaryota; kingdom Viridiplantae; phylum Streptophyta; class Magnoliopsida; order Solanales; family Solanaceae; genus Solanum; species Solanum habrochaites. The sequence continues at coordinate 8,980,594 of JAKWJA010002489.1, forward strand.
TTTTGATTTATATCAATTACATGCAAGACACTATTTCTAAAAATGTAGTGTTAGCTAGGTTTTACATTGTTATTTACCCCATGGTTCCCAAACCCTATTTAGGGGTTAGTGACCAGTTGCTTTAATAATCATATAATTCATAATAATAAGTAAGAATCATGCACTTACTTTGATTAGAATGACCAAAATCCAGAATTTACTTGAATAAATCACCAAAAAACAATTATCGATCCGAAAAAGTAATATCAAATCCCAAAAAATGAAAAAGTTCAACACGAAGACAATACAACTGATGAAAAAAAGCCAGAGTCTAACCCCAAAAAATGAGAGCTTTATTTTTCTGACTATTTATAAGAAACAAAAACGTAACAAAAGAGGAAATCTATTTAAGGGAAAAATATACCCAAAAAATGCGTCTGGAGTCGACAAACCATCGTGACGGACCATCGTGGTCTTCTGTCTCTCATTACATAGCTCTTTTTCTGTTGCTTTTCTCAATCAACTCTCATTACCCCGACGGGGAAAGGTTGTGGAAAGGACCATTTATTGCAAGCAAGATGTTCCGGTCGAGGGGCCTTCGTCCACTAATTTAGAATATTCCAAGTTGGGACTGGGGACTAATCTCTGTTAGCATTGACGAATGTGCAGGATGGACTGTCATGGCTATGATGGTCCGTCGTGATCTTTCGTAGTCCCACACTTGGAAGAATCCCCCAACTTCCTTCAGTAGACATTATGTTCTCACAACGGTTGACCCCTACGAACTGTCACAGTCACGACAGACCGTCTTGGTGTCTGTAGGTGGTCACTTCTACAATAACAGCTCAAAATCTACACGTTCTCATTTGGAAAGATTTCCTAGAAATAAATAAAAAACTACATCAAAAATCAATACAAAAAGGCTTTAGATAGACACTAAATTTAAGGAAAAGGCATTGAAAGTACCGTGAAACAACGGTACATCAGTGTTACTAAGTAATGAGTTCATGCAAGGTCCCCTTGACCACATTCATAAAGGCCTAATTTGTAAGGTTTACGATTGCGTTGCCTTGACACAATTGTGAGGGTGTAGCTCATTTTACCTTCTCATTCGTATTCTCTCCTTGTCGTGATCTTATAAGACGCTAACCCACGTTGATCACCTTTGGACATTGTGATAATGAAATTTTACCTCCATAATTGCGGGGAAAGTTTTTTTAAAGGACCACGATCCTGAACCTTTACCTAAAGATTACAATGAATTAATCAATCTCATTTCTTAAAATAAGACCATATGCAATATGTTCTTATTCTCAAGATTGTTTTTGGTATTATCTCCCTCAATTGAGCTCTTTTTTGGGTGATTGAAACAGGTGGATGTGAAAAAGCATCGTGGCTACGTGGTTTGGTTTCTGGAGAGTGTTGGGGTGTTATAACCCTGTCAGTTATATCTTTGTGAAGGCCTTTTTGTTTGTCATTTAGAACTTTTCCATATTGACCCCAAGCCTTTTACGACTTATTGGGTCTGATAGTTTTGTTACTTTGTCGTTCGTGTAGTTTTAATGACTTTTTAATATTTTGGAACTCTTAAACCTTAAACAATTGATTTTGATAAAAATTGCAGGAAGAAAACCTTGGAATTTCCTTACTTAAACAATCCAACTTTCGAAAGGTATATCTTCCTCATACGATATCAATGCACAAACTCGATGTCATTGGAAAGATCTCTCTAGCCATATCAAGATTTAACCATAACTCATCCTCATCTAGAAGTTATGGATGTTTGAAAATGACCAAAATTCACTTTCTTAACTTAGTCATTTTTTTAAAATTTTTTCCTTTTCCAAAAATGAATATTTTTAGTTTCTTAGCTTATTCCTTGTTATTTCAAGTTGTGAGATGTTTCAATATCTCTTATTGGGATCAATTCTTCCTCTAATACGATTCTTTCACTAGCAAGGATAGTAAAACATCAAGTTCAACACGCAACAACAAAATCAAAGTATAACCCACATGCGTACTCAAAAGTTTATTAAAGTACTAGGAAGAGAATTCGTACCTTGATTTGCATTCTCTTCGGATTCAAAAGACAAGAAAGAGGATTAAGCTCTTCTCAATCCTCTCAGATTCCTAAGGCATTTTTTCAACAAATTAGTTCCTCCAAAGGATCTTGACTAATGCAACCTCCTTTGTTCTCAACTTGAGAACTTGGTGATCTAACATATGAACCGGAATCTCTTAATAGGATAAGCTATCCTTAATCCCAACTTTCAGTTTGTATAATCAATGAAGGATCATCGCCCATGCACTTTTTCAACATAGAGATATGAAATACCAGATGAATTGTTGCCAACTCTTGTGGTAGCTCTAACTCGTAACCTACATTTTCAAATCCTATTTGCCATGCGATAAGGTCCAATATACCGGGGGCTAGGTTTCCCCCTGCTGACATAAATCATGGACACCCTCATGGGTGATGATTGATGTGCATGAGTTGCAACCTTCAAGATAACCAAATCATCCATTTCGAATCCAACGGTCATATAATAAATCTCTTTAGGAATTATTTTTGACGAACTTTGGCCGGTTTCAATCTCTCTTGTTGAATTACCGTTCATCTTCTTAATATCTTATGAAAAAGATCTAGTCCATTTAACCCGCTTCACAACTCGAACCATCCAATAGGAGATCTACATCTTTCTTCCATAAAAGATCTTAGTAGGAGATATTTGGATGCTACGATGGTTAGCATTGTTGTAAGCAAAACGGATGAGAGGTAGGTGGATTCTCCCAAACTCCCTCTTTGAAATCAATCATACAAACCTCGCATACTTCATGTTATGGATAGTACGCTTCGATTTCCCATCCGTCTGGGCTTGAGGATGAAAGAAGTGATTAAGTGCACTTTCCAAACCCAAATCTTCTGGAAGATTCCAAAATATGCAGTAGTGTAAATGTGCACCTCATCCAAAAATGAGCGAAACTGGGACTCCAGATGTTCTCAACTACTTGCTAAATCTAACTTTGCATAATCTATCTGCAGAATATTAGTGGCTTTACCGGCAAGGAGTGGGCTGATTTTCATTCTATCGACAATGGCCCAAACTTGAATGATGCTATCTGACAAGACTTGGTACCCTGTGATGAAGCCATATAACATATCCACTTGATTCCTTAGGTTCTATATTCTGACCCAACCCTCAAGTACTTTGGTGTTTTACTTTTACTGTTGGCAATCGGGGGAAATTGACAAAACAAAATTAACAATACCTTTTTCATACCTTCCCAGCAGATAGCTGATTTCAACTCGCGGTTGGATCTTGTGGAACCGGATGAATGGAATATTGGGAAGCTATGAGATTCCTCCAGATCCTCTCTGAGTCCATTCCACCCTAGGGAACACACAATCTAACCTTGATACTTTAGCACACCATCTCCCCCCGGTTTAAAAAAGCTAATACCCTTTTGCTATGAGCATTGCCTTCAATTCAAGGCAAAATGAAATCGGGGTTTTCCCACCCTTGATTTCTCCTCAATTATACCACTAATGATGAATAGTCCCATTTGTTCACCACTATATCTTCTGTGAAATCCATGAGTAGGCTCTAGGATGCAGTTCTACGACATTCTTTGTCGGTTCTTTCTATCTTCCTTTAAGGGGGTTTGTAGTACCACAGACAACCTACTTAAGGCAGCAAATCAACAACAACATTTTAGCCTTTAAATAGGTGGAAAGATGCTCATGTCATAATTTTAAGGCAAATCTAAACACCTCCCTTTGTTATGAGATAAGCTCTTCTCGAGGTGAACACATATTGTAGGCTTGAGATCAGGAAAAACATCCACCTGAATACAATACACTATAGTGACGCCAAGCTTCAAGGAGACATACTAGAGCAGCCAACTCTAAGTCATGGGGGTTGGATAATTCTTTTCATTCAACTTTCAATTGTATTGATAGGCATAAGCTATACCTTGTATTCTCATTAACACGCAACCAAACCCAACTCTAAGATGAATCATAGTACAACAAAAACCTTGAATAAGCACTTCTCCCGGTAAGGTCAAGACGAGAAGTAGTCAAACCTCTTCTTCCAACTCAGAATCGTTTCTCAAAGCTTTAGCCATTTAAACTTGACAGTTTATAGTCAACTTGGTCAAAGGGAAAACATATATGAAAAACCTAAACAGACCATCTCGTAGCAAGCCAACCAAAGAAAGGAAACTCCTTATGTATCCCTTGGAGGAAGAGGGGTGGGTAAGGCTTAACTATGTGAAGTTTTATCTTTCTTGGGTTATCACTCTAATTCCATCACCGGAAAACTATTGTGGCCCAAGAATGCCACATACTTAAGCAAAAAATTTCACATTTTGAGAGTCTTACCTATTATCATATCTTTGAAAAGTCTGAAGGACTATTCTAAGATGGACTAGCATGATCTTCTTAATTCGTTGATAGATTAGTGTGTCATCAATAAAGTGATAACAACATTTTCTAAAATAAGGTTTGAAGGACTCTATCATAAACCCCATTGAATTTGCAGGCGCATTGGTAACCCAAAGGGACATGATCTAAAAAACTCATAATGGGCCCATATTAGCTTTAATAGGTTGTCTTTGGAATGGTGCACTCGTCTAAACTGTCACTAGGTGGTAGCCTAACTAATCGAAAGGTTAATATTGGAAAATAAAGAAGCACCTAAAATTGATTAAGAATAGATCATCAATCCTGGAAGAGGTAATTATTCTTGATTGGGAACTTTATTCAAGACGCTACTAAAAATCTATTACATCCTAACGGGAACCAAGTCTTCTTTCTCCCAAATAAAGATAGGATGCTCCCCAAGGTTTAGATATTTGGCGAAAAAATGGAAACCCTTTATGTTAAAATATCGTTCCAACCTGTGCTGTTCAAACCGTTAATTTTGCTGTTGTCATTATATTATGAGTGGAATGGAGATATGACGAGTAAATGGAGGAGATATATACCTAAGTGTCACGGACTTTGAATCGAAAACAATCTCGTGCGGCACTTGACGGTTATCCTCATGTTCTGCACGATCGTGTAGACTCCAAAGTAGGCCTTCCTCTATTGGATCGCTACGAGATAACTTAGAAAGAGAAAACCACGAAAGATTTGGCAAGAAAATGGAACTATATCGTATTAGTTAATTGAATTGTTGGATGCTTTACAACACAATTGACCCCTACTATTATCTACTCTAATGACTAAGAAGTATCTAAACACAACTATACAAGTCCCTATGTACCATGCACTCACAGGCATGACTACATTCCAAGGATGTCTAAAGTCTTAAAAAGGCTCCTTAGCCTTGACTAGTCTGGGCCACCTCCACACGTCCAAGATTCCTGAGCAAGCCTCTCTTCAGTCTTGTAACTGCTGGCCCTTGACTGCAGTAACAACTGTAACGGCTGTACATGATGTAACCGCTGGTTGAAAACGGCTGAAGGAAATGCCGAAACGGTTGTGAACGGCTGCACCCTCCCAACTGGGGGCGCGCCTGGTTGGGCGCCTGAACCTTGGTCTGCTGACCGGTTTAGGGCTTGACCCCCTGCGCTGCTGCTGGCCCTTGCCTAGGCAGGTCACGATCTGCCTGGGGTATGGGCGGGTCGTGACCATAAGTCTCTCTAGACTAGGAAAGATCTTCAAGAAAGACCCTAGGAAATCTTTCACTACTGGAAAGGACTAAATAAGAGGTAATTCAACACATGAGTCATTAACTCGGGACTACGTGATAGACACCTTTAGAAACTAACTTCTTCTCCCTTTAAGGTACAAAATGAGTCGCCTCTAGGCACTGCTGGAACTGCTTTTCCTCAAGACTGGATCATTTTGAAAACTAAAACTTGAATACTCGGAGTTTCTACAACACTGGGGAAAAACATAAAACAAGCATGAAGGAAGTCCCCATACAAAGATGGACATCGAAATCTACAATTCTAATCAAATATTAAATCAGCCATTGTCCTTGTGGTTGAACGGAAAACGGAAAAATCACGAAGAATTTTTTGCTAGAATGGATTCACCAACAGGTGTGGAGAGACTGAATGGTTCACTAAGTTGCTCATGATTAATATCAAAGTTCATGAGATCATATGGAGTTACAAAATATAAACTCGTCCCTGGGTCTAGCAATGCATAAACAGTTAAGTCATAGACTTGAATCATACCAGTGACAACATCTGGCCAGTTCTCATGCTCTTGGCGATTATTGAGAGCATACAAGCGCTTTGTTCCTCTACTAGTATCGAAAGTAGCTCCCTTAGGTGCAGCCCTGTCTGGTAGAGCAACTAATGAAGATTGGGATCTATTGCCCTTATTACCACTTTCTTGCGTGTTCTTTGGACACTCTCTCATTAAATATTTGGTCTGACCGCACTTGAAAAAACCAGTGGAGCCGTCACAACAAACACCAGAGTGGTTTCTACCATACTTGGCACAGGCAGAAGACTTATTACCTCCCCCCCTCCCCCCCCAAAAAAAAACACTACTCGGTGAATATACATGTCTAGATCTTGAATTCTGACCATAATTCTCACATTTTTTCTTAAGTGTAGGTGCACTAGCAGATGATAGGGCATGACCCATCTGTTTCTGTTGTAAGGATGACCGGGTTGCATTACTCTTCTATTGCTTGGACTCATTCCCTGTCTTAGCTTTCTTATTTTTATACTCTTCTATGTCACTCAGTTTCTCCTCTTCAACCTACTGCACATAAGCCATCAACTTGGATATGTCCATGTCGCCTGTCAGCATTGCAGCTCTACCCTCTTTTCTTGATGCACGATCCAAGCTAGAGAAAAATAATTTTATCCTACTCCTCATGTCCTTAACCACCTCAGGATCATATCTGGAAAACTGGGTTAACTTCAACCCATACTCATGAACATTCAAGGAATCCTATTCCAATGTAAGAAACTCCCGTACCTTAGCCTCTTTCAATTTTTAGGGAAAGAAAAGCCCAAAAAAAGCCTCTTTGAAAAAAGCCCAACTTGGATGTGGTGCATCTTTATCTGCTCTCCCCTTCTACTTATCGAAACCAGTCCTAGCCTTATTCTTTAGTTGATATGCATCTAGCTCAACTCGTTCAGCATTAGAAACATGCATCACATCAAAAACCTTTTTTTAGTCCTCAACGAAATTCTCCATATCCTCAGTAGTGATCAAACCCATGAAACATGGAGGATTCATCCTCACGAATCCTTGAAGTGTCAACCTCTTCTTGTATTTCTTCTCAATTCTACCCAATTTGATTGGTTACAACTTGATTGAGCATCATTATTGCCTTTCTAAAATCAACATTAGAAACTTCTTCTTGCGGTTGTACTTCAATTGCATTGGGCAACTCTGGTTCCTCTACGTTTATCGTAGTTAGGAAACCTCTTTCTTCTCTTAGGGGAAGCATGGTTATCTGAAACACGCATAAGAACAAATAAGAGAACTTTTTAGAGATAAAGTCTAACGTACGAAAAGGAATATGAAAAAAGTGAGGAAGTTCTAAATGTCGCACCCTCATAATTATAGATGTGGCGCGTTTCACATTGATAACTAGGAATCTAAAGACACAGCTTCATAGACTCTTTAAGACTCTTGATCTCTGGGCTCTGGTACCAAGTTTATCACTCCCCGAGCCTACAACCTGGATGTGGCCGACACCCAATGACCATTGTTGGCCTTGAGAGGACTCTTGGCCTGGCTTACTTAACTCAACGGCAAACTTAACTCAATAAAATAAACTCATTCAATAACATAAGTTAATAATTTGGCCAAAATGTCACTTCAACTTCTGTAAAACAATGGTCATCAAACAAGTGGAATGAGAGAGCAATTGCAACTTCTTACTGTTAGATCTATGGCCCTTCTAGAAATGAGATGGATATCAGGACAGACCCCATAAAATCCTAATAAAGGAAAATACTGTAAAAGCATAAAAAGAGACTTCCAGAATGCAAGGAGGCTCACCACTGATTCTGGAGTGCTCAACTGGATCAACGGTGCACCAGATGTCGATCCTTATTACCTATTCTGCATCCGATCGCCTGCCAGGTGTTAATTGGACCAGTACATTGAATGTTACGAGTATGAGAGTTGAATGCTTAAAACGAATCTTAACTTGAAGAGTAAGAATGATCGACCTTGGCCTTGCTCAACTTATGAATAACATAACTCAAATAACACTAACTCATTTCAATATAAAGTGATTAAAAGCATGCCAATATAAAGAAAAGTCGTTTGAATACGTGTTTGGATTTCTCAATGCATACAATGATCCGAAATAAATCTTAGATGTATGTAAAAATACAAATAAACTGATTGTAATAACTAATAATTGAAACTTTCCTATCAGAGTTTCTCTAACCGACAACCATCACTAAGAGCTACAGTTATGATATAACGATTTACCTCACGCTGCCAACACATCTTATACTCGGCCAAAGGTATAAGAACTGAACTTCTTAATGAATCCACTAGTGTACTGCGAAAAGGGTTCATCTAAAAAGTATGATCTTTTTCTACACATGGTTGTTACATTATTCATGCATGGGGGTTGTGAGTTGTATAAAATCTCCCTAATATTGGTTCTGAATACTACTCCCAAAATATATTGGCTGTTATGTTTCAAAAATATTCTAATTTTGTGGTTTGAGATTAATGCTTAAAATACTTAGCTTAAAGGCTATCTTTGAAATCTTAGTTTCCCTACTTGCTTCATTTAGAAAGTTATTTCTCTTTAACTGAAAACTAGCCCGGAGGCTCTTTGGAAATCTCAGTTTTCCTTCTTTTTAAATGTGAAAACATTTTAAGTTCTTTTGGGAATAGTTAGTTCCCATATACTGCTTGGAATACTTCACTTTACTCTGAACGGAACTCGATCTTAAGTCTTAAAACGACGCTTAGACGTTTTTGAAAGAATTATGAAACATGAAATGGACTTCTTCTACTTATCTTTAGTCCTTAATCAATCTGATCTTTAGGTCTTAAAATAAGTTTTAAAGTATTTGCAAAAGACTTCATGAAAGGACTTTAGGAATTCACTAGACTCGGCTCTAATTTTTTCTTGAATTTGAAGTTATGGATTAAAGGTTGTATATTCATGTTTTTGGATGATTTCTATATGATTACAAACCATTTATAGTAGTTAAAATCATAAGGAAGTAAAACACCTTAAAAGGATTTAATCGGACTGAACAATGAAAACTGGGCAAAAAACGCCAATTTGGGTGCATTCGGGGTGCCGTGCCAGACCCATTGGTTTGAGGCACCATTCTAACCCACTACAGGAGCACCACCGCAGGCCTTCTGGCGGATATGGGGCGTGCCATTCGTGGTGCTATCCAGGTTCGCCTGCATGATTTTCTCCTCTCGTTTTTTGATTCTAAATCTCTCAAACATCCATAGTTCTTTTCCCAAACCCTTTAGGATTATAGGTACCTTCAATAACAAAAAAATTTAAATAAAAAAAACAACCCTGAATTTTGAATCAAAGCACAATAGGCACTTCAACAACTCAATTAACAAGAATTCAACCATGTTTTTCAAAAACTTCACTATTCTCATTCAGCCAATCTCAAAAATCAAAGGATTTAAGAAAGATTGGTGTGTAGGTGAACTGATCCAACACTAAAAGCTCTCACATACTTGATAGGAGATGACCCCCCGGGAATTTTCTCGCAAACCTTGGCGTTCATTGTGCGACTCCCTTGACTTTTTCTCGCCTTTTCTCTTTCTTTTTTCTTCCTACAAGCCCTAAGCGTGATTTTGAATTTTCTATCTGTATTAACGTGTTTTACTGAATAAATCTCTAAAAGCAATAGGAAATTAATTGTGAAAATACTAGTTTTCCCTTCCTTATTCGGAATTGGTTGGCCTTAACTTAACACCCACCTTCCGATAGGCATATCTTCCTCTTACGATATCGAAAATGCACAACTCGACAGATTTGGAATATATCTCCAAGTATTCCAACCATATCAAGAACTATTCTACTCATCCTGAACAGAAGTATGGTTGTGTTAAAATGACCAAATCACTTTCTTAACTTAGTCACTCTTAACTTAGTCAAATTTTCCAATTTTTTCCTTTCTTACACAAAATATTTTTTTGTGTTTCTTAGATTTTTGCTAATATTTCAAATTTTGATATGTTACACACATTTTCCGGCTTTGTTAAAAAGGTACGTTAAAAAAGCTATTATTCTGTTCTTAGCTGATCCTAAGATCTAAGCTTTAGCCCAGCTAACCCTTCTATGTCGATCACTAGCATACTAAAGGATAATAAACTGATGGGAAGAAAAATCAAATTAAAAGATGAAATCTAGGGAATTCCCATATTTTATAACTGAGAAACTAACTAAGCAGAAACTAACTATGTGTGAAATAAGCCTCTAAACTTGACTAGAAATATTGTTACAAGACCCAGCTAAATTTAGCAAAGCTGAAACTAAATAATAGAAGACTAAAATTTAACTTATGACTACTGTCCTCGGAGAATGAGGACTCACCACTGAATATGCTAAACTGTAGATCGGAAAATCGACCTATGCCGATCGATATCTTAGAACCTACCCATCAGAGAAGATTTAAGCGCACGTATGCATCAGTACTTTAAAGGAATCGAGATGTAGGATAGAGTAACCTGCATTAAATCAACTGAATAAGCCAAAAGAAAGTACTAATCTAAACTGAATCTTGGATTTTTGAGCTAAAGGGGTTTGTATTTTGCCCAAAAAATGATGAATTTATAATATGAAGAAACTGAATATACTGATAAATGTTCAATGCAAAGACTCCGACTGAACTGTGGGAGCTACTAATAACATATCATAAAACCACATGAGCTAAATGTGGAGTCCGATGTATATGCCCTATCGAGAGGACCCAATGTACCCTTCTAAAGGTATAAAGGCTTGGTGGCATGACCACTAAACTGATTGCCCTAAGAGGAGCATTACAACCTACTTATTTAGTAGTTTTGGGATTATTGGGTATGCTAAACCCTAGTCCAACTCGTAATTATGCTACTCCCAATGAATTATGTAAATTAACTGATTATGTTTGAGTTTCTGTAATACTGGATAGCTCGAAACTTAACATGCAAACTTAGAAAGCAAAAATTAATCTGGTAATCATGCATTTATAACTGAGGCATGTAATTGAGGTGTCTGACATCTCTGACCTAACTGTGGTACTCAGGAACTAAAGAACAGTAAAGACTAGGGTTGCTTGAATCCATGAGTTAATTTGAGTTATAAACATGAATTAATCTGATGTGTAACTCATTTTTAACTAAATCATGAATTATTTTGAATTCTAGAACCGCTAGGTTTATAATATAAGAATCAAGAACGATTTGAAAGTAGGGACCCCGTTGGTGAACCGACCCAAACTAGTGAATCTAAACATACATGGTGATGAAATCCACGTAATTTAAGTTTCAGAGCTGGAACAGCTGGAGCTTATGGCGTTCTTAATCAAGGGTTCTTGAGCTTTTTTTCTCGTCTCTTGCTTCTAATTTTCTAGTTTTGATTTAATGATTTGACTTAGATATGTGTTAATCATGTTTCTAGGATTAAACTAACTAAAATATGATGATTTAGGATCAAAACGATGTAACTTACAGTTTAAAAAAAGTGGGAAACATCCAAAAGACCCATGGGAAAGTTGATATCAGACCAATCGACAGCCTGGACTGACGGTCCGTCGATTGACCGACGCCCAGTCGGTTGGTCCATCGGTTTGGTCTATTCGACATCCCTTTACTAAAACGAACATAATTTTTTTCTAGGAAGTTTGATTTTAGCAAGGTTGGATTGCTCTGGACCTCTCCTTTCCTCTCTCTCTGTGGCTCGGTCCTGGGCTCCCTACTTCCTTTTGGGTGTTCGACATAATGACCATTTCAAGTTGACCCAACTGCATTTCCCTTAATTGTAAGAGAGTGGGTAAAGGGAGTCTTGATCGACGGTCATGGACTAGGGACCATATGTCCGTCCGTCGATAAAGACTACACAAATTTTCCTGGGCTGAGATATTTGGGAGTTTCTGATTCCATCGACAGTTGTGCAGGACGGACAGTGGGTAAGGCTATGGTATGTCGATGGTCACATTAGTTGCACCTGCATATTTTTCTGAAAAACTGATTTTTGTCTTTTTTGGCTACATGGTGTTACATTAGGCGAGGTTAAAACATTGAGGTTAAAACATATTTTCTGTCTGGTTAGTAGAGATTTCTTGCTTATTTAGGGATTATTCCATTGTCATAAAACGAGAGTATTTTGATTCTAGGTTGACTATTCTCTTAGTAAATGAAACCATAGAAAATGAACTGTTTCCATTGAATACTTTTATAAAACTAGCCCAAGAGAATTCAACACACTGCAAATAATTTAGAAATAAACATCATCTCATGAATCCCTAATTGGGTTGATGCTTCTCCACCAGTTTATTTTTCAGATAATGCGTAAGCATCAATGTCCAACAATATCTTTCTCAGTCTAAAAACATGGACTAATTACTTGGAGATAAGAATTCTACGAGCTAGAAATAAAATAAGTGTGCCACTTAATGTGTCTAGATCACCAAAGGAAATTCAACAAACAAAACATCTTTGAAATAAACATCAACCTAAGAATACAAAATTTGGAGATGCTTCTTCAAGTTTCGTCTTCACAAATAAGGAAGGAGCATGTCCATCATATTATCAGTCTAACTTGGAGTAATTCCTTTATAAGAAAGAAATTCCTAAAAGTAACCTGCATTTCACCCTCTTCTAATAGTACATTATAAAACTTAATTGTACTCATGTGATTAAATGTGTTATCCAAGAATCTTGCAAAAAATTCATCAATAACCTCATGGGGAACGATTCCAAATAGTCCCCGTCAGTAAGGTTACATACTGATTCTTCTTGTATCACAAATTTTTGGGTCATATATCCCAAAAAAGGTTAATTGAGATAGGAGTATTAGTTGTAGCAGAGTTAAATATTCAGCCGAACATTTGTACTTAAATTTAATAAAAATACTATTTTTATATATACTATCAAATGACTCCTTTAAGGTTAAAGAAAGTATCAAGTGTTATCTATTGATTTATAATGTTTCTGATAACACCTTTCATTCAGATTGTTTTGATGTAGTAGCACTCCAGACAATAAACTTCTAGTACAATAAGTGTCAACATCACTAATTAAAACTCTAAGTTTTTCTCTTCAATTCTATACAAAAAATACTTATATGTGTTTAATTTAACCTAATCCAGAAAATTTTTATATCATAGTTGAAATAAAAAACTCAATTGTAAATGTCATATACAAATTATGACCTTTATCTTTTTATTGTAAAGGAGTTGTGATTTTTTGTTTGTTTTCTTGTAGCGTATACTCTGACCTTAACAATATCTTCATAGACCAAGACGGATTTTATAACCTCTCCTGATCGACTTGAAACCTTACCGTTGCATTTATCGAACGACATTCTAATAGGTTGTCTATTCGAAATGTTTTAAGAACTAGTAGACTTTCTATGTATTGATAATATACTTGCCGTAGAATTCCCCAGGTGGAATTTGATCAGACGGTCTGGGAAATAGTAGAGGACTGGACATCTCCTACCATTTGATTTATTCCCATTCTCGATTATTTCACCAACGGTGCATATTAGATAACATTGCAAGTTTTACCCTCGTAAATTAAGATCCCAAAAAGTATTAGTCCTATTTTGATATTTCCTCGTCACAACGTGATTCTCTTCACTTTGGTTCTTCCCAGATAATGAAGGATCCATGTCTATAAAATACTTCTCAGTCAACTACACTTGGACTAATGGATAAAGGTTAATTTCCACTTACACTTCAACTTTCCAAGAAATTGAACACACAAAATAACTTTGAAATTAATTCATTTAATAATCCATTTAGGTGTGCTTCTTTGAGTTTCCTTCACATATAAGGAGGGTTTTGAACACCATATATATTTCCAATGCTAACTTGAACTATGCCCTTCACAACGGAGAAGAGCCTACTACCTAGAAAATAATCTTCGTAAGATAATTCACAAACCACATAATTTTGAATAAACAACCAACGACTCAATTATCCATTATTTAACGAACAACCATGACATGTTACAGTCGTCTATTTTCCAAAAATAGTATTCAAAACGTTCACATCCATGTTCACATCCTATGTTCCTCAACATAAATCTTATACTACCTTACACAAAGGCAAACAAAACCTTACTACTCTACTCTCCATAAACCAAAGTTTCTTTTTTTGTTTGCACTTACAAAACATTTTAGCCAAAGATTAGGCATAATTTTGATAACGATAATAGTCAACACGATACACAACTTCTTTTTTAGATGCTGCCCATAAAAACATTGTTATCTTCACGCGAACATTCAAAGATTTGTTAGTTTCAATTTGACTACGCTTGATTTCTATTTAACCAGTGCTGGAGGTTTTGCCAATAAAACCTTGATTAGCTTCCTTTCACCCTCTTCTAATAGTACATCAAAAAACTTAAGCGTGCTCAGATTATTAAATATTATGTCCGAGAAACTTGCCGGAATCTCATCAACAGCCTCCTAGGCACAGGTTCGAATAATTCCCATCATTAAGGATACCCCCTTAAGATAAATCATGAAAAAACCATCAAATTCATTATATACGAATATAAAAGCATAGAAAGTATAGAGAGAAAAATAAATATTATGAAAACCTCAATTTCAATTTCTTCCAAATTGGTAGAGTTTTGTATCATGAAAAGACTAACAAAAGCTCAAAAAACTCTCCAAGTGTAATCAAAAATATGAATCGACGTTTAAGACAGTTAAGAGTTGATGGAAGCTTTGTTGGTAAAAATTCAGTTGATCCAATATCGACTTACGAATAAAATGATGAAGGTCAAGATGCCAAAAAGAGAAGTACATGTATGAAAATAAAAGTGAAATGAAGCAATATTACTCCAAAATGATCCCAGCTGAAATACTTGAGAGCAGGAATAGACGAAATAATATTGGTGAAAATCATCTTTTTCCCTCTATAACTCATTATTAAGGCTCATAACAGAATATGGAAATAAGAGGGTACATTTTCTATATCACATTAAGCTGTATAGTCGCCACGAAAGAAAAATGATCTTAGCTTAGTGAGTCATAAATACTCCGGATGTAAACCGATTTCTATGTTCTTTTTAAGAACCAAATCCTCAAGCAATGCGAAATTAAGAGATCAATCTTTCAAAACGTATTAGAAGATAATATTACTACAATTGTATTTTAGGCTCTCAACTTATTAAATATTTGAACAATCGTGTAAGATGGATTCACATTCCTGAGAAACAAATGCCTCAATGTTGAACAAATATAAAGTAAATAAGTGATCTTATATGGTGGATAAGTGAAATGATTTTAAGACGAAATGTTTGAAGAATGTTTGTTGAGCAATGTATCAAACGGTATACTTAGGACATACCTTTACGCTACTAATTCAAGGGTAACTTCAATGTTCTGCCTATATTGAAACCTGACGAACATCGGAATAGGAATTAAATATCAATGGTAGGGAATGGCAAGTCCCTCTGGTGTTTCCCTCCTCCTCCCAGACCTTGTGATCAATGTCAAGCTCTTGAATTCTACACAGCTATATCGCCAATTCTCAGAAAATGTTAAACTCGTTCTACACCATCTAAACAAGACAACTTTATTTAGAATATCAAGATTAAAATGAATGGGAAGGTTGTAGTTTGATCAGGAGAAGGTAAATGTAGTTCATTGTTCATCTAAGGCATGATAATCTTAAAAATAGACAATATACGATTGCAAAGGTCCGTGTATACCTACAGACGAACAACAATAAAATTCTCGCCTTTATATTCAATTAACATGTCACACTCTAATCTTACAAGAAAGGTGCATAATTTGTAGATGTCATTTGCTTGATTTCTTTAATTTGGCAACTTTAATATAAAATTCTGTTGTCTTGGTTAATGCAAAACACATATAAAAAGTATTTTTTGTATATATTTTAAGAAACTTATGGTTTAATTAGTGATCTTATACTTCTTGTCTAAACTTATATTATTGAGTTGCTTACATCAAAACCTAAATGCATTACAATGTGTTTATCATAGCATTATAAATCCATCGATAACATTTGAAAACTTTTTCAACACTAAAGTAGTCATTTGGTAGTATATATAAAAACAGTATTTGTTTAAATTTTAGTACATGGGTGACTGGTAAATTAACTTGGTACATACTAATATTATATAATTACAGTTACCATTCTTGTTTAGAATATATGACCCTTACCTTTGTGCTATACAAGAAACTGAAATAATAATTTCGTTAATTTCTCACTTAATTTCACTATTTTGGTGAAAGAGAATAAAAATACGTCATGATATTTTTCATTTTTGTAATAGCTATTATAAGAAACCAAAACATGTGAAAAATTTCATTTTGTTAATTTAAAAGATCAATTCCAAACACTTAATTTAAACCTAAAACAGTCAAGATTTTGGAATGAGAAATAGATTAATATAAATTTCAAAAAAATTGGATAATTGAACAAGGTGATAATCATTATTTATAGAATAAGCCATAATCCCTGTCTTTAATCTATGTTTTGTTCAATATACAATAATTATTTCTAATAGTGTAATTATATAACACTACACACTTTTGGTTAATATTTGTAATATTTGAAAACTACAATCTAAGAGAAAACAGGTTTGAGATAACTTAATTTTCTCCTTGCTACCATTACACAATGAAGCATAGTATACATAGTTAATTTTTTTTTAAAAAAATATTACTGTTATTATGTGATTTAGTTAGGTTTCTTCAGAGTGTGGCTCAATGCTTTAAACATGATGCTATGCTTAGGCCCGCCCAACATCGAAACTTTTTTTTTTTGTAAAAATAATCTTCTTAGCCTTTTGTAGCAAAACAAAGAAATTTTAATTTGTTTCAGACTCATTTTTATGGATCATTTATAAATGTACTTCCACATGGTATGCTAAGATCATAAATATAAAAACTATTTTTATCAAAAAGAAAGAAATAACTTGAATCTCAAATAAAAAATGTAATAAAAATTTATGCCTCCAACTTATTTTTGGATTAAGACCACTAATTAGATTGAACTGCCTGAGTTTATTTATTAATTATGTGTACTAACTAATGGTAAAATTTTCACATAAAAAGGACATATGTTAAATATTGATTAATTTTTATTTTATTCATATTTTTTAACTTGTCATTTGCTTTCAACACTCTCTACACCACCTTAACACCAAAAAAGATGTATTTATTACATTCAAATAGTTAAAGGAGGTATTAGGACATGTAAATAAAATGATTATCCTTCAAATTTCTATCATAGATCAAAAGAGTATTTATTCTTTTTTTTGAAAAAAAAAAGACATAATACTTGAAAACTTGATTATGTTTTTCAATAACTTTTTTTTTGAAATTCGTGAGTTCTAGAACGAAATAAGAATCATTCTCTTTCTTTTAGTTAGATTCCTAACATGATGTATTGAATCTATAAAAAAAAATAGTGTTGTAGTTTATTAAATGTCCATTCTTAACACAGTTTTATTTCTTCAATCCTAAAAGTGTTTGTATAAATTTCTATGTCTTAATAGAACATAAAAATCATTGTCTATAACAAGCAAAAATGATCTTAAAAATTGTAGACCTTCCGTTGCACCCAATAACTTAAAAGAATATTGGTTTTAGCTAGATTCAACCTTAGTTTGTGAGTGATTTCTCTAGCCACAAGGATAGCTCTACAACGCATTAACGCGTGCGCTGTTAATTATACTTTTTTATTTTACAAATTATTGGTAAGGATAGATTATAACCTCTATATGCACCCACACATATGAATATGGGTAACACTACAAAAAATAGTGTTTAACGACGAAACAATTATGTCGCTATATAACGACGGATTAGCAATGAATTAGTCATTTTGTCGCAAAAACTACAAATAATTTCTTGAGTTATAACATAACAACGGATTGGCGAAGGAATTTGGTTTTTGGCACCTTAAATTTCGATACAATTTTTTCAACAAAGTAGGTTTTACAAATTTAATAATATATTGTGACAGAATGAATGACGAAAAAGTTTTGCTCGAATTCTAAATATATTTTAATTGAATTTAAATTATGTTATGACAGATATTTTTGTCTCTACAATTTAATATAGATAATTATATTTGTTTGTAGCGACGATGTAATAATCCGTCACTAATGGTTGCCTAGTTTAATTTACAAAGCACCTCTTTCAGTCCATAGAAAACCCAAAAAAACAAAAATTTTACAATTCCCTAAAAATGGTTTTCTAGCAAATAGCAACCCCTGCTGAGAGATTCTCACCTCTTCAGTATTGCTCTCGTCCTTCTCCTTTCAATTCCCCCTTCTGTCTTCCTCCCTTTCCATTTGGTCCTAGCTTACGTGAAAGGTGAATTTCTCTTGTCTCCTTCATCTTAATTAAAGGTTAGCTTTCTACTTTGGTATTTCTCTTTTTCATCTGTTTGGTGAGCTTTTAGTTAGTGCGGTGAAGAGGGGATGTTTGACTCTTATTGGTGAAAAATAAATCAGGGAAAGGATGGGGTTATCAGGGAAAACCTTAGTCTTCTGGAAACTTCTTGGATAACGTGATGTTAACCTAAGATGCACACATAATGAGATTCTGTAATCGTATTATTGATATGTTCTCTCTGACTTGCCCTTTTAGTTTTAACCCTTTTTTCAAAACAACAACTAGTAAAATGCCCTTAAGATTTTCTTAGAACACTTGATGATAGTGTATTCAAATTAAGAGTATCCTAAGTACTTCCTTACAGATTTGATGCTTATTTGATTTTACATTACTTGTTTTCTCGCAACTAGAACTTTTTCTATTTTCTAACAAACAAGACTATCTTTTTCCTTCCTTTTTCGAACATGTGCTCTGTGTTAGGTGTCGGATTTAACGAGAGAACCCATTAATTTTTAACTTATTAAGAAGGAAAAAGAGGAAGAAATTAACTTAACATTTTCTCACTCTCCTTCCTCCTTTCTTGTGCTCTTCATCTTCTTGCCGGTCATGCATGTTTCAAAACCACCAGCCAATTTTGGCTATAGCATCTACACCCTCATTCTCATCATCATGCTACCCAAAATCGTTCTAGGTCTCTTAGGGTTCCGACTGGTTGCTAACATCACTTAATCAGTTCCCCCACGAAAGTCGGCATTTCCAGATTCTTTATTTCCCTCATCAACTTTATATCGTAAGATCAACTCATCAAGCTTTGTCATCAACCTGAAAAAAATAAAACATATAGATTTTTGATATGATATGATTTGCATAAACTCTCAGACAAGCTAGTTAAAGTTAAATACCTTGGAAAATATTTAACCTCTTTGCTCCTCCTTCGACTGGAGTAAGTCAATGTGGCCTGCCTATTGAGAAATTTATTCTCCTTGATTTATGAACTCGTTGGTAGAGAATATTTCTGGTTCCATCTGTTTGTAGACCTTGTGCTTCTAGTTCTTCCATTAATTCTGATACAATCATTTTAATAGAAACTTTTTTTTTAAGGCACTGTGTTCCGGTCATTTGATTACTTTACTCAATCTCTCCTTAATACGTATGTAATCATACTCGGATATTTGCCCCAGACTTGAAGTTCCTTCAATTGGTACGGTTTTTAATAAAAGTTTCCCCGGTGGGCAAAACATCCAATTTCAAAAACTTCGTTGCTTAAAGGGTTTCCTTGGAATTTGAAATATATAGACCCTTGGGCATCGGATCTAAAGGAGTTTTTTCTCCCCTTCTTGGAACCCATCATTTGTGTCACTTGAGAGTCCATCTTCAGCACTATACCTTAATGTTACGACAAACTAAATCTCATCTTATAGTGGAAAACAAAAGCTAGAAATCAAAGCAAAAAATTACCATAATAAACCTAGGGAAAATCAATAAATGTACAAACAAACAATTAGAAAAAAACCAACAAGTAAACATGAAATTAGGACAAGGCGGTCCATTATCATTACAATTACCACGCCCATTATCTAGAAAAGCTCAAAAATTGTGAGCTTTTACTAAAAAAGAAAAGCATAGATGGGATTTAATGTCCCCTTGATAAAATAAAATATCATGAATTAGAGGGTATCTAATCTTCCTTGGAATATTCCACAAACCCTGAAATCTGGGAGGTTTAATTTTCATAAAAATGGTTAGTTTCCTCAATAGTAAAACAAAAGGAATTATCAGCTTGCTGTTGTAGTTGTAATAGTTGGTGCAATTTTATCCTGTTTTAAACTTTTAAATTTTTCAATATAATTTAATTGTTCTTTTGAAGCGATTCTAGTATCGTATTAGAGGGAAACTACTGGTACTGTTTTTATGTAATTCAATTGTTGTTTTTAGGCTTTTCTGGTGCAATGTTAGTGTTGTTTTGGTATAAATTTTAGTGTTTCTTTACCGTTACTCTAGTGTAGTTATTTTTGGTGCAACTACAGTCCGGTTTTAATGAGAATTTATTGTTGTTGTTAAGTGTAATGTAGCCTCGATCAAGTAATCTCCAATATGATATATCATTAAAGCTTGATGTGCATAATTGAGGGTAAACTAGCTCCAAAAGTCAAATCCTCAACAGTATTAAGGTTCTCACGGCTTGAGATTTCTTCCACACATATAGTATGTAAATCTTCGGATAGGGGGGTTTTTTTGGTTCGATCACTGATGACTTTCTAGTGTGGTGGAGTATGGGGTTCGGGAGGGTCTTGGATAGGTGGGATTTCATCGAATAGTTAGTTGTCATTGTCTTGTGATAGACTTCCCAATGAGTATTAATTATTTCCCATATACTTCAACAAGACCGAACCCCCCTTCTTTCAGTAATTCAAACTTCGGGGTACTTACTTTTGTCTGGTGTGAGATAATTATTAGCCAGTAACTGTGACTTTTATTTGACCGAGTGGGTCAAGTGGGGGTAAGTCCAATGTTTTGTAAGACATAGTTCTTTCATGCGGTTAAACTCGGTGTTTTTTCTGCATTTTTCTTTTCTCAAATTTGGTTTGTTCCATATTTTTAATACTTTCTCATTTTCTCTAATTATTATAGGAAAAATATGAAGAAATATTAATGGAAAAAACATTTTCAGAAACTGATATTGATCAATATGAAGCGTATTACAAAGTGCGAGGGATAAAAGAAAAGAAGAATATAGTGTCTTGGATTTGAATCAAAATATTATTATGAGCAGAATCTTTGTGGAACATCATCATTACAACCTCCATTTCTCAATCCACATCGACAACAAATATGGACGAGTTTGTAAAGAAAATGACCCATGCACTAACTAGTCATCTTTTTCTATTATTGTTTAGTAGGTGCAAGCATCGATTACTCCATTTGGCAATCTATCGACTGAGGCACCCATGCCTCCTGCTAGTAATGAGGATGAGTTGATACCTCAATTTTTTAGTTGATCCCCTCCACAACTTTAAGTTATGTAACGATCATAACTTTGTGGAAACGCAAATTGCGCGTAGAAACATTTTGATGAACTTGGTTCGTTAAGAGTACATGATTTTTCTTTGGGTATTTTACAAAATAATGTGGTTTTAAGAGTTTTTTTGTGGCGGCGACATTGGTCCTATGAAATCCTATACTTTTGGCGAAATAAGACCATTTTTCTCATATATTATGAATTTAGAAATAAAATTATGTAAATAATAATGAATCACTAACTCCATCACTAACATATGGCAACGACTGATTTGTCATAATGTACGGTCGTTAAACATGTGAACGGAACACAATGTTTCGTCAGTCTAGATCTTACCAACGAGCATAATAGAACAATCAACACTCTGTTTCTATCCATTGCTAATCATGAGTAATTAGGATTTTCAATCACATCTAGTACGGATTATGTCCGCCCAACAGTATTTTTTTTGTAGTTTCAGCCTCTAATAAAAAGATAAAGTTGCTTAATGAGTGAAAATTCTAATTCATGTTTTCCACAAGGCTCTGATATTGCAATGTAAAAGCATAACATTTTTTTATGCTATTAAATAATTAATATATGTACATACCATGATTTGAACGAGTGTATTTGATCCAAAAACAAATCAATCTCCATTTGCCTATCCTTACGCGACTAAAATTTCGTGATTGAATCGATATTTAAATTATTAAACTAAAATAAAAAATATATGGGTAAACTAATTTTGATTGTAAGTATCATATTAGTAAATATTAGTAAGTGAATGCTAAAATAATGACCGTTTTTTAAGCCAATCTTTTTAATTTTATAGAAAAGGATACATACACATGGCGTATCTACAATTTGTTGTAATATTAGGCATTTCTAGGCTAATCTTCATTTTGCAATGTTAAATCGCGACTCATCCATAGAGGATAAACGATTTGTAGTTTTAAATTATTTTTCTTGGTATAAGTGCAGTTGTTCACTTCTACTTATTCAATTTTAATCTTAGGCCTTAGTAGGGACGGTAATTGGAGTGAATTGTATCATTTGATGTCAATCAAATGGGTCAAGACAACACACATGTCCAAATAAAATCAGAAATGAATTTGATTTGGATCAATATCCATTGGAGACAAAACGGGGAATCTCCTCAGTACCATACCCCCTCAACCTTACCGATATCTCTCAAAGCCAAACTATACTATACTAGGTCCCTTTACTACTCCTTGAACCTAATTCTATTAATAATTTTCTACCCTCTCTACCCCTTTTCGACCTATGTGACACTAGTTTGAAAGAAGTCAACACGCGCTGGACCCCGAAAGATAATGTCATGTAGGCCAAAAAGGGGTAGAAAATTATTTATAAAATAAGTTCAGGGTAATAGGACTTACTATAGTATAAGTGTGTCTGTTAGATTTCGAGAATAGATTGGGGAGGTAATTATGCATTTTATTTATAAAAAATTAATACTAATACAAACCCTCTATCTTTTTAATGGTCTTCTAAAAAAATGGTAATTAACAAGTCAAATTTAATTCTTACAATTACAAAAGTCTTTCTATGATGAAATTTAAATTTATATATGACATTGAAAAAAAATTTCTTATATATACCATTGAATTTTTTGTCAAGAAAATTCAAAGAATATACCTTCGCCTCTTCTATATTCCGCCCATTACGAAAAGTGGCTATAGAGTAATTTGTCTCTATAATTCTCAACAAATGATATCTGTTGGTATTTTCTATATCGCTTATACATAAAAATGTCGATTTCTTATAATAATAAAAGGTCACAAAATCAGAAAATTGAACTTGTAACTAACCTATAGAATTAAATTTACTATTTTGAGGTATTAAATATTACATGGATTTTTTTTTAAGTGGACTGAATTAGACGAATCAAGGTAAATTTTCAGTGACTTAATATACCTGCCAATTTCTCTAAATAAACAATCTCATTAATTTTTATGCTTTTTCCATGTTTATTCATGTGATTAACTTTTTTGGTTATTCGCAAAGAACGAGTTTTTCATAGTCCTATTTCATTTTTTCACTTTATTATAGATAATTCTTCAATCATTTTGATCTCATTTATTACTTAAAATTATTCTTTCCTTTTTGGTAAATGGTATTTCAAGTTTATAAAACAAAAAAAAAAAATTCTTAAAGTGTGCAAATTTATAAATTTATCAATTTTTTTATGAATTCTTATATGAGAAAAATAAAGAATAAATAAATAAAAAGACATATTTTAACTCTAAATTTTAATAAAATAATTTATAATCACATTAACATCTAAGATTTCTATTGCATGTCACATTTTAATTTCCTCTTCATTTTAAATTTTTTTATGTCAAATTAAATCATGTCATGTAAATTGATATGTACAAGAAAATAAGGACCCTTCATAATTAATTGCCTCAACCCACCCACCCCCTCACCAACTCCATATTACATTTCTATAAAATTTAATTTAAGAAGAAAATCTATCCCCCTTCTTCGGTTCCCTCTCTTACTCCAGGGCGATGAATTGGAAGACTTAAAAATCATACCAATTTGTGTTCAGCAGGTGAAGGATAAAGTGTGCTCAAAAGGTATTTGATACTTTTTTTTGATGTTCTATTTAAAATATAAAATCTTTCTCAATTGGGTGATGTTAATTCTGTGAAATAGAAACCCTATCTTTGTCTTTGTACTTTTTTGCGGGCAGATATTGATTTTATGAGGATTTTTGAATGTTAAAAAAACCTATTTACCTCTCTTTGTTTTTTTGGTGTTTTTAAGATGTTGGTAATACTACATGAAATTTATTTTGAGTTGAGGGGCTATCGAAAATCAACTTTCAAACCTCACAAACAAAGTTAGATGTAAAATAAAGTGTAACATGCTAATGTTTTATAGACCTATTGGACACATACTTTCTGTCTAGTTATAGAATTCTTGTTGCTAAGGATTATTGCAGGTAACATAAGATTTCTTAAATGTTTGGACATGATCCTCCCTGCCTCATTTATGAAGAATAACTCGTGCAGCAGCATCCATTTGATATTCATAAGTTAATTTTTATTTCGAAGTTATGTTATGTGTTTATTTCCTTAGGTGAGGTTGAAACATTAACTGGAAACTTACTTTTTGTCTGGTTAGTAAAGATTTCTTTCTTGTTAAGGGATGAGTCCAAGTTAGAATGATAAGTATGCTGGGTATGTTTATTCCTTAAGAAGAAGCATCACCCAATTAAGTATTAAGTATTCTTGAATTGATTTCGAACTTATGTTGTGTGGTAAATTATCTTAGGTGAGCTTTAAATATTGATGGAAACTCAGTTTTTTTTATGGTTAGTAGGAATTTCTTGTTTGCTAAGGGATTAGTCTAAGTTAGACCGATAAGTATAGGTATGTTGGACATCAATACTAAGAAAATAGTGTTTAGCAACGGATACTAGCAACGAATTTTATTACGTCAATATATAATGACGGATTTTCAATGGAATAGACATTTTGTTGCAAGAATTGCAAAAACATTTTGAAGTTATGATATAGCGACAGATTGGCGAGGAAATATTTGTTTGGTCTCTAAAACTAAGAGCTAAAACTCCCATCTCATTAAATCTTCATCTCAAAGTAAGTGCTCTAACTCTTATCTCCTAAAATCTTCCATTTTGATCTAAAAAGTGAGCTCTCAAACTATCATATCTTTATCTCTTATGGGTTTGTGAAAATTGGAGTTTTTAGCTCTCAAATCTTTTCATTTAATTAGTTTGAAGTAATATTGAGATGTGTTGAATTAGTTTTTTTAATCATCAATGTCACTATTCTCAAAATAGGCTTGAAAAATCTTTCACACTCTTTCCATTCCTTCCTTTAGCCGAAGTAAGTTTTGTAATGTTATTAAAATGTGATTTTAAGTAGTTTGGGTATTCTGAAAATAGGTTTTTTTTGAAGTAAGATTTTCTGAAAAATGGGATTAGGGTTCAACGTTATGTTTTACTTTTATTTTCTTTTGTGAAAAGTAAATTGTCACCACAATTTGCTTAATTTTTTTTTTCTTATTGCGACTAAGCTTTCATTTTTTGGACTACTACTATTGCTTTACACTCTCTCCGCTTAAAGGCATCTCTTTTTCTCCCCCTCCAACAACTACCTAATAGTTTCTTGTAGTTTTTCATTTTCAATAAGAATATTTTTCTGTCAACGATTGAATAAAAGTGAAGGGTGCAAGATCTGGTATTTCCTCTTTTTGGGAATTGTTTTGGTGGATTGGGAAGGTTAAAAGTAGTCATTGGTTGAGTTAGGATTTTTCAAGACATTTTTTTTTGAGGTGGTGCATTTCTTAAAGTCACTCGAAACTTTTGGAATATAATATTGAGTGACACATATTTTTTCATTGTTCAAGGGATTGTCAAAATTATTTGCTGTTGTTTATTTTTTAATATTTCTTTCATAATTTCGTTGGGTTCCGCGATATTGTTCTGCTTCACATAATGCAGCAATAACTACTATCGGCATTTGCGATTAGATTTCAAAGGAATTCTATCAATAAGAGTTAGTAACATGAACAAGAATGGTGATTTGGGTCATCTGTTTGATAAATAATATACCTATATATTTAATCTAGCTTAGAAGTTTTCATTTTGGTTTGTAATTGTGGTTTTACGATTTAAAACCGTTGGCCCTTGTATGATATATGACTTCTTTTTTTTTGTATCAGTCTTCCTGATGTTGTTTAGTGAGAACTCTATGAGAACCATCTCTTGCATTAGATTAATAAGATCAGTATGACCTAAAACACATTCGAAAGCAATTTTTTTTTTTAAGTAAGCATTAATTGAATTTTAAAAAAATTAGACATATTTATATAATCAAAACCAATTGAACAATCAGAGAGTTCATGTAGAATACACATTGATACTGGTGCTATAGGTGATAGACAAGGATCACACAACATGGCTTCTCATAGATAAGATCACTCACATACTCTCATGCAATTTTAAATAACAAGTTTTTGTTGTGGGGGTTTAGTTTATACACTAATTCGAGGCTAAAAGTGTTAATTTAATTACACTGATTTGGTCTGTTATTGCTTTGAGAATATGTTTGCTTGACGATAATAAATGATACTCCATGATCAATTTTATGGGCTAAAGGACATGGTAATTCTTAAGGCAACTCAGACAACAACCTAATATCATATTATTATTTTAGTTGTTATTTGTTTCTATTGTTCTTCTTAATAACCAAGATGTCTGAAGCTTAAATATTCCAGGTATCTATTACTATAACATTATACTTAGTATTTGGTCGTCTTTCACTAGAATTAAGATATACTCTCAAGATAATTGTAATAATAATCGTCATCAGGAAGAATAGTAGTAATAGCCAAAGATTCGTATTCTAAACTTTAAATTCTTCTTTGATCTTAATTGCTAGAGAAATATAATCTGGACTTTAACTTCTTCATAGGGTTTATTTGTTGGACGAATTGTTGTACTTATAGAAGAAACTCATGTGATTGTCTTAGAAGATGTATTTTTTGAAACACTAGTGCCTTTTTTGATAGTAATTTATTTGTTTGTCGGTAGAGAGGCTGATCTGTCCACTGGTATTTAGGTATTTAATTTTATATAATTTACTTAACCTTTTTACCTTAATCTAAAAGTGTGTGCCAAGTGGTTGTATGACTTATTACAACACCTTGTTCTTGGAAAGTAGTGCGCCAAGTTTAAGTGTTTCTCTCTAATTTGGAATGACTTGAGATTCTAATTTCAGTAGGTAGTATCAGTAAGTTGGCTGTCACTTAGAATCTTCTAGTAGCTTGATTTTGTATTAGAATGTTAAAATTATTTTGGAAGTGTTGATTGAAATAGAATTCTTTAATAAGTAAAACGTTTTTTTCAAGCTAAGTTATTTTGAAAGCTATTAGCTTCTTTTTTTCAAGCTTTACCTATAAGTAATTTCAGCAACTTATTTTGTCATGCCAATCTGTATATTTTGACTAAATTTTGAATATAAATGTGAATCAATAACTTTCTAGTGTGCATGTTCTTAAAAATGTGCTTGTTATTGTAAGTAGTCCTCGATCAACTTGTGTTTGTTACTAAGTGTTTCATTTATTTAAACATGAATAGGTACATGAATAATGTAGAGCATAGTTAGATGTTTTAGAGGTTTGATGGTTGATGGTCTATAAATTCAATTTTTATAGATGGCATTGATAAATTTATCCAATATGAATGTTCTCAAATGAATCACATAAGTGGTGATTAATTTAGATGTCCATATAAAAAGTGCCACAACTTTAGATACTTGGAAATTTAAATTGGTAAACATTACCTTTATAAGTATTGATTTGTTGATGACTATTTTGTCTTGAAGCATCAAGTGAAAAGACAATTGATCAATGATATTGCTTCGGGTCAATATTTACATGGTAGTTCTCAGCCAAAATTAGTATATGATATCCCATACCGGCAAATGATCTGACGTTATTCAATATTTGAGTCTCTTAAAAGGCTAATCCCCTTTGCTAATTTGTTTCCTTTTTTATATAATATCTTTACTATATGATTAAACATAATGCCAACTGTTTCACTCCTATATTTCCAGGCATAAGTTATTCCATATAATATGATAGCTTTTTTTGAAACAACGCAACAACGCAACAACAAAACGAATATGGAAAAAAAATAGTTGGGATGGTAGAATGAGTGAGAAGTTTGTTCCACGACACCTACAGATGTGACTGGCAACACAGAATCACATGACAGTGCCAACAACTTTAACGAGATCCAATAAATCTAAGATAATTTGATGAACTATAAAAACTTTTTTGACAAGTTTGAATAGGAAGACAAGAGGAAAAGACTTCAGGATTGTTTAGAAGGGCAATCTATCTTTTTTAGTTCGAACTTTTGTAAAATGAAGTTTGAGTTTAATTACTCAAATCTTATCATGTCTTTTCTACGTCATACTACGAAATGCATCCTGCATTTATAATTAGGCATCATAGAGTGTAATAAAAACTTTGTGATGATCATAGAATACTTAGTAGAGGTAATTGTTACCTCATTAGAATTGGTAAGATCATGTCTGCCCCCTTGCTTTGTACTTTATCTCTGTTGAGGTTTCCTTTTAATCATATCATAATAAAATTCCCTAGACCTGGTCTAGTGTTATACAATAAAATAAGATAAAATTAAACAACTATTTTTTGGTGAAACGAATAAAAAATACATCATGAAATTTATTTATGTATAAGTTATTATAAGAACACAAACATCATGTGAATAATATTATTTTTTAATTTAAATATTCATATCCGCAAACCATAATTAAACCTAGAAACCATCAATCTACTTGAATTAAAATCAATTCCTATAAATTAAAAAAAATTGTATATAATTATTGACAAGGTTGATATTATATTCAGTACTAATCTAAGTCCTATTCCTTTACTCCTATTTTTTCTCATATAGCATCAATTTGAATTTCACAATATTTTTACTTGTTCTATAATAGTGTCTTATTTTGGAAAACTATATTTTTTTTATAAATAGTGTATTATTTCAAAATTACAATCTTCATAGGAACAATTTTGAAATAATTATTTTTGCTACATTAACAATGAATTTAGTACACCCATCATTAGAGTAACAATAGATTTTTTTAAAGAACTTTTTGATATATTTTCATATACAAAATGTCTCTAGCAATCAATTCTAAACTAACTTTTTTCAAAAATGAACACAAGGAGCGATGCTGGTCGTGAAGGAGAAGATACTGGTTGAGCAACAAAGATCATCCCCATACCCTAGCTTCTGAATTGAGATCATGTTAAAACCCAACTGGTTGACAGATTTTGAAGTGAGACAAACCTTGGTACCGAGGCGAAGCCATCACTTTTAATTACAAGCTCAGGCTACTACACCCCGGCAGAATGGAGTAAGTTTCCCCATGGAGAACCCCCCTGGCCAACACATTGCTAAAACCATTTAAGGACTTCACTGGATGAATCCTCCCGTTTACATTACACTAACGGGACCTAACATTTGCGTTGAGAATCACGTAAGGGGATGTAGAGATGTAAAGTCAAAATCAACATACTTCAAAAGAGTGTTAAGAATTGGAATTCAAATTTAATATGTAAGAAAGTATGACTTCATTACTATGGGAAGTAAGACAAGCTTGCATCTATGCCTAAAAATCAATGTCACTTAATGAAATGACTCAAGAGAGTAATATTTTTAAATGCTAGAAATGAACAGAAATAAAGAGTGGCTATATGAGGAGAGGCCTAGTACAAAAGTGAAACAAGTTGAATCTTCTACGTAGCGGAGGTGGTTGGAGCTGTTGAAGGCTATTTACTTAATGTAACACTACCATCTAGGTATGCTATGTTTGTAGCTTTGCTTTGAGCAGGATGAGAATGGGAAGTGCAACCCACATTGAGGATAAGAAGAAAGAGTTCGTGAATTATATACATACACTTTCAATACTGGGTGTGCAGTTAGTTCACTAAACTAGTGAGGCTTTTTCATTTTATCATAGTTTTGAATCATTCTTAGTGGTTGAAGTCAAGAAGGGTAAGAATCTTTATCCTGTGTTGATCGAGCTGAAGGACTCAATGTTTGGTTAAGCTGAATGGGTCTTTTACTTTGGGGGAGTGCCTAATCTTATGTACCAGGAATAATGCTATGTGTACAATTGAGGAATGATTTGCAGACCAATATGTTGGAGAGCCATGGTTCAAGAAATTCCATACCTCGTGGTCCACCAAGATGTAATCCATAATTTTAAACATATCTATTTATGGGATGGATGAAGAAGGACATTGTTGAATATTTGTCCCAGTTTTCATATTGACAACATTTAAGTAGAAATCTTAACCTGGCTGTCTTACTCAAATTATAAGGTTTCCGACATGAAAGGGAGAGCCATTATATGGACTTCGTGGTTGTCGTTTCCGAGGACTAGGAGATATGGGTTATTGTGGACAGGATTACTAAGTCTGCCCACTTTATCCCTATGAAGTCTAATTACAGGACCCGAAGGATTATGCGAGACTCTACATTGATGAGATTGTGAGATGGCATTGGATTTCTTTTGTCTATCATTTCAGATAGAAGAACTTAGTTCACTTCACATTTCTGGAGATCCTTCAAGATAAACTTAGACACACAGGTAATTCTTAGAGTACATGTTAAGAGCGTGTGTGATTGACTTTAGAGGTAGTTGGGACGGCCATCTGCCTTTGACAGAGTTATCGTATAATAACAACTATCACTCCAGCAATGGGATGGCACCGTTCGAGGCACTATATGTGTAGATGGATAGGTTTTGTCTCAGTTGGGTGGGTTGTAGTAGATTCATATATTATGGTCTATAGATCATTCAACTGGCCTTAAAATGTTAGGGTGATTAAGGGACAGTTTTGGCTACTTCTTACGTCGGCAGAAAGTGTTATGCAGACACACAAAGGTCCCTTAGAGTTTGATGTTGGTGTACATGTCTATTGTGACGATATCACCTATGAAGGGAGGATGATTTTCATGAAGGGCAAGTTGAGTCCGAGTATATTGGGCATATGCGATCCTACAGGTGCGGGTGAGGTGTCCTATGAGTTTGCCTTGCTTGTCAGAGCTAGTTGTCCGTCCATCCATTTTTTATGTATCGTGTTAAAGAAGTGCTTAGGTGATACAATATCGATTTTTACCAGTGGAAGCTTGGGTTCGGATGAGACTTGTCCTATGAGGAGGTACCTATTAAGATTTTAGATCGAAGGTCACGCGACTGAGAACAAGGAGATTGCACATAAAAGGTTTGTTGAGGTAATCATCTTATTGAGGTTTCCACGTCGAGGCAGGCTTTACGAGATACCGCTATCCCTATCTTTTAGTCTATAAGGTTTGATTTCCTTACTCTTTTTTTTTTTTAACTCAATTCCCTTATCTCTTCTTCTTTTTTGCTATACTTCACTTCCATAGTTTGTTTGTTATGATTGATTGCTTCTGTCTTTATAAGAAGTGTTATCTGAACAAATGTTGCTAAGGGGGGGGGGATAATGTTACAACCCTTAAAATGGATATGCTAAGTAATGCTTAATTTGTCTAGAATGCCTACAATTAGACCGGGTTCACACGGAACTGATGCGCGTATAACAAAACCTCTGAACCCTTGTCACATCAAAGCAAACTAACTAAGGGAGTTAGTTGATCTAGGAAAGGTTGACTCTCTCCAAGTAGGGCTCCCGAATATTAATATTCACTCGGATGAGTCTTTACTGGACTTAAAAAGGGAAATCTTAAGTTTTGAGGGTCTAGGCGTAAAATGGTCTTTTACAAGCAAAGGGTTATATCATAATTACCCTAAGGATTTAATTAATTTATTAATTATTTTATTAAGTGGACCAACCACCAGTGTTTGGTGCAGCACTTGTATTTTAGTGTATTCTTCTTTCTTTCCTTGGTCTTTCGTTCCGTCATATTCCTAATAACTTATCCAATTACAACGTATTAACCGCTAATGCACCTTTCTTTTTTCAAATCTCAGGGACATGGTCTAATCATGAGAGTACGAATCGGGTCGGGTCAACCCGAAATGACCCATTTCCCATTGGTCACTCCACCCGGGTTCGAACCTCAACGGAAGATGAATTAAGTAATTAAGTTGAGGTTTGTAATATGATTTTTTAAAGGGATTTATTGTCATTTCCTAAGCTAATTAATCAGAAATTTTTCTTAACTAATATGGAGTCCGTAGTTTGAGTAATTCCCAAACTAATACTCCTAATCCTAAAGTACTCTCTCACGCTTATCTCTCACACGTTTCTCCACTCTTCTCACTTTTTCTCTGCTTAACAAAATTATAAGAACAGAAAACACAACCAAATTTCTTCACTACTTGAAGAACTCACACGAAAAAAATTTAGTCAAAACATATACAAACGCTAAGCAAAAACGTTAGGCAAAAGGAGGAGTTTTCCGTCGGGTGGTGTTGGAGTTTGAAGATTTGCACATGTTCACCTCATCATAGGACAAAATCATAAGTTGAGGGTGCCCAATGAAGAAATTATTCTCATCTTGGCCCTGACCCAACCTTGGGTATTGTGTAACTCGGCTAAGCCATGAGTTGAGGGTGACTATTATGAATATTGTGAAGAAAAGTAGGGTTTAAATGATTAATGTGAAAGAAAAAAAAGCAAATAAAATATGAATAAGAGAAGTGTATCAATAAAAGTTGAAATAAAGTGAAAGATTTGAACAGACAAAAAAGAATAAACGAAACAAATCCTTAGCACAAAAAAAAAGATGAGAAAACCGGCTAATCATCCAACTCATGAAGAGTATGGAATATTAGACAATAAAAAAGGTAGGACGTTTATCCCTAATGTAAAGGAGGGCAACAATTCACAAAAATGTATCCATATGTACCATACATGACCCTAAGCCTATGTTACATGCAATTAAAGTCCTATCGTGATCCTAAGAGTCTAATATGGTGAACTTAATATACTGAGAATAAGGGCAAGCCTATGGCGACAAGTATCAATTATGTGTGAAGTTGTTCTAAGAGTGAGGGTTGAATAATGATCCTCGTACTTAAATTAAAATCACCCTGTGAAAAAGGAGGATATCTTTTGAAGTGAGAACACTAGTTTAAATATTGGTAAGTTGTTGCCTTTATGAGAGATAAAAGAGTAGAGGTGTCAGCGTGGTGAGTCTGTGTTATGGTTTGATTCACATGAGTGATTCTAAGAGTTATATCATGCATGAAAGCAATGAAAACAATTTGTATTGATATCCATATGATTGCGACAACTTCCAATAGTATACTTTATACCAAGGTGTTGTGGTGGAGTCACAGTGCTCGCTTTAGACAAGCAACGAATTTACGTTAAAGGCGTTGAGGATCCGTGGTTAAGACGTACATTTTATCTTTTTCCTTAGTGTTTTTTTAGTGGTGTGTCTAGGGAATTTTGTAGTAACTCTAATGGTATTTACTATCTTTTGGCAGGAAAGTCGTCCAAAAAAAATGCGACGAATTGTGTAGAAGAGGGTGACGCACAAAGCCATAAAACCCGTCGATTCCATGACGTTGTAGGTGGTGGCGTCGTTGGAGGTCCAACCATATAAACAGTCGTAATTATGACTATGTGTGGGGCCACAAAAAGATCGACGGTCCGTCGACTGACTGATAGACCTTCCTTGGAAATCATTGATCAGATCAATTATTAGTCCTACTAACCGATGTTGAAAAAATACTAAGTATGGATCAACTAAGGCATTGATGGACCGTGCTGTTGGTCTTTAAAATGGATCAGAGAAGATTCAAGAATGATGTCTGAAAAAGATGCTAAATATGAACCTCGATGGGGATCAGTCCGTCGTTCCATCGACGGACTATTAGTGGTGCCATCGATTGAAGATGTGTTTCTTGATAGACTTTCCTTATTTAGAACGCCTTTAATTATGGCCTTTATTATTATAATAAGGTTAAAACCATATTTGTTTGGTACACTTTGTTATTTTTCATCCTCTATTATTGGAAGTTGAACTTGGGATTTTTTGATTACTTCAAGTTTTTCGAATGATTCTAAAGATAGTTTTGTTAATTCAAGTGTTATTTCATGATTTTCTTCAAACTTTTCAAATAAGTACATGAATTCTTATTAACACCATGAATTTGTGTATTATCTAGCAGGGGCCAAATGATCCACAACTAGGTTGTGGGAAACCCATGATGATTACCAGGTAAACTACCTATATAAGAATTTCCCTAGAATAGGGTCCTTGCAGTATTCCGAAATTCTTATTTTTAGAAGTCTTTTAACGAAGTTCACCGTTAGAACTTGCCCTATTTCTCTTGATAGACCAAGAGGTAGTTATAGGAAAGAGAGTATCAACAATAATATATTTTATACTATCTAATAGCTAGTTCCAATTGTGCAAAGTGATAAACTTAGACATACATTTAATAATGATGCTTAATTGAGGCAAATGTAGGTTTGTAAAGTAACATTTAGCCGGACCAAGGTACGGAGTTGAAATTCTCTAGTTTTTGCTCGACCAAGGAATTAGAGTTTGGCATAACTAACTCACTTTGCATGCAGACTTAGAGAATTATTAGAGCTAGGAGACCACCTTTGACTCTATGGAAAAACACTTACACCCCTAGTTTCTCTCGTCAATTGATAAAAAACAATGTTTTAATCTTGCTACTTGTTTACTTAGAAATAATTGAACATGTTTGTTTCACACCCCCCCCCCTTTTCAATTATCTGTTTTCGGAAAGGAATTGAATAAATAGACGTAATCGTAGACTAAAGTTAAGTCTAAACAATTTTCTTTGTGGGATCGACCCCAACCTTACAATTGGGTTCTTTACTTGGTACTACTGCTTATACTTCTAGCGTATAAAGTAGAAAAATCGTGCACCTCTATCTTAAATAATGGAGACCAGAACTCCATAAAGTCATACCACTTCTTTATTGTAAATATTAGCAAATCCTAAGTTTTGAATGGGTAGTCTTTACCACAAAAAGTGGGCTGATTGTTATCATTTAATTGACAGTTACATAGTATATCCTGTTACTGCAATCGATTGGGAGCCTGTGAGAATTCCATATAATCATCTGAGCACTCCATTGTTGCATGTTTTTTAGCTACTAATTCTCTATATTTTTTGTTCTCTACTTTCACATGTTAAAAATTTGGGATCTTGGCAACAACCATTACAATGTCCTTCTTCATTCCTTCCCACAAATATACCTCATTCAAATTACGGTACATCTTGGTGGAACTCGACAAATAGAGTATCTTGAGCTATGAGCCTCCTCTATGATCCTGTCTTTGAGTCCAACCAGCATCTAATCTACCTTAGTACTTTAGCACAATATCTCCGCCTTGTTCAAAAGCCAATTCTTTTTGTTTATGAACATATTCCGTCAAATCAAGCAAAATGTTGTTTTGGTCTTGCTTTTATTTAACCTTAGACACTATTGATGATTCATTCCCATTAGTGACCACTATCCCTCTTTTTATGTGAGATCCATAAGTCTGACTCCGAAACATGAATGTTTATGCACATCTTTAGTTAACTCCCTCTTTTCTTCCTCAACATGGTTTGTACTTCCTACGGATAACCAGTTTAAGGAATCAAAAACCACATTATCCTTATATGTGTGGTAAAGAATACTCATGTTATTATTCCTGAGTAGTTCTAACCACCTCCTTTTTCTTAGATTCAGGTCCTTCTATGTGAACACATATTTTAGTATCTTATGGTCAGTAAATATGTAAACATGAAATCCGTACAAATAGTAATGTCATATCTTAACAGCGAAAACCACAACAGCCGATTCTATGTTCATGAGGTGGTATTTTTTTTCTCATTAATTCGACTATTGGGGGTAGGCTATGACCTTTACTTTTTGCATTAACACACAGCCAAAACAAACTCTTGATACATCACACTACAATAAAGAATCCTAAGTACCCTCTGATAAAGTCAGAATTAGAGATGTAGTACCTATTTTTCAATTCCTAAAAGCTTTTCTCACAAGCTTTGGACCATTGAAACTCTGTTTGTTTTTATTGAGTCAATTCGATCAAGGGAGACATATAGATCTAAAACCTCTAAGCATGCTTCTATTGGCTTCTAACCAAGAAACCTATTAAAATCGTTTGGAGACTCTGGTCTAGGCAACTATGACTATTCCTTTATTTTGGGTAATTAACTCTAATCCCTCACCCGAAAAGGGAATGTGGCCAACAATTCCACACCTTATGTGACACTCCATCTTTGGAGATACTTTTGCATATACTCCATTTCATTCAACTTCTGAAGTACTATTATGAGGTTACTAGCATGATCTTCTTCATTCCTTCAAGATATTAGTATCTCATCAATGAATATGATAACAAACATATCTAAGTAAGGCTTGAATACTATTCATAAGATCCATGAGCACTGTTACTTCATTAGTAAACCCAAAATACAGAACTAAAAACTAATAATGATGTTTGTTGATTGTTTTTATGGGGGGGGGGGGTTGTGTTTTTCTCATGATTTTTGTTGTTTTTTGGGGGGTATAGAAATAGGACAATCATGGGATACACTCTTTTCACTAAATAACCTCCAACTGGGTAAAATACAGAAGCTCCACGTAAAGTTTTCGGTGAAATATCAAAATTATTTGAACATAATGAGTTACAAAACAAAAACCTGATCGGATCCTGAGTCCAGAAACCATAGCTCAAGTACAATGCGTTTATCATACCCCATACACATCAGGAAGCTCCTCTGCTATGGACCTAGTGATTGCATAAAAATAGTTTACCCCTCTGCCAGTACAGGAAATGGCTCCTCTAGGTGTACTTCTGACTTATGGAGCAACTGATAATAATTAAGTTCTATTGGCCAGAATTCTACCACCTTTCTTATTCTAAGGGAAATATCTGATAAAGTTACCTTCTTCACCACACTTGTAGCAAAATCTTGTGCCTTCACGACTTTTGACTAGGTGGGTTATACCACACTTAGCACATGCCAATCCAAACTACCCTCTTGTGCCACGCTTCCCTTTAACATTCCTACCATTCATTTAGTTTTTTTGTTTCATTATAGCCATTGTAGTCACGCTCTGTTTTTAGGCGCCTGTGCACAAGATGATGATGGTGCATGCCCGCTTCTTTTCGGAATTGTTGCCAATTGAGTCACCTTTCTAGTTCAGAGCCATTCCCTGTCTTGGCTTTCTTATTCCTGTACTCTTCTCTATCCTTCAACTTTTCCTCTTCAACTTCTTGCACATAAATCATAAATCCGGATATTTTACATGTTTCACGATAATAATTGTCGCTCTTCTCTCTTTACGAGATGGCACGCGCCAAAGAAAGCTCAATCAATCTCAATCTGCCCTCTTTCTATACAATATAGGGAATAGCTAGACAATTGGGTTTAATTTCAGACCATACTCATGAACACTCAAGGAATCCTGTTTCAGAGCCTCCTTAAATTTATAGTGGAAGAACCGCCCCAATAAAGTCTCTTCGAAACAAGACCATCTAGGATGTGGTGCATCCTTATCTCTGTTGTCATTTAACTAATTGAACCTAGTCTCAGCCATATTCTTTAGTTGATTTGTAACTAGTTGAAGCCTTTCAGTATCTACAAGCATGCATCACCTCAAACAGACTTATGAATGCTATTTAAAAGTTCTCAGACCTTAATAGGTGATGAAACTAGAAAATCTTAAGGGTTTCATCATAAAAAATTTACTATTCATTGAAGGGTCTGCCCTTTCTTGTCAAGATCCTCTTTGTTGCCTAACTTTGTTATTCACCGCTTGTCTTAACATTTTGATAGCCTCATGGAACTCAGCATTGGTAACTTCCTTTTGAGGTTACACTTCGGGTGCATTAGGTACCTCCATTTCTTCTACTTTCCTTATGTCTGGACGACCTATAGAATCTCTTCGTGGAGGCATGAATATATTAAACACGTGCAAGCACGAATTAGAGGGAAAATTTTTAGATATAATTTGTAATATACGAAATATAAAGATGAACGAAGTAATGAAATTCCTTAATGTTACAACATCCTAATCAAAGATATGGTGCGCTTCACACAAATGACTAGGATTCTATAGACAGGACTTCATAAACTTTGAACACTGTGTTCTATTATACCAGGTTTGTGGCGCCCCGAGCATACATCCTAGACGTGGACGGCACCGAATGACCATTAGTCTCCTTGAGGAATCCTGACCAATCTTAGAATTAACTCAACGAATACTTGCTTATGAAAACAACAAACATTCTCATAATAAGTTAATTTAATTTTCTGTATAAATCGCATTAATTGAACATAAAATTATATGAAATAAAAATACCTAATGAATTACAGGATTGGTTGTTAGTCTATGAAGCCCTTAAACCTTCTATGATGAATGTCTAACAGACACCCAACATTCTAGTGAGAGGGCTTGAAAGGAATAACGGAAGGACCTCCAGAATACCAGTAGGACTCAGCCACTAGTTTAAGTGGGCTCAAATGAATTCAACGATGAGTGTGATAATGATCCTCGTTACATGCGTCAACATCCTAAGACAATACAGGAAAAACTGACAACACTACATTGAATGTATGAGTATGAGAGTTGGATTGCTAACAACCACTAAAGCTTGATAAGAATAAAATGAATTTACATTGGCTCTGCACAACTTATAAATACTCAACTCACTGCATATATAAGTCAATTAAAACATTGTGAATACTTATACGCATTGCNTTGGGCACATCCGTTGCCCATATTTTTAATTGATGAAACCAGAGATCAATAGATTTTGGACGGTACAAGACTTGTAACTGATCGAACAATCATCGATGGAGGAGGAGGATACTTGTTCTCTACAGTTACCATATTCAGTTGTCTGTAGTCACTTGCACATCCGAAAAACTTCCATCCTTCTTCTTCACAAACAGAACGGGAGCACCCCAAGGGGATGCATTGGTCTAATAAAGCCCTTGCTGAACAACTCTTGAAGTTGGGACTTTAACTCTCTAAAACTCAGCGGGAGCCATCCTATAAGGGGTATGGGTATAGGAAATGGGACGAGTACCCGGTCCAGATCAATGCAAAAGTCGATATCCCTATCTGGTGGCATTAACAGGAAGGTATGCAGGAAAACACGTCCAGAACTCCCGGCTATCGAAACCGAATCAATTGAAGATACTAGGGTAATACCATTCCTGAGGTGTGCCAAGAAAGAAAGCTAAACAACCTGTACAACCATTCTTTAGCACGAAGAAAAGATGTAATACGAACTGGAGTGGAAGTGTAGTCACCCTCCCACCACTAAGGATCGTCCCGGCTTGGCCAATGTCACAGGTTTTGGCATTGCAATCTAAGAAGATTGCCGCTGTTTTGAGCAGCCAAGTCATACCCAGAATAGAATTCATCGAATCAACCATTTCTAAGAAACCAAGTCTACATTGAATATTGCCTCCCAATAAAAGTCACCAGACAGACCTATTTACACTTTTCAACAATCACAGACTCACCCACAGGTAGAAACAGCGAATAGCATGTCAAGCAATTCACAATGTAATGTTTGTAAAATAAGACCGCCAGCAAATGAGGAAGATAATAGATTACATATGAAAATGTGGATCCAGGATCAAAATACAGAAGCCATGCAATCACAAATCAAAAAGATAAGATTACCTGTGATAACGAATTAGATGTCTCCGCTTCAGATCTCCCAGGGAAAGCATAACAATGGGACCTATCACCTGTCTGCCTGTTGCCCCTACATGTTGACGCGCAGAAGCTCAAGTTTGCCGTCACCCCGGCCGTTTTGGTGACCACCATACCTCGGCCACCCCACTTCCTCCCGAATAGCGGCCTCTTCCGGCCAACTCACCTCTGACCTATTGGGGTTTGTAACTCAGGTTTTGGACAATAACTATTAATATGTCCAGTTTCCCCACATCCGTAACACTCTCTGGTTCAAACATAGGTCTCTGTGGAGAATGATGAAGTCTGGGGGTAACCTCCAAACTCAGAGGAAAAAGCTTGGACCGGCTGCGGTGGACCCCCAGCTACAGCCTGTAGTGATCGATGAATAGGTGGGGCCTGGGGGTAACCTCCTGGATCCCTGCCCTCGGAGTAAGAACCAGTAAACCTCACCTCCCTTACGAAATTTATTAGTTGTTGATGCCATGGTGAAGTCATTACTGGTTCACTCCATCCCACCCTATCACAAAGTCTACCATTCCTGAAGGATTTGCCTGCAGCAGCTACCGTAAGCTGAAATCCGCAAATGACCTCAACCCAGCTTTCACGAAACGGCTAAATCCGTCTTGTGGATAAGCAAAGCTGCAGGGTTGGCAACTTGGATTAGGGCATTGATGAAAACTTAGCCTCATAAGCAGTAACCGACATCCTGCCTTGTTCTAGGCTCAAGAATCATCTCTCCTCCTGCTCCCTCAAATCCGGGGTATATACATTCTCCATAAAACAAACTAGAGAATGATGCCCAAGTCATAGGTCCCGATGATTGTGCTGGTGGCACTCAACATACGATCGCCCACACATTTTGGCATTTACATGAAACTGATAGGTTTACAAACCAACACGAAATCGTTCTACTTTGCCAAATTTCTTGTGTAGTAGTAGCCTCATGACAATAACCACAAAATATAGGCAGTCTCAGATCAGCAACCTTGAAGAGGAGGTTTCAATTGCAAGAACTATACTGAAAAAGTTCATGATGATCACTTGCATTATAGGCCCTGTATCAATCGAGGAAAGTGCTATTTCCAATGAGGCCTTCAATGCGGGGGAGCCACAGCAGCTGTGCATGTGTATTCCTGGAACGAGGCGCGGGTGTTGTATGAGAAAACACTGGAAGGTGTCTGGCCATGATTAGATACCCACTAAGTAAGCAAGAACCTGGTTAATCATCTCTGGGGTAGGTGGGGGTGGTTAATTACTCATTCTGAAGTTGTTCGTTCGCCCCTTCCTCACCCTCTCTTATACTTCCTCAGCGGAGTGGAGGAGTAACCGCCCCCATTAGCCTAGATACAGAATGAGGCCAGGTGCTTGTCCTCTCCCCTAGAGGACGTCCTCCGCCGACCTCTACCACGGCCTCTGCCACAGCTCCCTCTTCGAGCTAAGCCTCAGTGGCTGGGCTCAGAAACATTTGTCTTGCGGTGTTGGTGTTGGCGCAGTGTGCTCTAGTTTCATCTAACCATCTGCGAAATAGAGTGAAGAGTCAGATACCAATTTGTATTCACCTACGATACATTAGACCCAAGTAAGTAATAGACGAAAGAAAGAAAGAATGGAATTTTCACTGAAGTCTGTAGCCTTTCAAAGAAAAGTAAAGGCTCCCCTTACCGTCCTCAAGACTCTACTAGACTCGTTCTGTGTGATGGACCAACAAACCTAATGCGCTGATAACCAATGTTTGTCACGACCCAACAAAAGGAGTCGCGAGTGGCACCCACACACCCTACTATGTGAGCGAACCCGACCATCAAACCCAAAATTTCAACCATAATAACCAGAATAGAATGCGGAAGACAAGACTTACAAACCATTAACGAAATCAAGTCAAATAACTTCTAAAGTTTATCAATTACTATCCCCAAAACCCTGGAAGTCAGCATCACAAGAAATCTGTCCTCAATTACTAAATGTAGAGTATCTAAGCAAGCTAAAATAAGTAAAAGAGATGGTCTGGTCCGAACGTCAAGACATCAAGACGTGAAGGAAAGAATCCAGTCCGAGCTAGGAACCATGCGCAACCTGAAATCTGATTTATGCCTGAAGTCTGGCTCCAGTAGAGTTGCGGTTGAGTTGAAGACGACGGTACGTTTGTGCACTCAACAAATTAACAAAGGAGAAAAACATACAAGTATGGGGGTCAGTACAAGCACAAGTACTGAGTAAGTCTAATCGGCCAACTCAAAATAGAAGCAAGTAAGATCGAATAATAACATAAAATCAACCATAACACTTAACAGGTGACAACAACAAGATCATAACCATTGGGCCACAACCAAAACACAGCTATGAGGACTCAAGCCTCCACCACCATACTTATTTTGGGAAGGAAACTAGGTCATTAAATTGAGTATTATAAACAATTAAAGAGTCATTCTTTTTACTATATGGTGTCGGAATGTGACACTCCGATCTCTAATATCTCGGTGTCGCGTGACACCCGATCCATTTAATAATCCTGTGTCGGAACGTGACACCCGACCTTTAATACATATCCATGGTGTCGAAACGTGACACACGATCCATTTAATACTATTCCTGTGCGGAATGGACACCGATCCATTAATAAATCATGGTGTCGGAACGTGACACCCGATATTTAATACTCTCCTGGTGTCGGAACTGACACCCGATCCACTACTACTATCATTTTTGAGTGTCGGAAAGTGACACACGATCCACTAACCTCATTCTTTAATTCATACAAGCCTTCTTTAGACCAAGGCATTCATCATGAACAAAGAGGTTTTAAGTTCTAATATTTTTTAAGATTCAACAGCCTCATCATGCTTATTTTATCACAATTATATAATCACATCATGCAAACACACAATAAGAAGATAGAAGACTTACGAAAT
This sequence comes from Solanum habrochaites, assembly GCA_027704765.1. Taxonomy (NCBI): domain Eukaryota; kingdom Viridiplantae; phylum Streptophyta; class Magnoliopsida; order Solanales; family Solanaceae; genus Solanum; species Solanum habrochaites. The sequence continues at coordinate 9,023,238 of JAKWJA010002489.1, forward strand.
ACCAATACATAGAAATCGCTATTAAGAAATTACTATGAATAGCATAAAACCATAACCTACCTCCACCGACGAATTGTGATCAAGCAATCTACTCCCCATGCCCTTGCTTTCCTCTTCGTTCATTCTTTCTTCTCGCCGTTGTCCCTCTCTTCTCTCTGTTCTTTCTATTGTTCCTTATTTTCAAACTATTTTTCGTTGACCCTAAGAACATATATTAAGTATAAAGATGACAAAAGTAACCCAACTACTTAATTCAGGGTTGGGGTATCTCCTTTAACCCCCAAGTAATTGAATTATTAACATTAAAACCCCTAACTTGTATATTAAAGCAGGAATAGTCTAAAACGACCCTTAAAATTTTTTAACACGAAATCCGACCCAGTTCGGGTTACGCAGCTGTGATGGCCCGTGTGCGTGCGACGGTGCGTCTGCCCATGACAGTCCGTCGTGGGATCCGTTTGACCCAGATAGTTATTACCAGAATTAAAACTCTTCTGCTTTAAAACGACTAACAGGTCGTTTATAAGAATATAGCATGTACCGATATGTGGAAGTGACACAAAGTACAAGTATGGAAAAAATGAAAGGGAAGGGATGAAATACAACTAAAATATGCAATCTCCCTATAACAATAAATTATAAGCATATGAAACGCAATTACCTAACATTACCCCCATAAACCTGGTAGGTACAAAAAAAACACAGTCCCTTTAGGTCCTTATGAGAGTAACAATCGCTAAATACCCATATTAGACCCCTTTCCTGGATCCCAATGACAATATGTTCTAAACCATGTGAACGTACAACTTCCAAGAATCAATCACTATCTAAAAAATGATCTTTAGCGGCAATGAATTAGAAGTTCTCACTAAATATGTATTCTTAGAGGCAATTAAAACTCTCTGTATGTGTCCCTAAAGGATTTAGCGACATTTGATCTAATGACACATAAGTAATGCTGGTAAAGACTTTAACAACCTTTATTGATGTGTCTATTTATTGCCTCAGAAGGGATTTTGTTGTACTGATGCAAAATCTGAGGCTCTGGGTACACCACAAATAGATAACCCGCAGGTACAACCTATATTAACATATAGGACATGATTGTCTGTCCCGTAACTTGGTCTACCCTAGATCATAATAACAGGTCTACACCTTCTGGAGTAATTTCTCACTATATGTCAAGGCATCCTAGTGATGCTCGAGTATAGATCTCATATAAACCTCTAAATGGTCGGGGACAGAACGGACCATAATATCTAAAAGGGTAGGCCACAATATAAAAAATAAAATTGGTATGCGAGGGTATGTGTTTGTTGTGAGTCCAAAACAAGCTTCTAGAAGTTAGAAGATAAAATATCAAGAAAATAACAAGTAATCATAATTGATAAAAATTTAATCATGACATGTTTTTCTACTCCACTAATAATGAGTTGAGTGTCAATGGTAGACGTTATGTCATTTTGAGGAAGCCAACAAAGTTGGACAAGGCTACAAGTCAAATAATGTTGATAAAATATCTATATAAAGCTTACATCTTTACGATCATGCTATAAGAGAAATAATAGCTTTAAGGTACCTTTTAACAAAGACGAAAAATGTGTGCAACATCTCACAATTTGAAATAGAAGGAATAAGCTAAGAAACTAAAAATATTCATTTTTGTGAAGAAAGGGAAAAATCTAGATAAATTGACCAAGTTAAGAAACTGAGTTTTGGTCATTTTCAAATGATCATAACTTCTAGCTTAGAATGAGTTAGAGATAGTTCTTGATATGGTTGGAAAGCACTTGGAGAGATCTTTCCAACGCCGTCGGTTTGTGCATTTTCGATATCATATGAGGAAGATATGCCTATCGAAAGTTGGGCTATTGGAGTATGGAATGTCCAATTCAAGATTTAAAGAAGGGCAATCTAGTTTTTTCACCAATTAATTTCCTATTTGATTTTAGGGATTTATTTGGGGTAAAACCAAGTTTTGGTTCAGATTAGAAAATCAAAATCACGCTTAGGGCTTGGAGAAGAGAGAAAATAAGAAGAAAAGGGAGAAAAGAAATCATGGGTTCGCCAACAATGCCAAGGTTTGCGAGTGGAATTCGTCAGGGGTAATCCATATCAAGGTATGTGATATCTTTTAGTGTTGGGTCAGATCACCCACACACCAATCTTGCTTCAATCCTTTTTTTTTCAAAATTGGTTGAATGAGAAAAGTGAAGTTCTTGAAAGACATGATTGAATTCTTGTTGATTGACTTGTTGAAATGCCTATTGTTGTTTTGATTCGTAATTTCGGGTTTGTTTTTGAGGAAGATCTATTGGGTATGTGAGGTTCGTATACGCCTAAGTTTGGAAAAAATAACTTATGACGGTTGAAGCGGACTTTAGGATCAAACTTCGCAAAAATCGTTAGGCCGGCACCGGGACCGGCCCCTAGGCACGACGACATACCCTATTTGGCTGCTAGAGATCCTGCGGTGGCGTGCTATTATGTGCACCAAATGGTGCATCGGAGCAATGGGTCTGCGTTCCGTAGTCGGGCGCGCCGCGCAGCGGCGCCCAATATGGCATTTTCAGCTATTTTTCGGTGTGTTGACAAGATGCTTTCTCCGAAGGTGTTTAACTCTTCTAACGATTGCAACACTCTAATAATCTTCTTATTTAAAATCATCAAAAAAAAAAACCCGAACCCAGAATTTCAACCTTGAATCCCAATTTTCAAATCAAGGAAAAGTCGAGCCGAGTCTAAAGAATTCCTAAAGTTCTTTCATAAAGTCTGTGGCAAATACTTTAAACTTGTTTAGATTACAGCATCAGTTTGAGTAGGACGAACAGATAAGCAGAAGAAGTTCAGTTCAGAGTTCATAAGTATTTGCATAAACATTTATCGTCGTTTAATACTTAAGGGCTTCAAGTTCAAGTCAGAGTAAATGTGAAGTATTCGCTTCAGAGCACTATAGGGGAACTAACATTTCCAACAGACGCGATAAAATATTTAGCTATTTAATATAAAGGAGATTGAGATTTCCAACAGAGAGCTTCAACGATAGTTTTTAGTTAACAGATGAAATAACTTTCTAATAAACTAACCAGGGAAACTAGATTTGCAAGATATCCCTTGAGACTAAGTATTTTGAGTTAGCAACTAATCTAAAACCACAAACAGTATTTTTTTTAAAACATAAGAGTCTATTATATTTTGAGTATTAGTATTGAGTCACCGCATTATGGGGGGGAGTAAGAAAGGAAAGTAAAAGAAGAGTTCATAGACACGCCAGCCGCCTAAATCTCATGTAGTGCCCCATGGGTGGAAAATGGTCATACTTGTCTCTTTTTTTTAGATGAACCCTTTCACGAGTAACTGTTGATTCATGAGGCAGCTTCAAGTCTATACCTTGGTCGTGTATCGGATCGCGTTGAGACATGCGTGGAGGTAGATCGTTGTATGCATTATTATAGCTGCTTATGTTATGATTTTCGTTAGAGCAACTCTTCACAGAAGTTAAATTATTTATATATATATCAATACCTCATTTTATATTGGTATTTTTACATACATCTCAAAGTTATTGTAATCTTGTAGCATAGGGAGAATTACAACATATTCAACAACTTTTCTTATATTATCACTTGCGAAAATATCACATTATATTAAATGATTAGTTATTCATAAGTTGAGCAGAGCCAAGGTAAGTATTTATTATTACTCTTTTCAAGCTTAAATCGTTTTAGTATTCCAACTTGAATACTCGTACATTTAATATAATGATGTAAGTTGATCTGCATCATATAATAATGCAGACATAGGTACCAAGTATTGACATTTGGTGCACCGTTGATCCAGTTGAGCACTCCAGAGTCAGTGGCGAGCCGCCTTGCACTCTGGAGGACTCTTTTTATTGCTTGTACAGTATTTTACCTTATTAGGATGTTTTAAGGTTTGTATTAATGTCCATCTTAGTTTTTAGGAAGCATGAAGAGTAGGACCATCACACAATGTTAGCATTGTCTCTATCTTTGTATTGCTGATAATTTTTAATTGATTTTTTACTATACTTTCCATTGGCCAACTTATTTACTTAGTTTGGACTGATTGGTTTCATTGAATTCGTCTGCCGGCTTGAGTAAGTAAGCCATTCTAGGGTCTCTCAAAGCCAACATCTTTATTAAATGTCGACCACGTCACCAAAAAACCACCACCCCCCAAACAAAACCACACAGCCACACGCCCACACAGGGTATTAGCTCATGGGGGGGGGGGGGCATGACGAACTTGTATTAGATCCATAGTCTAGAGTCCAATGGTTCTATGAAATCATGTCTGTAGAATCCTAGTTATCGGTGTGAAACGTGTCACATCTATAATTAGGAGGCTGGGACATTTAGGAATTCCTCGCTTCTTTCATTTTCCTTTTCGTGTGATAGAGTTTATCTCTAAAAGTTTATCTCTAATTCGTGTTTGCGCGTGTTTCAGAGAATGCATAACTCCACAAAGAGCAGTGCAAGAGGCTCGCCTAGTTGGGAGGATAGAGAGGAACGGGCAGAGTGCCAAATGCACCTAAAGTACTAACCCGCAGGAGAAGATTCTATGTGGAGTTTATGAGAGGTAATAAGTATGCTTCAAGTCAAGTGGTTATCCCATTCATGTTGGGAAAAGATAGGAGCGCCCACAAAGAGCTGACACTTCAAGGGCTTCCTGGTTTTTGAGGATAATCCCACAAGTTCACGAGTTCTATTACTATGAGACTGGAGAATTTCGTGTGTAGGAACTAAAGAGGTCTTTGATGTGATGCATCGGATGATGTTGAACGAGTTGAATCGTTGCATATCAACTAAATGAATGTGGTTAGTACTTGGTTACTTACGTGCAAGGAGGGCAAAGATGAAGATGCAGCCACATTCCGCGTTGGTGCCTATTTTGAAGAGGCTTGTCTTGGGCACACTTTCGCCTGAGATTGTAAAGAGGAAAGGTACGGTTCGTTCATTACTTAAAGATGACTCCTTTAGTGTGCATAAGTATGGTGTTAAGTTCACCCGACTATCCTGCTATGCTCTGAATGGTTAGAGACATGAGGAGAAAAATGCTTGGTTTTCGCTTGCTTGGGTCGTGCATCAAGCAATAGATGGTATAGCTGACAATGATAATGGCGAAAGGACAGTATCCAAGTTGATGTTTATTAGTTATCTAGGTTGATAGAAGAAGATAAGGGACACAGAATAGTATAGAAATAAGAGAGCTAAGTCAAGGAATGATTTCGGGAAACAGAAGAGTAATGCCAACAGGTAATTCTTCCAAATAAAACAGAAGGGTCTTGCCACCATCATTTTCTAGTGCACCTGCACCTAAGAACAAATGTGAGTACTATGGTCAGAATTCCATAGCTAAACATGCCTATTCACATGGTAGTGTGACATAAGGTGATAGTAAGCGTCCTGCCTGTGCCAAGTGTGGGAGAAGACGCATCCGGTTTGTTGTGAGGACTCTACGATGTTGTTCAAGCTAAAAAAAAAAATTAAATGGGAGATGTAAGAAGAGAGTTCGCAAGACAAAATATAAAGTGGTAATGGGTGGCATGGATATAAACCCAATCTTCATCAGTTGCTCCACAGCAGACAGGTTGCTACCTAAGGAGGGCTACTTTCGGTATTGTGGAGGAAAAACCGCTTGTATGCTCTCAATCGATCGCCAAGAGTAAAAAAAAATTTAACATAAACATATGAGAGCTACTCACATGTTCATGAGTAGGATTCAAGTCTCTGACTTTACTCTTAGGGCATTTTATACTCTTCCTGAGAGAATTATATTTTGTAACGCATATGTTATACATGCATCTTTGATATTATTCCTAGCAACTTAATGACAATTCAGTGGTTCCACACCTGGTAGTGAATCCATTTTAGCAGAAATAGTCTATCATAATTTTTCCTGTTCCGTCGAATCACAAGAGTACCGATGGCGGATTTAGTTGAGTTAGACATGGTAAGACTTCGATTTCCTTCTTGGTATGGGATTGCTTCATGCATGTATGCCTGGCAGTTTCATGGAGCCCTCGAGTAGTCAAGTTTCCGGGTTTTCGAAATCGAGATTAGTCTTTGACGTGAAAAGGTGAGTCACGCAGTGCTAAGGTTCGATTCATTTCTCTATCTCTAAGTTGGTTTTCTAAGGGGTTTTGTCAATCACGTAGTCCATGTTAATGACTTCTAGTGTTGAGATACCTTCCTTATGTGCGGCGATCAGTTCTCAGTAGTGAATAGAGTCCTGGAAGTCTTTCTCCGGATATCTCCCTGTCTCCCTTCCTGAGAGAGAGAGAGACTTTGGTATATATCTCCTTCTAAATACTCATCATATAATTTCATTTTTGAGGTCATTTTCGTGAACTCATGATTGAATGCAATTTGTCATGTTTCAAGCGCTAGAAACATCGTAGAGTTGTTGAAAATCATATTAACGACTGTGTGACTGAGATGCAAGGCTGACTCAATAATATTGGGGCCTAAAGCAAAAGTAAAGAGAGGGACCCTAATATTTTTTTATATACTTTTATTTAAAATTTACTTTTCTACCTATTTTAGATGCGAAGTAATTAGGTACTATTTATGAACAAATTGTTTTAATAATTATTTTTCAAATGATAATATAGCTAATTCATTCAACCTCTCTTGATACTTTGTTGATATTTTTGAAGATTTAACTAAATTAAATTTTGAAAAACTTCTTTCGGCTGAGGTAATGGTTATAGAAAATGTTAACATTATTCTATGAGCAATATGTCTAATTGAAAAAAACCACTCAGCTCGTCTACAAAAACGTATTTCTTTCGCCTAAAAAACCGCCTTTCTAGTTAAGTCTTTTTATTTAATTGAGTATTTTCGCTAGATCATTATCTTCTACTGGTACTGTTTCCTCAAACACAATTAATACAAAAATAAATCAAACATCAATACAAAAACTATTACTGTTAAATAAAGTTTCTAGGTTAAGACAATATTTTAATTCTCCTTCAATCTCTGATCTCAATGATTTACCAACTTAAATTAGGAATCTAAAATGTTTTCATATGCCCTTTAATTGGTCGGCTCTATTTGAAATAAAAAAATAGTTTGATCTCCCTACATATATAAAGCAATAAACACTAAAAGATTCTTCAAGGGACTTTGTGACTTCGCTATGCATATTTTCATTAAATCGTTTCTTACGAAATTCAGGTTTATTTTCATCTCATATGTAATTTCTTTAGCACGAGTAATATCACTCATTAGTAACCCTGTAATTGTTTTTTTAAAATAAATGGGGGCTCAAAATATATGAGGCCCCAAGCAATGACTTTAGTGGCCTAGGGATTAGGACGGTCATAAACAAATTGGGTCGCTATAGAAATGCTCGTAAGCCTGTTATAGCCCGAAAGTACCCCCTAAAAGTTAGAATTACCCTTAGCTTCGACAATGGCGTACTTGACTTTTCAGATGTGGTTGCACTAGCCATTTTTATATCAGCGCCATTACAAAGACAGGAAAAAGTAGTGCGAAATTAGAACTTTTCAGGAAAGCCATTTATATAATAAGTAAATATCTTTTTAAATACTAAAGAGTAGTCTCGTCGTCACAAACAACTTAAAGACAAACTAAATCATCTTAGGATGCACGGAGCCTTTACAATTAAAGGAAATATGCATAATGAGTCTTAATAGTAGAAACTAAGAATAGAACTAGCCGCTCGAATATATGAGACATATTTAGTCTTGAAGAGTCGACTCCCAAGCTTAGCCTCTCAGTCTTAAAATTGCTCCAACCTATTCTTATAACGTATGAAAGTATGGGGTTGTACAAATAATGTCCTAAGTAAGGAGGGGGGGGGGGGGGGGGGGGGGGGGGGGGGGGGGGGAGGGGAGGGGGGGGGGGGGGGGGAGGGGGGGGGGGGGGGGGAGGGGGGAGACATCTGAAAAACATGCAAAAGGGATATTTTAGGTAGAAATGAGGATTTTATGTCAATTAAGTAAAACATTCATGATTAGAGAGGTGAAATAGGTCATTATAGATCATTATTTATCACATAAGACGTACTTCCATAATTTTAGTTCCCGAAAGACCGCACCTTTATTTCAGGGAACTCCAAAAAAATTTCAGTATCAACTTTCAGTAAACAAATGCATACGCAAAATCAGTGAACTCATTTCCTTGAGTCCTATATATCAAATATCCTAGACTCCGAAGGTAAGACATGAGGAACCGCTCAGTACACTCCCCTTCAATACACACGCTAAGTGATCCTTAAGAGCTATCAACAATAGCTTAACTCAGATGGAAAAACAAGTCCATACTCTATAACTAGACATTAGAAGAACATTCATGCATAAGGACGTTCACATAAGTGGGGAAACCTTCCCGCAAGGGACTTACAAGTTTAGCACAAAATGCAATGTGGATAGCATCCCATACCTATCTACTCCCACTGGTGTATCCTTGAGGATTCCATGAGGTTAGGTACACCACATTTATCCTTCATAAACTTCATTATACAAGACATAACTTTAACATGCTTTATTAACATTCGACATTTAGTCACATAAATTCATTTGATTACATAACATCACATTCATACATTAAAGGTAAAGACACACCAAGACTCCCCTTTCGAGTGTCTACTTGTTCAATTGATAAATAGCATCCCATACAACCACCTACCCTGAGTAGTACACTCGTTCCTTACATTCTTTTGTGGAGTGTTAGCTTTAACCGACATAGACCATGAGAGCTAGAATGGAATCTCGATATTACCCCTATCGGATGAGGGTCCCCACTTGCCTAGGGTAGGGTCATTCTCTTAACCTTTACATGGATTGTCCAATAGCTATACCTATGCGGGCGCATAGTTAAGGGATTAGGAATTTGCTTCTAAGTAACTCATTCTCTACTAACGAGGAGTATTCATCTCAAGAGGTACATTGCGTACAACATCTCTAATCACAATGTGTTCCCACCCCTTCTTCAAATCCTCTCGGTGCTAAGCGATGTAAATCCAAACGAAGTCTTAACAATTTCATTAATATAGGTTAGGGATAGCTAATGAGCAAACATATAAAACTCCGAAGGATACGCTCACTAGAGTTTACATTGGATTACCCCACATCTAAACTCCGAAGGATACTCCACTTAGAGTTTACATGGAATGAGGGAGAGTACTGATTGCTTTGCTTTATACTGTATACTACTTAAAGATATTATTAATAGTTTGTTGGAATCATAATCTTTACCCATCTCAATGTACAAATAATGAAGTAAAGATACACATCGCTCAATCACTAGAATCTTACTTAAGATTATATTAAGTAATGTTATTATAAATTTGTACTCATTACTAAAAACAGTATGTCAATGCAACAAATAATATACACCACTAATAAAAAATAAATTAATAGTGAAGTATTTAAAATCTTAAAGACTCTCTAAGCAAAAATAAAGATGCTTCCTATATTATTCACAATTTAATTTCATAAAATTATTTTATATGTGATTTTTACATTCGTGGTTCTTATTATTCGTTGCATTCACAAAAAATTTACAATAACTAGTGCAAAATTAGTACTAACATAAAGATATAATTTGTTATTTGAATATATTGCATTCGTCAAATGTGGTTATAAACTTACAAAAAGCAAATAATAATAAAATATAAATATATATATACACACACTAGGTTCAATTACAAAAGCCCGGGCAAGCTCAGACCCAACATATATTAGTTTATTTTGTTTTATTTTATATGATACTCATAGAATTAGAAGAGTCAATTAAATTTTTAAATATTATTATTGTTAATTATTATTATAATTTGTAACATACTTTTTTTAATATACTGTTGGTATTGTTGAAGGTTTTTGAGAGTTAATTAATTTTTGTATTATATGCTTGATATATTTTGTATACTCATTAGTGGATCTATGTAACTATGTAACACGTGTAAAAAGTTTAAAATATTTAAGTATATAATTTTTAATAAATAGTTATTTTACTTGTTTCAATTTACGAAAAAGGGTCACAAAATACCACTTGAAAACTATCAGGGAAGAGCTCAAATATAACCTTGACGTATAAGTCGCTCAAAATATACCATTACCAATTAATTAAAACTATGGGAACTCAAAAAACCCTTCTCATTAACAGAATCTGTTAAACGTCCAATAGATTGCCATGTGGAGTTTGGCACATGGCATGCCAAATGAGCAGATAGAGTTTCCACTCAGGCAACGTAGCGAACTAATAAAACTTATCTCTAATTTTCTCTAATTTTCTCCCTTCCGTACTTTTCATAGTAAAAAACGATTTCTGGAAAAAAACATGAAACCCCTTTTCCTCATTTCTCCATTTCCTTAGAACGATTTCACAATATGCATAAGTTTTAAGGGAATGGTATCTTTGACCGTATAGTTTGAGGGGATGGGTATTTTTAAGGCGAAATATAGTTCAAGGGTATATTTGGGCTATTTCAAATAATGTAAGGGTATTTTTGACCCTTTTCTGAATATGTAGTTATGTAAAATTTTGAAATCTAATAAGCTTTTTAATATATTTTCAAATAATTTAACTTGTGATTATAATACTCCTAACGTAATTTATAAATTATATATGTTACTATGTTTGTCCCCATCTATGTGAAGCAAGTGAAATTTTGAAAGTTAACCACATTTTCTTATTTTATAAAAATATTTTAAGTTGTTAATTATTGCAATTTATAGTGCTTTAAATGTAATTTTCAAATAATATATGACACTCCCTCAATCTCAATTATACAATATAGATCATATTACGAAAGTTAACCAAATTTTTAATATTGTATCTTGACTTTTAGAATTATTTTTTTTATACCTAACATTTAAAACGTTATCTTAAATTAAATAAAATGTGAAGAGACAGTAATTTATTGTACTCTCCACATAATTTTTCTAAAGTCCAAATAGTCATCCAATTTACTTTTTTCACTTCCATATCAATAACTAGAGAACTTAGCCGCGCTTCGCGCATCATAAATAAATCATTTAATTTGTAAAAAAAAAATTAAAATTGTATTGCTAAAAGTTTTGTGAAGGTTCTTTGTTGTGTTTAATCCAAATATATCATATTTGGAGCCTTAATCTAGTTTATATACTATTTAAGTTCTTGTATCGGTTGTAATTTAAATCACTTAAGACTTCCATTTTTGAAACTAAACCCCTCCGGTTTACATTCAATAATCTAATCCTATAATTTTATTGAATATGTGTATCCCATGATTTTATAATTATATACAATTTATTTAAATCTATCTTTTATTCTACTTATGCCTTTTTGTTATGTTTGTATCTCTCTCGCAAAATTAAAGAGTTTAAATCAAATAAACTTGTAAATTTTGAAAGCTTACAACATCAATATGTCATTATCCTCCTTGTTCAACAAAACAAAATAATTTTTAAATATTTATTATGGTTCAAGTAAGATCAATGATAGTTCTATAATCGTAACTCAATTTTAATCCTCATCAATAATAACTAATTTTCGAGCTTCTTAGATTTCAAATGATTTGAAATTTTTAGTTTTTATAAAGTTTGAAATACTTTAAGGTACGTTTAATTATTTTTATCATTTTTTCAAAAAAATTTTATAGTAATATTTTATATGATCTTTTATATAATTAGTATATTTATATACATTTCGAAAACTTGCTATAGATTTTTTTTTAATGATTTTTGCTCAACTTTTTATCAATATGTGAATGACTTGTACTATTGTCATGTAAGAATGAAAGTACTTAATAGGTACACCTTTGATGCATCTTGTGCCATTTTCAACTATTCACGCACCTCTCCAGGGTGTAATACACCTTTGAATCAATGTTATAATAATAAATATAATAACGTATTACAAGAGTAAAAGAGAATCGTAACAAAAAATTTGCATACAATTAATATTATTGTATTTTATTTTTTAATCAAAGGCTCCAAAATAGACCCAAGAATTTATCAGAATCAAATTAAAAATCCAGTAAAGTTGATGGGTTTTAAGCTCACAGGCCCCAACTCGTGATTCTGGCGAGCTACAACGGCTTTAGGCGTAAAATTGATCTTCATCTTTGTAGACCTTTCTCCAAAGTAGTTTTCCTTTTTGTTTGATTTCCTTTTTCTAATTTGGTTTCCATCTGTTTTTTCTATTTGTTTAAGTTTATTTTTTTAGTTTATTTTGAAAAGTATAAATAATTTATTATTCACTTATTAAATATTTTTGGTTAAATAGTTAAGTTTTAATACACTATTTTATTTGCATATTATTATAATGTTATTCTAATGTTATATGTATTTGACTATGCTTTTACTTTAGGGAAAATATCCAAGTACCCCCTCAATCTATGCTCGAAATCCTAGAGACACACTTATACGATACTAAGGTCCTATTACCCCTTAAATTTATTTTATATGTAATTTTGACTACCCCTTTTAGCATACGTGGCACTAGTTCGAAAAAAAAAAGTCAAACCATCGTTGGGCCCCCAACCAAGTAGTGCCACGTTGAAGCTAAACAGGGGTAAAAAAAATTATGTAATAAAAAAGTTCAGACAGTATGATGATGCTAGCTAATGAACATGTTGACAGTAGTGAAGGAGAATGTGATAGCGAGGAGAGTAGTACAGACACTAGTCGAGATGAGGATGATCCCTTATCCTTGACAATTTATTCAAGAGATATCTCAGGTGAGTTTTATGACCTAGGGACGTGGTTAGATGAATTAAGATCGTTTCCAACAAAGATCTCTGTAAGATCAAGGATTACAACTTATTGCGATTTTGGGAAAAATTTGATTAAAGAAAAAATTTATAATGAATTTAAGGGTAACCGGTTTGGACATTTAAGGCACATTATGAATTATTATAAGTTTAATGGACAAATTATCAATTACATGTTACTGCGACGTGTTACAAATGACCAAAAATTGCATGAATATTGTTTTGTGTGAAAGATAAGCATGCAAATTTTGGCTTACAAGAATTTGAATTGATTATGGGGCTGAATTATTCAGCGTAACCTCATGAATCAAAACTTAACAAAGTTCTTAAAAGAGGTACGATTAGACCGGGTTCACACGGATTGATGCGCGTAGAACCAGACCTCTGAACCCTTGCTACATCCAAGCCAACTAACTTTGGGAGTTAGTGGAAGCTAGAAAAGGTTGGGTCTAACCATGTAGGGATTCGAATATGAGAGTACTTGAAGGAGTACTTTACCGAAGTTAAAAAGGCGAACTATTAGGTTTGAAGGGTCTAGGGGTAAAATAGGACTTTCCAGGATAATGTATATCGTAATTACCCTAAATATATAATATATTATATTTAATAAGGTTGGGGGCATTTGGGGAGAGGGAGAGGGTCCGAAAAGTGCTTTGAAGTAGAGTCTTGCTCCACCCGAGTTCAAACCTAGGTGGAAGCAATGAATTATTATTATTTTTTAATTTAAGTTGTAAATAATGTAATTAATTTATATGTATTATTTATTGCTTAGTTAAAATAAAAGTAAATCAGATTTTATAATTAAATAAAAAACCTTAATCGACGAAGTACACTATAAACTAGACTTTTAAAGCTAATAAACTCCTTTTTTTCCCATCGCTATCTATCTCTCCAGGGTCTCTATCACTATCACTCATGATTCCTCCTCTGCAAAAATAACTGCAAAAAAATAGTAGGTCAACCCGAAGTTATTTACACTTGAAGGAACTTTTCACAACGAAAAATCTAAGAAAACAAACGAAATCAATAATGTAGGCAAAGAGAAAGTTTGTAAGTTGTGAGTTGGTGTTGGACTTGAGGGGATTTGGATGTCATTTCGGGTGAAGTTTAGATCCAAGTCGAGCAATTTATTAACGCTCAAAAGGTATGGGAGTTCTCTTCTCTCTTGGTCCGTCCCAAGAGACCCCTTAAGTCAGCTTATCAGTCAACAAAACTAGGGTTGTTCCCGTTTGCATGTTCCTGTCAATAGCTCCCACTGAATCATAGTTGTTTATGTTGCTGGGTTTCGTTTTGGATGATTATGTGGTTATAAGTATGTTCAAAAATTATGTGAGTTAGTTTATGTTTTCCCAAAATTATGTGACGTGGGTGTGCAATGTGAACCATATCCATGTGCTCGGGTTTTAGGCTTAAAAAACGTGATGTTGTGGTTTGTTATTCAATGTACAAATGATATGTTAATTAGGTGATGTTAATTATGAGTTGAAATATGGCTGACTTTGGTGATAATCCGTGGCGAAATGAATCGATGAAACATGCACCTAAGAACGTATATTTAAATGATATACAATTACCTATGAAAATTAGTAATAAATGTTGAAGAAAATAGGTGCCAAACGTTGTATTAAAATTTCCACTCATGGTGTGGTTTAATTTCGGCTAATGTGAAGTTTTTAGGGGAGTTTGAAAATAATGTTTTAAAAATATGTGAGGTCAGTGTTTGAACCCAAGACCTCACATACCACAAAGCTGATGACATGAAAGGAAAACAAGAAATGTGAGGCGCGGGAATTAAAACTCACGACCTCTAGGCAGTTGAAGGAGAGTAAAGGAAAATGAAAAGAAGAAGAAATGTAGGAGTAGGAATTTGAAAAACACAAAAACACCCCACAAACCCCTCGGTCAAAGGGGAGAAATTTAAAAATCAAATGAAATAAAAAGTAATTGAGGTTTGGGGGTCGATCCCACATACTCTTATTCTATTATAGCGAAAAAAAAAAATTAAGAGAAAATTAAGGGGAAAAATTAAAATGAAGGCACGGGGAACACTGGATCCACAAAGCCGTATGGAGCAAATAAAGTAGATGAAAAAAATGTAAGTGTTGTCCAAGGGCTTTGAAAACGGGTTCCCTTTCCCAACTGTTGTATTGATATATAAGCCATACGTGAATTAAATATTCAAGAACAATGTTGCCTACTTAGATCAAAATCGAGATCTCGGCATACATACAAGATGTATAAGTCTTGTAACATATAATCTTAGGAGGATATGAATCACTTAAACGAACTATGAACGAAACCTTATGGCTTGTATGTATAGACCCATAAGTCTAGTATACGTCTAAAAATAAGTGAACCTAAGATGTATGCAATGAAATGATGAACCCCTAGAAGGGTTAAGTAAGAGTGTGAAACACACTAAATTGCTAAGTGCATTGACATATGATAAAATGAACAATGAAATGATGAAATGAACAAACGAATGATGAGATGAACAATGAAATGATAAAAAACCCTAGAAGGTTAAGTAGAGTGTGAAAACACCTAAATGGCCAAGTGCATGGGGCATAGGATGAATGAACAAAGGAAATAATGAAATGACAATGAAATGATGAACCCTTAAAGGGTTAAGAGAGTGTAAAACGCCACTAAATGGCCAAGTTTGCATGGGCATATGATGAAAATGAAACACATAAATCGGCGTGGTGAGTAATTATGAGAGAAAATTGTGCTAATGCATAATGAAATATGGTGACAACATGATATGAGTCTAATGTAAAAGATGAAAGCCATCTCAAATGAGCCTAAGTAAATGTTACCAAAACGTACTCACCTGTGAGAGTGTAAAGTTAATGAAGAGACCAGTCTCTATGAACACTCTAATGAAAGTATTGAGATTAACACACTTAATACTAATGATGAGATTAAAAATCATCTATTGAGCTATGATGTCCTCATACTAGAATCTAGCTTCCGCGACGTATGAGTTGAATGTAATGGAAGGCCGGAGGTTCACGTAACTCTCATGAGATGAGACTGTCCAACATGCCGGGTATGGGTCTCCTTATATCTCCTAGTCTTCGAACCTATACTGCCAATATAGGGATCTGGCGGGATTGGATTCCCATGTACACTAGCATGTTTTTGGTCACTTTGGCCGGTGATTTCACCTCTTTTTGGTATGGGGGAGACACTAGATTTCATGATGCTCACATGATCTATTTCCGTTAAAGTTAAATTTCCCCACGAATGTATGAGGCCAGCCTCAAATAATGAACATAAGAAATGAATGATACCAAAGGTGTTAGTATAGAATAATCAAGACGTGAGCTAGACTTAAGTAATGACTTTAGGTCATTCTTGATCATTGCACAGCAAACCCGATGAAAGTCTTACACTACATACTAGGTATAACTGGTGTTTATACTAGCCTATGAATGAAATCAAATGAAGTAAGTATGAATGAATGAAGCAGACTCTGTGTTTTCTAAAGAAGGCTCCCTAGTTGAGGTCCCATATGTTGAGCCCTCATTTTTGGGAAGTCTTGATGTCAAGTACATGATTCCAAGGTCTCATGGCATATGAACGAATTATATGCAAAATGCTATGTGCTATATGCAATATGTTATGTCCTATGTGCAAGATGTTATGTGTTGTTTGCAATATGATAAGTATGATGAGGCATGTTACTCTCATGGCATGACTTTCCTAATCCAATTTTGGAAAACTCAGTCACTTTCCTACTCCAAATTTGGAAAGCTCACTAATGGGTCCTATCCAATTTGGCCAAGTTCCCTGACTTGACTTCCATAATCTGTTATTAGGAAAGAGCTATTCTTACTCATGCATTTCATAGTGGTGTGCTTTAATATATCCATACCTTAGTACAAGTATGTACTAACCTTATACAACTCTATAATTTTAGGTGCAGGCACATTTGGACGCAAGAGCTAGAGTTGACACTAAAACTATCCCGGACGTGGATATGTTCCACTAAAACTTAGGCCTCACCGTTTTCGAGGATGCTTGCCCTATTAATTCTAGCTTAATTATAGGAAATTTGGATATAGTGGTATGTTCCACTACCGTTTCTTTCCGCATTTGTTAAACCTTGGTATTGTGCCATTTTGGCAAGGTATCATCTAATGCTATACTAAACTATTTCTTTCTTTGATGACTTATGTTTAGTGGTTGATGTGAACAATTATGAATCTAATAATGATTAGTATGTATTTAGAAGAATAAAAAGTTTCAACTTTTCCGCTAAAATGAAACTAACGAAGTAGAAATGACGTAAGTAGGCTAGTCCCTGCGACCTCTGAAGGTCACCAAGGCCGGTCTCGTTTTTTTGTCCCCCCCTGGGGTCTAGACTCTGGTCCCGGACCATTGTATCTTTTAATCATTGGAAACTCTATAGAATATCAAGTTACTTATTTTAACATGTTAAGGATCCCTAATCTACAATGAAACCAATAGTCTAATGATACATTAACTTGATTAACATATTTTTACTTTACATAATAATCAAAAGATAACATAAACATAAGTATACACATGGTAACTCAAAAATACAATGTAATATGAATAAAGAATAAATTAATAATTGACAATACATCGCAGGATCTTTTAAATAAATACAATTTAAACATAGAGGAAAAGGTCGAGCCCATTCAATGAACATTGTCCCCTTAAGGAAATTATAAAGGAATAAATCCTCTCAAGGAAAAACGATATTATTCATTAGTGTGCTGATACAAAAAAAAGGTGTGAGTGAGTCATTTAACAGCAGCAGAGTGAAAAAATATTTATTTATGGAAAAGAATAAGAAGAAGATGTTCAGAATTTTTGTTGTGTTAAAATGAGAGAAAATCTCTCTAATTATAGACAGCAACGGGTAGTGTGAATATATTCTTGTTGTGTTTTATCGGGAAGGTCACGACTCTTTGTAAAAGTCTCAATCTTTCATAAAAGTCGCAATTTTTTTATAAGAGTTGCAACTCTTCATGAAAGCCGTAACTCTTCATTAAAGTTACAACTCTTCATTAAAGTTACAACTCTTCATAAAAGTCGCAATCTTCGTAAAATTTACAACTCTTCGTAAAAGTTGCAGCTCTTTGTAAAAACCACAACATTTCATTAACAGTCACAACTTTTAGTAAAAACCAAAACTTTTTATGAACTCTTGAAAATTCTATGTTCTGAACCCTTCAATGATGAACAAAGAAATGCTCCAAATATAAATCTTACTATGCATCGGATTTATCTGACTATAATACTATGATATGATATATATATCTCTCATTTTGCAAATATATGATACATGATTTGTAACCTCATACAATGAACAAATTTACGAACTATAATCTTCACAAGGATAAATGAAGAGGAGCCTTCGGGATAATTCATGAACACATGAGCATCAAAGAGAAAAATGAAGTTCAATTATTTTTTTGGGGGGTGGATGGGGCTGGGGAGGGGGCTTATTTGAGGGTAGAGACAAAATAAATTGATTATCTCAGCCAAAAAAATGTAATTTGAAGTTGGAAGAGAGTTTATGGAAAATCTAGTCCATAAGATTTGAAGGGAAGTCAGTTTCCTTAAATTCGAGGAAAATGAGTTTATTTGGAAAAAATTTTCCAAAACACTTAAACTAACCAAACATGAGAAAACAGTATACATTTTCTCTTCCTACCAAACACGCACTTAGGTGCTAAAAGTGATGAAAATCCTTCCACACACCATATATTATGGAATATACAACTATCCACAGAATGCTATGTACTTCTATAATGCCACCAAAGCTTCGTCCTCCATCTTTTGTTAGTCAACATGAATACCGACATCTGATGTAATAAATCTTAACAAGTCCATATAATGCCACCAAAGCTTAAACTTTTGTAGCTTAGCTTACAACCTCTGATCTTAGAGTACCTACGAAATTCTCGAACATGGTCACTCTACTCTGTCTCTCTATGAAGTTCTCGAATGCATGTAATGAACTTACATAAAATAAAAACTTTTTGTAAGTCATCAATAACATAAAATATATTTCACAATATCAACTATCCTAACTCATAGGTGCACTTCAATATCACGCATTTAGAACTACCCATACAAATTCAACTACCATATGCTCAAAAACCAAGAAATCCGTTAAAAGTGATATTTCAGACTGAGTTCAACACTTTGAAGCTAACCGCACCAGAAAAAATCTAATCGAGAATGCTTACAGATGGTTTGTCGAGGTCAACATGGCTTAAAACATTTAACATCTAAAAATACTGAATGCATAATTTGGCACCAAACCTTTGATATGTTTCTATCATGACACTAGTCCTAAAATTTACTCTTCCAAAGACTGATGGAACCAATGAAAATATTTCTTTCCAAGTTTTCTTCCTACAATTTTAATTGAATTAAGTTGTTTTAAGTTCTAAAATCTACCAAATATGCATACAACTACACGACTGACAGGGACCAAACAAACGATCAGTCCCAATCGTTCGTAAATGGATTGGGGTCAATATGGAAAATTTCTAAATGACAAACAACAAGTACTTCATAAAGAGATGACTGAGAGGGTTATTACATCGTGACACTCTCTAAAAACCAAACCACATAGCCACGAAGTTTTTTGACGTCCACGACTTTGAATCGCCTAAATGGAGCTCAGTTGAGGGAGATATCACCAAAAACAATCTTGAGAATAAGAACAGATTGCATATGGTTTTATTTTAAGAAATGAGACGGATTAATTCATCGTAATCTTTAGGTAAAGGGTGAGAATTGTTGCCCGCTAATAAAATGTTCATCGCAACCATGGAGATCAACCTTCGTGATCACAATGTCCAACGATGGTCAACTTGGGTTAGCGTCTTATCACGATCACAACAAGGAGAGCATGCAAATGTGAAGGTAAAATGGGAAACACCTTCATAATGTGTCAAGGTCACACAATCGTAAACCATACAAATAAGGCCTTTATGAATGTGGCCAACCCCCCGACCCCCCTGACATGAACTTGTTACTTGATTAAACAAGTTGAGGCACATCAACTAGTTTGTCCATTTCTAGAATTCTCCAAGGAGGGGCTTCCGGATTATTCGAATCCCTATCGACAAAACAAAATATGCTATCAAAACAAATTTGAAATTATCAAGACTTCAAACCATGGTCATCTCGAAAAAAGTGACTCGTCCCCACATAAGCTCCATTTTTTCCAAAATGAACAATGGGTCTTGAAATGGATAGAAGTTCAAAGATCCACACAAAAGGTAGTTCTAGACGCAACTCAATGTTGTGGAGCTAATAGACCTTTAATATTGCATTTTGAAGTCATTTTTTCATAACATTTTGATTGAAGGTCAGCTGTTCCTTTCAAAAGCCTAAACACATAATGTCATTGAGAATAATTAAAACGACCACGTGGATTCTGAGACAAAAGGCGACTCAACAACATTGAGGGCCTAAAGCGAATTGAAGAGAGGGACCGCTAATATTGTTATTTTATTTTCATCATATATACTTTTTATTTTAAAACCTACTTTTTCTACTATTTTAGATGTGAAATCTTAAGTACTTTTTTAAGCATCAATTTGGTTTTAATAATCTTTTTCAAATGGTATATAGCTTCTTACATAGATTTAATCAAATTTAAATTTTGAAAAACTTCGTTTCGGCTGAGGTAACAGTTACATAGCTATTACATTATTCATGTGCAATAATGAGTATTTTGGAGAGAAAAAAAGAAAAAACAGTCTTTCTATTGATTGAATTTTTCGTTTACAACACATCATTACTTCTACTTGTATTTGTTCCTTAACACTTTTAATACAAAAAATAAATCTAAACCATCAATATCAGAAGAACTATTACATGTTAAAGAATGTTCTAGGTTAAAGACAATATTTTTAAATTCTTATCATCTCTTGATCTAAATAATTTACCCTTAAATAAGAAATTTATATATTTTTATATTTGGGGCCCCCCTTTATTTGGTTCGAATCTATTTTGGAACGTGAAAAAATAAGTTTAGATATACCCTACATATATAAAGTCACCTAACCTAACAGATTCTTCAAGGGACTGGGTGACTTCTCTATATCCATATTTTAAAATCAAATGTTTTTTTATGAAATTCAGTTATTTCATCTCATATGCCATTTCTTTTGCACAAATCATAACACTCATTAGTACCCCCATTAATTGATTTTTAAAAAAATGGTCCTCAATAAAATATGAGGCCCCAAGCAATGGCTTTAGTGTCCTAGGGGTTAATACGGTCATAACCGAATTAGGTCACTATAGAAATGCTCGTACGCCGTAACGATGGAATGAAGTCATTTTCATATAAATGACCTAGAGGTTGTTTATGAGGGTGATACTTTGTCCATCAAATTGTGTGCTTTTAGTCTTACCTATTATAAGAACTGACCCCATTAATTGTAAACGTGTTTTCTATACATCCATACTTTATTGTTATTGCAGATTAGCGACCTTTCTAATTACATTTGTGGTGATATCCCACCACTATGTTTTATAAGAATGGTGTGAATGTGGGCAACACCATCACGGTCAAATTTTTATAAACTAGTTCGGATATTGAAAAAGTTTTCATCAGATGAAATAAAAAGAAAT
The DNA here is from genome assembly GCA_027704765.1 of Solanum habrochaites. Lineage (NCBI taxonomy): Eukaryota > Viridiplantae > Streptophyta > Magnoliopsida > Solanales > Solanaceae > Solanum > Solanum habrochaites. The sequence continues at coordinate 9,044,622 of JAKWJA010002489.1, forward strand.
ATAAAAGTGGGACATTTTTTTCTTTCAACATTAATTTTGGAAATTCAGACCTCCTATTTTTAGTGATTAAAACAAGGACATTAAGCTAATAAAATCTTATGCTATACCACTTTTTCATGTCCTTATACCTTTGTTTTGATTAATATCTCTAATGAATAATTGTATTCTACACTAATAATCTGTACTTGACAAAACATAGCAACATGAAAAAATATTAGTGAGACCTGAAGTACTTGAGAATTTCACAGTGAGAACTCGAATTTTTTACTCTATATTTGATTGTGCGATACCTTATTCTCTAGATGATTACAGACTACATGAAAAATTTATTGTTATGTTTCAATTATATTTTGTAATCCATCATATTACTCAAAGCAAAATTACCTAATAATTGTTTTCCTCTTTCATGTAATGCTAGTTTTGACTTATGGTTAAATTTGTTTGAGATAAGGCACATAAGATAAAAACCAATAGTTTATCTTACATTCCAATATTCACAATTATTATATATATATATATATATATGTATTATATACTGATTATATAATAATCTATTATATATAATATAGATAAATATATATATATATATATAGTATAGTATATAATATATATAAGAGCGAGAGAGGAGAGAGATTAAATGTCACTAAATATACTATAAATAGGAACGGACACAAAGAAACAAAACATCATCCTCAAAGTGGCACTTACTGAGCATGACCAAAAAAAATATTAAATATAGCTTTTCAAAGTGTGGGATTTTTTCCTCCTGTTTACGATGATAGTGATATGTAAGTCTTTTAATTGATTTGATCTATTAGTAATGGAGTACCATTTTAATTGATTTGATCTATTAGTAATGGAGTATCATTTTAATTGATTTGATCTATTAGTAATGGAGTATCATACACTTTTCTATAATATTTTCTAAGTTAATTTTGAAAGCTTCTTGTGCTGAAATATAAAATGTGTTTTTCTATTAATTATAGATTCTAATATTTAATTTGATAGGTGTCTTGCGAAAGGTTTAAGCAAAAGAGTTACCCAGGTGTTGTTGCACGACAGACCCATACTGTAAACGTTTTTGTGGCGATATACCTCCCTATTTTTGTGATGGTGAATGGTGTGAATGTGGGCATCGTCCTCCCAAAGGTCGAATTACAAAAACTAGTGAAAACATAAATTCAAGAATTAAAATTCATTCCGTGAAATAGAAAGGAAGTCAACTTAAGGAAATTGTATCATTACTGTTTATCTTTCTTACTAAACTGCAGGTGAGTCGACTGAATAGAGTAGGAAGTCGACTTAAGGTAATTTTAATTCACCCCTATTCTTGACCTTCAATTTGTATCAGAGAAGGTCTCACAGATTCAGTGTTTAACCACACGTGAGGAAATATCCAATGGAACACTATCTAATTCTTGGCGCATTAATTCAAGACGGACATTCCGCATACTGACCACCATACATTAATGGACAACATTACTCTCAGTGGAAAGAAAGATTAAGAATCTTTGTTTCTTCAAATGATCATCAAGCAGGGATAGTAATCAAGAAGGGCCCGAAGCCTATTCCAGGATTGACTGAAAAAAAACGTGATTGCACTTGAAAAGCGTTTTAATCCTTACTCATTGATTCACTAGGGAACCAAAACAACAAAAGGTAATTCAAACAATTCTAGAAGCTATTAATTTGTTATAATTGGGTGCAGTGACTGGACGCAAAATAATGATAAAATTCACATGTGAAACTGTGAAAGAAATGTGGGACAACTAGAAGTGACTTATTAGGAACTACTAAACTTAAGGAAGCTCAAATCAGTTCACTTGTAATGGAATATGAGTTGTTTCAAATGGCCGAACGATGAAAATGTTGAATCTATGTTCTTGAGATTCAGTACAATTGGTCCTGTGAACTCAAACTCTTGGAATTGTGTATTCAAAGCACTACAATGTCAGAAACCTCGTTATAAGGTCTTCCCAAAGCTGGAACTAAGGTGTCATCTGAAGTAGAGATCTACAGAAAATTACATACGATGAATATCGAGGCAATTTAATGGACTATGCACATAATTATATTAATAGGTACAACAAGGATGATAAAAAGAATATTGTGGCATTTACAGCTGAGACATCTTACATTGGAAAGGAAGTCGATGAATATCAAAGCGAAGGAATGACTCTCATAAATAGAGGAGTCAAACAAATTCTTAATCAAAGAAGATTGAGACCTTAACTGGAATTCAATAACAATGAATTCAAAAGAAATGATGATCGCTGCTACTATTGTGGAAAACTAGGACATATCAAACAAAATTTTCCATAATGAAGAAGGAGAAATAATAGAAGAAATGAAGAAGCCTGGAGTCAAGGAGAAACATCTGAAGATGATCTTTATGACACTGCCAACATATGTTTCATGGCAATATGTGAAAAAATGAGGTAATACCTTTTAATTGTCCATATTGTGATGGCTTTCCAAGAATCTTGGATATGTTTTTCTTTTCTGACGAATTGCAGAAAGTCATTTTGGGGGATGATACCATAAGATTGCTCAAGAAAGAAGATATCAAATTCCTTTCTGAAGTCAGACAGGCTGAATTTGATTACTAGAAGAAAATATGGAGTATGTAGAATGCAGTTGAACATATCATAAATCTTCTAGTCCTAGCCGCTCTACAGATCCAAAGATATATACTCTCAATTATGAAGAAAATCTCACAATTATAATTTCCAACATATCTATATGCTAATTTTTCTTAATCTTTCTGCTGAAAATTTTGTTAGTTTCCCTTGATATACTTATGGTGACTTTGGTGACAAATCTTTTAACTACAGGAAATTTTCTTCTAGAAAATGGATTTGGAGACCAAAAGATGTTATCGTAACCCTCAAGGACCCAAAACTATTTGGGTACCAAAAAGAAATTAATCTACTTGTTTTGTTGGAGCATTCCAAAAGAACATATAGTAAGGGAACATAGGTGGATGCTCCAGACATATGTGCAGAAAGAAAGAATATTTTGTAACTAATAACAAAAGCAATGAAGGGTGTGCAGGGTATTTACAGTTTAGAGAAAATACAAAATGAAAAGTAATTGGAGTTGGAGCTATAACCCTTATGTGATCTAATAGAGGTATATCTTGTTGAAGGACTCAAGCACAATCTCCTCAACATATGTCAACTATGTGACACTTGGTTTCAAGTTTCCCTCAATAAAACAAGTTGCACAATCAAACATCAAAAAGAATTTCTTTCATCAGATAGATCAAACTTATAATGATCATTGGTTGTGACACAAAAATCTTGGACAAGCTTGCATGCTCTTGACAAGTCCTCTAGATTAGAACGACATTTGAAGACTTTACTTCAAGGAAATGGAGAGGTGGAAAGAAATAATCATTCCTTACAGATAATGCAGGAGAACAAAGGTTGTTGGATCGAATCTCCCTGATCATTTTTAGCAATACACAATCGAATTTAGTTTCGAAGAAGTCAGCTCTTTTGAAAAAAGTAAAAGTCGACTAACCCCCGCGACAAAATCCAACTATCCCCGGGGAATGGAAAATGCAACACAAGCTTATCTTTTGAAATTTTTTGTTGGATGATACCATTTCATACTACGAAATCAGAAGCTCTACGTATCCCATACTAAATAGATGAGTCATGGATACAATGCTATGAAAGAAGAACTTGATCAATTCGAGAAAAATCACTACGAAAATAAAGCAATTAGAAATAGCATTTTCATCAATCAAAGTAAATGTTTTTTGATGACAAAATATCGAGGATTGATTGGACCCTTTATAAATATCTCAATTGCAATTCGATCAATCACGTTGCAAAGGGACCAATTGTATTCATTCTGAAATTTATCTGATTTTCTGAATTTTTAGATGCTGATTTGCAAGGTGAATAAAAATATTACAGAAACACTAGTGAACAGTTGGAAGTTATGGTACCAACTCTTTTTGTGGGGATGCCATCAATTATTGGGACCGCCAACTTCTTGTTGAACACGTTCCAATATTCTTTGATGTACTATGCTTATTAGTTTTTCTAACTTGCCTTTGTCGAAGGCATCTTTTTCATCGTAATCTTGTTGTATGGTGATTTCCTTGCTAAGAAATTTGTTGGTTTCAAAATTCAATTAGATGAATGTTTTTACCAAACCCCTTGTTTGAAAAAAAAAAAGATTCAATTTCTTCAATATATGAAGTACAAAAAGTACGCTCATAATTAAATTATTAGTCTACTAGTTGTCCATTGTTTTCTGTTTATTATAGTTTTCTTCCTTCCTTTTTTATTATTTCAAAGGGGGGGAATCTCGATGACTAATTTGGACAGCATACAAAAAGCTGGAAGCATACAGCCAGGGGGATCATAAAATTGATAATAAGGGAGTTAAACTAAATATATAGTTAAATTTTTGGTCATTATCAAAAGTGGAGATTATTAACTTATATAGTTTGTATAATGACAAGCTAAACCTATGTTGCAGGAAAAAATCAAGACGACCTTTTCTTGTGTTAGAATTTTACAAAATCTTCATAGATTGATGCTATAGGAGAATTAAATCACAACAATTACTTGAGGAGAAAATTGATTCCTCAAATAATCTAACCAAAGATAGATTCGTTCACATCATCTGAACTCAGGAATCAATCAAATCTTTGCAAGATAAATCTCTGCCATTGCTGAACTCAATCAAAGAAGATTTATATGAAATCCAAGCATTAAAATCAAAAGGAAGAACGCCAAAGCAAAGTGAAGCAAACGAGTTGTGCATGCACGCACTTTCACGTGAACTTATATTGTAATCTTATTCTTATCTTTCATAATACTCTATACACTTTTGAATTGAATTTGTAAGAAAAAAAAAAGAAAGATCTTAATTAGGTATACAGTTAGAGGGTTTGTGTCAGAGAAGAAGGGCTGATTTGCATACAGACGGATCTTACTCGTATCATTCTGTAGACACTCAATGTTCTCAACAATCTCTTAGGAACCCTTGTAAAACAAAGGGGACTTGAATAGGCATCAAATCGAGTGATCTAACCTGTAATAAAAACCTATGTGATATTTACTTACGCAATTTAATTATTACTGTTTCTATTTTCTAACGGCAGGTGAGTCGACTGACAAGATTACACTTTAATATTCATTGCCCAACCACAACTACAATTTTGAATTATAGATTTTAATTTTGAAATTATATATATTTACTTTTGAAAATTATTTGTTTTACTTCTAATTTAACAAAAACTAACATGGCCAACCCTTAATCTTTATGTTTGCTGTTGTGCTACTCGCCATCATTGCCCCCCGACATAGGGGTGTCAGTACACATATGTACATGTATATATGTTTGACTTGAACACTAAATTAAAAGTATTGAGTCAGAAAATAGGAAAGGTATAAATAACCAGTAAATATGTGATCCTCCCTATAAAACTTAAATTATAGCCACATGGCCCCTTAGGCCCTGCTAGGTAAAAGAAACACACAATCCCTTTGGTCCTAACGAGAGTAATACTTAACTAAATACCCATGTTAGCCCCCTAACGTTGATGCCAATGACCATCTGTGTTCAAACCCACTATGCAATGTACATCTTCCAATAATCAATCTTTAAATAAAAATTAACTTTACTACAAATTAATTAGCATACTGCAAAATTGTAATTTTTAGCGGAAATTAGCACTCTTGTATGTGTCCCCAAAAGATTTAGCGACACTGTATCTAATAACCTTAAATAATGTAAGGTAAAGGGCTTTGCGCCACACTTACCATGATCATAGCAACGGTCGACTCCGCATTGAGTTAGTTCCTCACCTAATCTTATTAAGGCCTATGGGAATGCACAAGTATAGCTTCTCTATACTCATGTACTTGGTTCAGGTTCGGCGAACCCATAGACTCTAAAAGGGCAGGCATAACTAAAATGAATATATGCTAGTGTAAATGTGTTTGTTGAGCAAACAAGCCTCGAAGTTAGAACGCAAATATCAAGAAATAACAATCAATAATCATATTGGAGAACATTTTTACCATAAAATTTTTTCTAGTTCCCAAATAATAGAGTTGAGTCCGCCGGTAACCCAGAAAAGGACGTAATCTTAGTTGGAGTTTGCCACAAAGTAGGATAAGGCTACAAGTCAAATAATGTTCAATGAGAAACAACTATAAAAGGCTTAGATCTTTCTATCATGCTAGAAGAAGAAATAATAGCTTTAAACGACCTTTCAACAAAGACGGAAAATGTAATGTACATATCAATTTGAATAGTTATGATAAGGTTAAAAAATACAAATCTTCCATTTTTGGAAGAAAGGGAAAACTAAAATTGACTAAGTTAAGAAAGTGAGTTTAGGTTTCATTTCACACGACATCACTTCTAGTTCAGGATGAGTTTAGGGTAGTTTCTTGGATATGGTTGGAAAGACCTTGAGATATATTTCAAATCCTCAGAGTTTGTGCATTTCCAATATCGTAAGACGAAGATATGTCTATCAGAAGTTGGGTTGTATAAGTAAGGAAAACTTATTCCGAATTTAAGGAAGGGCAAACTAGTATTTTCACCAATTAATTTCCTATTTCATTTTTAGGGACTTATTTCGGGTAAAAACAAGTTTTAATTCAGATTAGAAAAATCAAAATCACGCTTAGGTCTTGGAGAAGAGAAAAAGAAGAAGAAAAGGGAGAAAAAGTCATGGATTCGCAAATAACGCCCGAGGTTTGCGAGTGGAATTCATGGGGGTGATCCCTGTCAAGGTATGTGAGATCTTTGAATGTTGGATCAGTTCACTCACACACCAATCTTTCTTCAATCCTTTGATATTTGAGATTGGTTGAATGAGAATAGTGAAGTTCTTGAAACATATGGTTGAATTCTTTTTAAATGAGTTGTTGAAGAGCCTATTGTTTCTTTGATTTGAAATTCAGGGCATTTTTTGAGTTAAATCTGTTTGTTATTGAAGGTACTTATAATAATAAGGGTTTGAGAAAAGAACTATGGAGGTTTGAGCGATTTAGAATCAAAAAACGAGAGGAGAAAATCATGCAGGCGCACCTGGATAGCACCAGGAATGGCACGCCCCATATCCGCCAGAGGACCTACTGTGGTGCGCCTGTAGTGGGTTAGAATGGTGCTCAAACCAATGGGTCTGGCACGGGCTCCCCTAATGCGCCCAAATTGGCATTTTTTGCCCTCATTTTCATTGTGCAAGTCCATTAACCTCTTTTTAAAGGTGGTTTACTTCCTTATGATGCTCCGATTCTCAATAGCTTCTAAATCATATAGAAAGCCTCAAAACACCTGAATTTCAACCTTTTAATCCATACTTCAAATAAAGAAAAATTTTTGAGAAGTCCGAAAATTCTAGTGGACTCCTAACGTCCTTTCACACGAAGTATTTTGCAAATACGTTAAACTTATTTTAAGATGTAAAGATCATTTGAAAGAAAAAAATTTTAGAGCCGATTCTAGTGTCATTTCCTAAAGTCCTTTCACGTAAGTCTTTTGCAAATACTGTTAAAACTTTATTTTGAAGATTTAAAGATCATATTAAAATTAAGGACTAAAATAATGTAGAGAAGTTCATTTCATGTTGCATAATTCTATTCAAAACAGCTAAGTGTCATTTTAAAAGACTTAAGATTGAGTTTCCTTCAAGTAAAAAGGGACTATTCCAAGGCAATATATGGGAATAACTATTCCCAAAAGAACTAAAATGTTTTCACATTTAAAAAAGAAGGAAAACTGAGATTTCCAAAGAGCCTCTAGGCTCGTTTTTTCAGTTAACGAGAATAACTTTCTAAATGAAGCAAGTAGGGAAACTAAAATTTGAAAGATAGCCTTTGAGCTAAGTATTTTAAGCATTAATCTCAAAGCACAAAATTATTATATTTTTAAAAAATAACAGCCAATATATCTTGGGAGTAGTATTGAGAACCAATATTAGGTAGATTTTATACAACTCAGAACCCCCATGCATAAATAATGTAACCAACATGGGTAGAAAAGGGTCATACTTTTTAGATGAACCCTTTTCGCAGTACACTAGTGGATTCATTAAGAAGTTCAGTTCTTATACCTTTGGCCGAGTATAGGATGTGTTGGCAGCGTGAGGTAATTCGTTCTATCATAACTGTATCTCTTAGTGATGGTTGTCGGTTAGAGAAACTCTGATAGAAGTTAAATGTATTTATATATATACATCAGTTTATTTGTAGTTTTACATACATCTAAGAGTTATTTCTATCCTTGTATGCATTCAAAAATCACAACACGTATTCAAAACTTTTTTTCTTTTAATATGAAAATTATGCTTTTGAATCCACTTGTATTTGAATGAAGTTTAGGTTATTTGAGTTAATGTATTCATAAGTGTTGAGTAAGAGCGAGGTAAGATTCATTCCTTTACTCTTTTTCAAGGTTAAGTCCGTTTTAACATTCCAACTCATACACTCGTACATTCAATGTACTGTTTCCAGTTTACCTGCATGGTATCATGATGCAGAATAGGTAATGAGGATCGACATCCCGCGCACCGTTGATCCAGTTGAGCACTCCATAGTCAGTGGTGATCATTCTGGAGGTATCTTTTTTATTGCTTTTATAGTATTTTCCTTTATTATAATTCTGTGGGGTCTGTCCAAATATCCATCTCAAGTCTCGAAGGCTTCATAGATATACAGTCAGAAAGTTAGCATTGCGTCTCTCATTCCTTGTATTGCTGACAATTTGTTAGTGAGACTTAAGTCACATTTTGGCCAAATTATTAACTTAAGTTATTGAATGAGTTTATTTTATTGAGTTAAGTAAGCCAGGCCAAGGGTCCTCTCCAGGAAAACAATGGTCATTGGGTGTCTGACACATCCAGGGTGTAGGCTCAGGGAGTGATAAACTTGGTACCAGAGCCCATAGATCAAGAGTCTTAAAGAGTCTATGAAGCTTTGTCTTTAGATTCCAAGTTATCATTGTGAAACGTGCCACATCTATAATTAAGAGGGTGCGACATTTAGAAATTCCTCACTTCTTTCATATTCCTTTTCGTGCGTTAGAGTTTATCTTGAAAAAGTTCTTTAATTTGTGATTCTACGTGTTTCAGATAACCATGCCTCCCCTAAGAGAAGTAAGAGGTTTCCTAACTAGGAGAAACGTAGAGGAACCAGAGTTTCCCAATGCAATTGAAGTACAACCGCAAGAAGAAGTTTCTAATGTTGAGTTTAGAGAGGCAATAATGATGCTCAGTCAAGTTGTAACCAAGCAGAATTTGGGGTAGAATGAGGATAAGACACGAGAGGTTGACACTCAAGATTACGTAAGGTGCATCCTCCATGTTTCATGGGTTTGATCACTACTGAGGATTTGGAGAATTTCATTGAGGACTAGAAAAAGGTTTTTGATGTGATGCATGTTTCTAATGCTGAACGAGTTGAGCTTGCTGCATATTAACTGAAGAATAAGGCTATGACTGGTTTCGATCAGTGTAAGGAGGGAAGAGATAAAGATGCACCACATCCAAGTTGGGCCTGTTTTAAAGAGGCTTTCTTTGGGCATTTCTTTCCCTAAAAATTGAAAGAGGCTAAGGTACGGGAGTTTCTTACACTGAAATAGGACTCCTTGAGTGTGCATGAGTATGGGTTGAAGTTCACCCAATTTTCCAGCTACGATCCTGAGGTGATTAAGGACATGAGGAGTAGGATAAACTTGTTTTTCTCTAGCTTGGATCGTGCATCAAGAAAAGAGGGTAGAGCTGCAATGCTGACAGGCGACATGGACATATCCAAAGTTGATGCGTTTGGGGTGCAAGCAGAGTTGAAAAGGAGAAACTGAGTGCATGAGAGATATCGAAATAGACAGCTACATACAGGGAATGAAGTCCAGGCCTATAATAGTTGAAATGCAACCCTGTCATCTTACAAAAGAAAAACCAGATGGGTCATGGGCCCATCCATTCTAGTGCACCTACACTAAGAAAAAAATGTGATAATTATGGTCTGAATTTAAGATCTAAACATGTATCTTCACAGGGTAGTGTTTTTTTTTTTTTTTTTTTTAGGGGGGGGGGGGTAATAAGTCTTCTTCATGTGCCAAGTACGGTATAAACCACTCTAGTGTTTGTCGTGACGGCTCCAATAGTTGTTTCAAGTGCGGTCAGACCCGATATTTAATGAGAGATTGTCCAAAGAAAACGCAAGAAAGTGGTAATAAGGGCAATAGAGCCCAATCTTCATTAGTTGCTCAACCAGACAGGGCTGCACCTAAGGGAGATACTTTCGATACTAGAAGAGGAACAAAGCGCTTGTATGCTCTCAATAATTTCCAAGAGCATGAGAACTCGCCAGATGTTGTCACTGGTATGATTCAAGTCTATGACTTAACTATTTATGCATTGCTAGACCCAGGACGAGTTTATCTTTTGTAACTCCATATGATCTCATGAACTTTGATATTAATAATGAGCAACTTAGGAACCATTCAGTGTCTCCACACCTGTTGGTGAATCCATTCTATCAAAAAAAGTCTATCATGTTTGTCCTGTTCTCGTCAACCATAAGAGTACCATGGCTAATTTAGTTGATTTAGACATTGTAGATTTTGATGTCATTCTTGGTAAGGACTTCCTTCATGCTTTTTATGCCACAGTTGATTGTAGAACTCGAGTATTCAAGTTTTAGTTTCAAAATAATCCAGTCTTAGAGTGGAAAAGCAGTTCAACAGTGCCTAAGAGTCGACTCATTTTGTACCTTAAGGAGAAGAAGTTAGTTTCTAAAGGGGTGTCTATCACTTAGTCCGAGTTAATGACTCTAGTGTTGAGATACCTCTTATTCAGTCAGTTCCAGTAGTGAAAGATTTCCCATGAGTCTTTCTTGATGATCTTAACGTAGTCTAGAGAGACTTAGGTATATATCTCCTTCCATATACTCATCCTATCTCCATTCCACAATATAGAATGACACCAGCAGAATTAAAAGAGTTGAAAGAACAGTTGAAACATATTTAACATAAGGGTTTCAATCGAACAACTGTCTCACCTTGGGGAGCTCCTATCTTATTTGTGAGAAAGAAAGATGGTTCCCTTAGGATGTGTATAGATTACCGTCAATTAAATAAGGTTACCCTAAAAAATAAGTATCATCTTCCAAGGATGGATGATCTATTCTATCAACTTCAGGGTGCTTCTTGCTTTTTCAAGATTGACCTTAGATTAGGCTACAACTAGTGTTACAATTTAGAGGTGCAACCTTCCAAAGGACAAAAGCTTTTCAAACCAACCAGATATGGGCATATGAGTTTTTTGTCATGTCGTATTGGTAGTTTACCAAGTGCGCCTGCAACATTCCATGAAGGATTCTATGAGTACTTCAGAACCTATTTGAATTGTTTGTTATTTCTTCATGATGACATACAAGCTATTCACGAATTAAGGAAGATCATGCTAGTTAACCTTAGACTAGTCCTTCATACTTTCTAGTCAAGAGTAGTATTCTAAGCTCTTAAATGTGAATTTGGGCTTAAGTAAGGTGGCATTCTTGGCGCACATAGTTTGCCTGGTGATGGGACTAAGAGCTAATCCCCAAAGTAGAAACGTTCATTGTATCCTATATTCATTGTAGCCTAGACCCACCGTCTCACAATGACAATAAGGATGTTTCTGGGGTTTTGGATGGCTACGCTAGTGTGTCTGTTGAGGGTTTGTATATTCGTTTTCTTTTTCTCCTTTTGAACCGAAGTTGATTAGAAAACGTTAGTTGAAGAATTGTTCTAAGCTTTGAAAAAGATTTCTGGAGTTTGAGGTGGTGGGAGAAGAGGTTGACTACTGCTCAGTCTTGACCATAAAAGGGAAGTTATTCCAAGGTTGTTGTGGTTGTACTATGATCTTCTCTATGAGTTTGTTTGGTTTGTGTGTTAAATGCATAATGACAAGGCTTATAACGACCTGTTTCCAAGACAATTGAAGTTAATGAAAAGGAGACTATCGAAACCCTGACTTAGAGTTGGCTGCTCTATATTGCTTTCTCCGTGAAGAATATGGGGTCACTATTTTATTGTATTTCCCCCCCCAAAACAAAAAAACATGTGGATGTTTTCCCTGATCTCAAGTCTCAAGCGCTACCATAGTTGATCCACTCAGAGAGAGCTTATCTAATCACGAGAGGAGGTTAGATTTGGCTTAAAGATTATGACATGAGCATTCTATACCACCTATTGATGGCTAATGTTTTGTGTGTTGAGCCTTAGCATGTTTCTCTCTGTGGGTACTGGGCACACGGTCGGAAAAGACACCAATCCCACTTAATTAAGATATGAATGAACATCGTACAAAAAGATTTTTCTAACTTGCACGCCTGGATCTGACTCCTGTATTTCACAGAAAGATAAATAGTGGTGACAAATGGGACTAATTCATCAATTTGGTAAAGTGATAAAAGCAAAGCAAGACGCAAGATCCCAAGAAAATTTTGCTTCAATTGAAGTCAAAATGCTCATAAGGCAAGGAGTAGCTTTGCACAGGGAGATGGTTGTGCTAAAAGTAATCAAGGTAAGATTGTGTTGTCCTAGGGTAGATGGACTCCAAGAGAGGATCATTGAGGAGAGCTCAGAGCCCAAATATTCTATTCATTGAGATTCCGCAAATAATGCACTGCGATTTGAGAGTAGATATATTGTTGGTAAGGTATGAAAAGGGCACTATTACTTTTGTTTTTTCAATCAGTTCCCCGCATTTTCCAGTTGAAAGTAAAAAGACCAAAGTCTTGATGGTCTGGATCGGAGTTAAATAGAACTTACTGAATCCAAGTTGGAGATGGTTGATTAATATGGACTTCATCCGAGGGTTACCAATGTCGCGCGCAATAGCATATATCAAGTTGGAAATTGTGGATAGAATGAAAATCAGCCCCTTTCTTTCTGCGCAATCCCATTTCCATTTCTTGCTTGTAAAGACCTACTCATTCGGCAGAAATTATGCAAAATTATATATGCAAACTAGTGATGAGAACTTTCATGGAAGTCACTTAATGGCCCAACAAGCAACCAAAATAATTGCTATTCCAAGTTTGTTCAAACCATGTTGTCGTCGTAAAATGGATTGCCTGCAAATTATCATAGGAATGGCGACTAATAATATGTTAACATTTAGAGATACACGGGGCGTCATCAGAAGTCGTTGGGGGTTGCCTATATGTGGATGACAGTTTTCATAATGAGGAGGACATTGCTAATGTATAAAAGCGTACTCAGCGTATGCTCTCATACGTAATCTTTGATATGAAAGAATTTGACATGGATTTGGCTGGATAGGGGATCGATCTCTAAATGTGAATTTTTGCTTAAGTATGTGGCATTCTTGGCGCACATAGTTGCTGGTGATGGGACTAGAGCTAATCCCAAAAGATAGAAATCGTTCATTGTTAGCCTAGATTCATTGTTAGCCTAGACCCACGTCTCACAATGACATAAGGAGTTTCTGGGGTTTGGATTGCTACGATAGATGGTCTGTTGAGGGTTTTTCATATATCTTTTCTCCTTTGACCAAGTTGACTTAGAAAACTGTTAAGTTTAAATGTTCTAAAGCTTATGAGAAAAGATTTCTGGAGTTGAAGAAGAGGTTGACTACTGCTCAGTCTTGACCTTAAAAGAAGTTATTCAAGGTTTTGTGGTGTACTATGATTCATCTAGAGTTGGTTTGGTTGTGTGTTAATGCATAATGACAAGGTTATAACACATGTTTCAAGACAATTGAAAGTTAATGAAAAGAACTATCGAACCCATGACTTAGAGTTGGCTGCTCTAGTATTCTCCTTGAAGATATGGGGTCACTATTTGTATTGTATTCATGTGGATGTTTTCACTGATCTCAAGCGCCTACAATATGTGATCACTCAGAGAGAGCTTAATCTCATACAAAAGAGGTGGTTAGATTTGCTTAAAGATTATGACATGAGCATTCTTTACCACCTAGTTAAGGCTAATGTTGTTGTTGATGCCTTAAGCAGGTTGTCTGTGGGTACTACAGCCCACCTTAAGGAAGATAAGAAGGAACCGACAAAAGAAGTGTCTAGACTTGCACGCCTAGGAGTCTGACTCATGGATTTCACAGAAAGATAAATAGTGGTGACAAATGGGACTAATTCATCAATAGTGGTAGAATTGAAAGAAAAGCAAGACCAAGATCCCATTTTGCTTCAATTGAAGTCAAATGCTCATAAGCAAGGGTATTAGCTTTTGCACAAGGGGGAGATGGTGTGCTAAAGTATCAAGGTAGATTGTGTGTTCCTAGGGTAGATGGACTCCAAGAGAGGATCATTGAGGAAGCTCATAGCTCCAAATATTCTATTCATTCAGATTCCACAAATATGCACCGCGATTTGAGAGAGATATATTGTTGGGAAGGTATGAAAAGGGCATTATTAATTTGTTTTTTCAAGTTCCCGAATTTCCAGTAAGTGAAAGTAAAAGACCAAAGTCCTTGATGGTTGGATCAGATTATAGAACTTACGGAATCCAAGTGGGAGATGATTAATATGGACTTCATCAGAGGGTTACCAATGTCTCGCAGATAGCATGATTCAAGTTGGGCAATTGTGGATAGAATGAAAAATCAGCCCATTTCTTGCTGGTAAAGACCACTCATTCGGCAGAAGATTATGCAAAATTATATATTCAGCTAGTGATGAGACTTCATGGAAAGTCACTTTATGGACTAAAACAAGCACCAAAATAATGGCATTCAAAGTTTGATCAAACCATGTTGTCAAATGGATTTAAGATCAATGAATGCGATAAATATGTTAACATTAAAGATACTCCAAATCAGGAAGTCATTGGATGCCTATATGTGGATGACATGTTTATAATGAGGAAGGACATTGCTAATATAAAAGCTACTATGCGTATGCTCTCTAGTAATCTTGATATGAAAGATTTAGGATTTGCTGATGTGATACTGGTAATTAAAATTCTCTAAAGTCCTAACAGTCTAGCATTGTCTCAAACTCATTATATTCAAAAGGTACTTGAAAAATTCAAATATTTGAATTTCAAAAGGGCAAAGACTTCAATTGATGTGAACCCTCATCTTGCAAAGAATAAAGGTGAAAGTCAGTCTCAATTGGACTATGCTAGAGTGTTGGGAAGCTTGATGTATGTCATGAATTCTACACGACCAGACCTAACTTGCGCTATCAGTAAACTTAGTCGATACACAAGTAATCCAATCAAAATCATTGGTTGGCAATGAAGACAGTTTTGGAGACTGAGACCTACAACACCAAGAAAGCTGGGCGACATAGGATCAAAAGTTCAGGATGATGTGATCCAAGGTACTTAGATGACACTCAAAACTATGCTTTGCATTACAACAAATATCCAGCAGTTCTTGAAGGATATAATGATGCAAATTGGATTACTGGTCAACAGAAACAAAATACACAAGTGGATACATTTTTACTATTGGTGGAGGAGCAATAACTTGGAAATCATCCAAACAAACATGTATAGCTCGATCTATAATGAAATCTGAATTCATCGCCTTTAACAAGGAAGGTGAAGAAGTTGAATGGCTCGGATTTAGAAGATATTCCGGTTTTGGCCCAAAAACTAATCGGTCCCTTATGCATAGATGTGATAGATCAAGCTACAATAGAAGGACTGACAAGTGTGATGTATAACGACAAGCTAGTCATATAAGAAGAAGACATAACAGCAGTGATTATAACCTACTCTCTAGTGGAAATCACAATTGGGAACTCGTGAATCAAAGATATGTATCAGATTACTAAAAAAAGTCCTAATAGAGAGGAGTTGAGAAGCATCAACGGGAATAGGGATATGGCAATCGAGAACAAGTCATGTCCGGTGGTAGCTCTACCTAAAGAATTGAGAGATCCAAGAATCTAGTAAGGAGATAAAACAAAGTCATTGTGATGCCGGTTCAACATTGTAAAAAATTATTGTATGGTACCTTTTCATGGATGAGACACTGTCAGTAACTAGGATAAAAGAATAAGGACTTTTTAATGGTTTCTAAGTTTGATTAGTGTTTAGCACATGGTATATCCTACGGCATAACCATGTTGAAAACCTATGTGAGTGTGACGTGGTAACGCTTCAAGGAGACCCGGGGTAGAAGTTCTAAGAACTTTTCTATATGAGATCGTTTCTGATGAAATGAACAAACAAATGAGAACTAAGAATAGTTAAGGGATTTATTGGGTAACTTATGATGTCTAGGTATACCAATCTCGACGTTCAAAGATATCAAATCACCTATTGACTGAGTTATCGATAGATGATCCCTATGGAAAGTTTAAAGGGAAACATACTATCAGAGGCGATTATACCTTACTTCACGACACACAAGTTTTTTCATGATATGTTTTAACATATCCATTCCATTCATGTGGGGGATTTTTGGGCTTTAGCAACACTAGTGGGAATGGGAAAAGAAAAGAGGAGCTATGAAAAGTGAGAGAACAAATTTGGAGGGGAAATGAAAGTCATTGCAAAATGCCAAATGAAAAGTCATTTTATCCCATATCGGCAAAAGAAGGGGAATTTGTTGTCATTAATAAGGAAACACTTACTTTACTTCTGTAAAGATCTAAGAGAAGGTTCCCCCGCGCGCACGGTCGTGGCCTCGCTCGGGCATCGGCTTGCTTAGACTTCGGATTTGGCAACTTACGTGATTAATTGATGTAAAATTGGGATAAATTTCTTTAATCAATTTTTGTTAATAAAACTAAATCATGTTAATATTAATCTCTTATAAACTATTAAAATGGTAGTTAATTAACAAAATGCATTGCGGTTTGTTAACGGTAATATGCGAAACTGTTACTCTTTCAAAATTCATTACTTCCTCCCAAATACATTTTCCTAAAAGTTTATATTTTTTCCAAAAAACATAGCTCTCTGGATAAAACGGGTCTAAAAAGATTTTTCAGAACTGACACGTTTCTTACTGAAAACGGCTATAAAAGAAAGTCATTTTTTGTTTTTTAAACACTGAAATTTTTCCTTCTCTGTATATATATTTTTCTCTCAAAATCAAAGTGTTGATCGACTGAGTCTGTCTGACTTGTTAATATTCTTAAGTTCTCTAAAGTTAAAGAAGTTTTACGTACTGCTATTTCTTCAATAGGATTAATCCATTTTATCTTTGAAGAAATTAATCCATAACCTCGGGTACAGTGAGGGGATTAAATTTCTTAAGGAGACTCATCATTTCTGTGGACTCGGATTATTTTTTATTTTCATTCTACTTCTTCTTATTTCTGTTTCTGTTTTGAATAACCTTAAAGTACAGGTTAATAACACTATTCTCATTTTTTCGAATAAGAGGCCTGGATTCAACTCATGAACGACCTCAATCATACTCTATGAAGTGGTGAATGTCAGTCTTACGATATACAACTCATAATGTATACACTCATGTTTCTGAATATGCTTAGTCCCATGAACTAATGATATACCTTGAATTTCTAGTGAATTAATGCTACGGAATGCGTATTCTTAGATCAAACTTCTTGAATTATTCGTGCTTATGATCTTTTCTCTCAAAGACCTTCCAGTAGTCCTACTTCAGTTTTGATAGAGTTGTTGATAGAAGTTGAATGTTGGTTTAGATGAGAGGGTAGACACTCTTTATGGTGAATATAACAGAATGTTTGTTCCACGTGTGTAAAAGATTGAAACGACTATTGGTTATATGTAGTAGCTAGATTAAAATATTTTGTGTTTCTCCTTATTAGTAATACATGAATTTCCAGTTGGTTGAGATGATAGGAAGATGAATAGTTCTTAGAAGAATTGGGTACTTAGAAGTTCATGGAGTGTTTAGAATACTAGGCTTGAATAGGGTGCTGATATACATGTAAATGACTTGATTAGAACTTAGAGGTCTGTTTTGTGAATATGTAAGAAGCAGTCGTATTCTCAAGATGAAAATCCCTACAGAGCTTTAAATCGTGAATTCACTGGTTTAGATCAATATGATCACCTTATGTGGTGCACCTTGTGACTCCAAGTTAGGCTTAAACACATTAAGATCATGCAGTTAGACTCAGACCTTCAGACCTTCGCAACAGCAGATATATGTACCATTGGAGGAGCTATAGATAGTAGCTTATGAAGTGTAGCGTTCACAAGGAGGAGCGCAGTGAGATGTTTTGCTAAGATTAAGAGCTATTAGTCATATCACTTGAGGCTAAGTAATTCTATTATTTTTCCATGCCCAAGATATCCCTATTTCATGTCAAATAATTTGAGGTAGAGAATGAACAATGTTTTAATCTATATAATTCATGTTTAATGGATCCTGATAGATGGCTCAGATGCTTAAGATTTGTGAGTTCTTTATGTTCAAATATGTGACAAATCATGCCCGTATTTCTTTCTCAAGAAGGTTATGAGAAATTTTGATGAGAACGTTTGATGTGATAGCCTTATTTCTATTGTGATTTCGAGAAACTTCATGTCATGACCCGTAATTTAGAAATCTTTCATGAACGTTCGTGAGAAGTATCTCTGTTAATGGGGAAGTTCAAAGGTCACAAAGATAGTCGAAGTAGCTCATTTCTCTTTTAGTGCAACATGACCATCATTCGAGGATGAATAATTTCAAGTGGGATATATTGTAATACCCTGAAATATTTTAACTAAGATCGAATTGTTTTTCATGTGTATAAGGTTATCTCGAGTGATTATTAATTGTGCATAGGTGTTACGGCCGATTCTTTAGTATTTTAATTGATTTGGAGATGTTTTAAGGTCATTAAGTTTCCATACCAATTGAGTTTCGATATAATATTTTACAAAGGTTAACTTCAAGTGACCATATCTCTTAGAATACTAAGATTTAGATGGACCATAACTTAGTTCTTGCTCTCACCCTACATCTACAATTTTAGTTAGTAGGATCAAAGTTAAGGTTTCTAACCCCCTCCCCCCACCAAAGGATCACAATTTTGAATCATCTCTATTTTTTATCGTTGATTTTGGTTTTTTATCACAATTATTGTACTTCATATTTGTTGATTATTCTTTATTGCTGGTTCATTCATATGCAACCACATGGACCCTTTCTAATCAATGTTATTGAAAAATCTTGTCATGCTATTTCATATTCATTATCTTCAAGAATAAAGTATGTTCAAAATTTTAAAGAAGTATTTCAAGAAAGTGTTATTATCTTTATTTTAAAGTGCATGATTTAAGAGAGTTTAGATAAAGTATATATTACTTCAAGTTCTTTATTTTCAAGAAGAATTTAAAGAAAGTATTATTATATTTAATTTAAAGTGTTATTTTAGAATAGTTTCAATAAGCTATTTTTATAACTTCAAGTGCATTAATTTAGAAGAGTTTTGAAAGTATATTTTTCATCAAGAAAGCATAAAAGTCTTTAAGAAGCATGTAAGTCTAATAAAGTGAAGTTCAATTTCCCCTCGAAGACGGTTTTTTGAAATATTAGCTCACACTAGAGGATTTTTTTTGAAGAGCAACTTCATATATAACAAGCATAAAAATTATATTTGTATGTTATAGCTATATTTTGTATAATTGCGCTCCAAAGAAAATTTTATGTTTGCTATGGCTTTTTGGATTTGGGATATTCGCTAGAAATATTCATTTCTAGACAAATGTTAAGTTTTGTATGCAATTCAGTTATTACCTGTGGTAATTTTATAACAAAATCTAAATTGTTTATATTTATAAGGAACTTATGACGGAATCAGCGATTTGTATTTATATATACACTTTCTCTCACTTTATACAAATACAACACTTTTTACCGATACTTATCTTTAAATCAGAATTGTATACCGATAACCGCACCCCTAATTGCTAAGTGTATACCAAACATGTCGCAAAATGAAAAGGGATTTTGCTGCAAAATTACAATTATACTAACTATGCAATAACATTTAATTTGGAATCAATAATTGCTTATTTCATACAATTTTCCTTTGTTAAAATTAGCAATTAAAGTTAAAGTAAGTGTAGTATTAAAGGGCTTGGTTTGGGGTAGGGTGGTAAACAGTTAAACATAACTCAAACTTCATTAAATAAGTACACAGTAACAAAGGACAGGATCGGACCGTCATTCGGGTGGTAACTCCATACTGCTTTGAAGTCCTATTATTAGATGGATACCTAAAGTTAATGTTTGATCTTAGATAGGGATATATACATGGTTTACTGTATATTTCATACTTTTTCCTAATTTCGTCTTTCAAAAGCTTTTTTGTGTGCTAATTCTTATAAATTTCTTGTTATTTGCAGGGAAATCTTTTCCAAGATGAATGCGGAGGTTTTTGAGCAAAAAAATGTAGACGAACGAACATCGGAGATCACATCGCTTGCTGTGCTACAGTCCTTTATGCTAGTGACGGTCAGTACGGTGGAGCGTTGTGCAGATGCCTGAAGGAAGATAGGGAAGTTAACCAAGTGTGGGGTTAAGAAAGCATGAGGACAATATCTCCATGACGGTCCGTCCTGCAAGTTGTCATGAAATTATCAGAGAAGTAACCCTAGTACCCATATTCCAAGAGTTCAAGTGTTTGGAACGGACAAACCCTCAACGGAACGTTGTGATCGTTAACGGTCCGTACATACATGTCGTCGAGGGGAATGATGACGAGAAGCAGAACAAATATCAAGTAGGGACGACAGGCAATGACGGTCGTCGTGACCACGCCGATCGTCGCGATTTTGTACGTCGAATAAGCCGTTCGCAGGTTTTTAAAGATTTGGCCCGCAAATAGAGTCCTTGTTAATTAGGTTTTTATGTCTATCAATAGTCGAAAAAAAACCTCGTTTTTGAGGTTAGACTCTGGATCATTGTTAGACCTTTGAATACGTGGAAGACTCTGATTATTTTGTAGACTTTTATGAGATTATTGATAATCTTGAGATTTTATCATTGATGTTGGTGACTTTTGCTGATTATCAAGTGAACTTTCGGATTTTATCTTTTTCATCGAAGTAAGTGTTGCTTTCATGAATTCTTACGATAACATATTTGAATATTGTCATTTGACATATGGGGAACTACAACTCTGCCATAACTAGCGGTTTGTGGGAACCATAGGCTAATAATAGGTAAAACAACTAAAATAAAACAATTCTAGATAGTGTCTGGAGTATGATAATCTTTGTTTAGAAGTCTTGTTACGGTATCTAGGCCAACGTAGAACTTTACTTAATGAACTTGCCGGACAAAGGACGGTAGATAATAGGAAAAGAACCCGCCCCCCTATCACCATAGATCTAGTGCCGATAATACTAATAGGCTAGTATGATTGGTACGAGGTAATAACTGAGTCAAATATCGAATACATGCTTAATATGAGGTAAAGATAAGGGTTAGGAGATCGCAACACAGTAGCCACGACCAAGGTGCGGACGTGTGAATTTGTTAGATGCCGGACCAAAGATTTAGAAATCACAGAAATTATCACTTTGCCATGCAAGATACTAGGAAAGAATTGATTAGTTAGACCTTCAAGTTATGAAACCTGGGGGACCACGTAAACCTGTACTTTAAGTAATG
This sequence comes from Solanum habrochaites, assembly GCA_027704765.1. Classification (NCBI taxonomy): domain Eukaryota; kingdom Viridiplantae; phylum Streptophyta; class Magnoliopsida; order Solanales; family Solanaceae; genus Solanum; species Solanum habrochaites. The sequence continues at coordinate 9,066,184 of JAKWJA010002489.1, forward strand.
AACTGAACAATAGTAATAATAGATTGAAGTTAGTCTAAACTATTTTCCGTGGGAGCGATTTCAGAACACTAATTGGGTTATTTACTTGACACGACCCGCTGTCAATTCTATTTGAGAAAATTAAGTTTGAGTGGCTATACAATACTCGACAAGGTTTTGAATGGCTGAAATGTAGGTACGACGATCATACGAGGCTCAGGGTTGGTTTTTTTCAGTTTGCGGCTAGCGAAAACTCCCTTATAAAGTTAATGATATCTATTTATATATTTTAGTTCTGTATTATCTATTGTTGCATCTTAGATTGTAAAACTTTAATGATTTTACTTCATGAGTTGGATCCACGCTCAGGATAAGGGTTCTCTTGGGAACAAAAAATAGTTCTGAGTGTCGGTCACGCCCACGGTGGAGGCTCGTGGCATGACATGTTGTATATCGAGGGTATATCTACGATTAGTTAGTAATAAACTTTTAATTCAACATATCTCTCTCACATGATTCTGATCAAATTTCAAAATAAAATTCTCTCTCTCCTAATTCACATCACATTTTTTTCTTCATGAGAATCAAACTATTTAAGTTTTCACTATGAAATTTGGCATGAAATTTTTATGTTTTAATGTACATATTTAGAAACGGTGTAAAAATCAATATAAGTCACAATAATTGACAATTAAAATATCTCAAAAAATAAACAAAAAACTTTTGATTTTCTTAAATATCAAAATTCCAAAGATGCTACATTAATTTGGACGGAGGAAGTATCATTTTTCTCTCAATTTCCCCATGTCATTCCCGGATTAGTTTCACCTTTTGGTGAAAAGAAACACCCACAATCACTGCACTTACATGGTTCCTAGCCTAGAATTGCGTTCCATTTTCGAACAAAAATTTGGTTAACTATTTCGGACCTTTTGACAGATTCATTTTTGGAAATTCGGTGTGTGATCCACAATTCCCATTTTGATCCCAAAATTGGTTGGTTTTTGTTTTTTGTGAATTTAGTATCTCAGTTACAATATTAATATTGTGATTCTATTTTTGATGGCATGAAAGCATTTGGAGGTCATACAAAAAGGAAAAACTCCCCAAACATGATTGAGTTTGAATATGTTAAATTATGTTGATTTTAGTGAATTTGGGTCGGGTCCCTAGATTATCCTGTTAACTTTAATTAGAAATCATGTTGTTGGCCTATATCAAGATTATCAAGCATCAAAAGCATGTTAGTTAGGTTATGTTGCCATCCTTACCTCGTGGTTGGCCTTAATTATTGTTATTATTAAATGTTTGAGCATGTTTGACCTTAGTATAGTCTTAACTAGTGTTTTTTTTAACTTGAAAATTTTAAGCCTTTTACGCCTCATTTCTACTTTGTTGTCATTTCATACGGTTTAGCTATTTGTAGACGGGTGCTGGAGTCTAATAGAATGAGCCTTTGATCAGTCATTGACTCTGATTTGATGACCTTTTATCCTGCCTTTCTCTTTCTATGGCATTGTGAGTTATGTTTGTGATTTTGTTCTTTGCTTGGCTACTTGGGACTGTGTTGGTTAGATCTTGGAATGTTTTACAGATTACCTGGGAGTGAACATCATTCCAAAGTAGTCTATTATTATGGTTTGACATGAGATCCATCGACAACCGTTTCTAGTTGCAGATTCAAGGTCTAGTCATGCTTCTCACTATCCTGTACGAAGTTGATTCCTACTAATTGCATATTCAAGGTCTGCTCATGATAATCTATATGCTTTGCATAGGTTATGCAGACTAGCTATGACCTATTTCTTTCTTGCAGACCCTTTGGTGTTCATGGTCTCGAGTTTGCACTCTTTAGCTTTGACTAGGTCTTATTGGTTACTTGGAGTTTATCACAGTTATAGGTCCGGTTTACACCTTCTCTGGACCAGAACTCATTATATATTATTCTTAGCAGGTTTAATTTTTTTGTATACCAGTCGAACTTATAGGGTGAGTTCACGTTTTACATAACATATGCACGAGTGTATCTTATAGGCTTATAGGATCCAATTTGGTTTATTTTATCTTTACTTAGTTATTTCTATCTTAGTACACTCATGTGTAGTTTTAATATTTTGCTCTATTTGTGTCTAGATTTTATCATTTCATATTTCTTTTACTTTTCCTGCTTAGTAAGTATGTGATGCCTACTAATTATTGTTGTTTTGGTACTCATACTACATTTTGCATCTCTTTCATGATGTAGGTACGAGCACCAGCTATCATCATTGATTACTTGAGCCTGTTGCATCTTGGATTAGAGGCGAGGGTGAACACTCAGCGTCTTGGACTTACCTGTCTCTCTCAATATTCTGGACAAGAAGTCTTTTGCATTTTGAGACAAGCTTTGTATGTTGGGTAAACTTTCGAACTTATACTATTTTGTTTAGACAACTCTATACTTTTGACTTTAGTTCTAGGAGATTACATACACACACACACACACCACACACACACACCAACACACACACACACACACACACACACCCCCCACCCACACACACACACACCACACACCACATATATATATAATATATATATAGATATCTATATATATATATATATAAATATATTATATATATATATATATTTATTGCTTGCTTCACTGTTTTGTTCTAGTTCTGTTATTAAATTATTGTTCTATCTTATTTCTATACTTATATCCACTACTTGTTATTCTGGGTTACTAGTTAGCTTACCTACACGTGGATTATAGTAGGTATCATCATGACTCAATAAATCGAATCGTAACACTTGTGAATCAGACATATTTTATGGTTAAATGAATAAAATATTGATAGCCAAAGATGGTTAAGAGATTAGTTGTGTGAACTATGATGTCTAAGTATAAACGAAATCATGAAAGTTAAAAGACATCTAATTTACTAATTCACTAAGTATATCTAAAATATTTTCACAAGGGAAAGTTAAAAAACACTTTCTTATTCAGATGCAATTAATCCTTACTTGTGACATGCAACTTTTTGATTCATACATCTTTGTAATGTATATATTTCCCATTCTTTTGGTGGATTGCTGAGTTTTGATTTCATAGAGGTTATGCTATAAAGATAAGGTGTAATGTGAATTGAGAAAGAGGAAAAATGAAATTTGAATAAAGTTCATTTCTCCCTTGTTGGTAATGAAGAGAAGAACTATTGTGTTTATATTAAGAAATAATGCTTCTACCTCTTGAAGAGTTCATAAGAGAATGTCCCCTTGTGATGTCATCTACTTGTCGCCGTCTCTCTACTTCGACTTCGACAAATGATTGATTAATAAATTTTCTAGACGAACTTCATTTTTCATTTTTACTAATGAATTTATATCCATGCAAGACTCTTTTGAATTCGCAAAATTGTTATGAACAAAATTTATGAAAGGCACTGTTCCTTCCCTTACGAACAAACACTTCCATCCAACAGACACCAAACTATTCTTAAAACGTGCTTTTCGACAAGATTTTAGCTTAAATAGTGATGTTTGCACTCATTTTCTCTACTGAATTTCCTGAATTTCTTCAGCATACTTTATTAAAAACAAATTTTGAGTCTTCATGACTTTGAGTTTGATTAGGAGCTTTAAAAGAAAATTATTTTTATATATATATCTTAGTCCACTTGTTCTCATCTCATAAACTAAAAATAGTAATCAGAAATACTCTTGAGATGAAAAGAAAGAAAATATCCGAGTCCAAATGAGATTGATATATAAATTTGCCTAAGCCGACCCGAACCCGAACAACCGGTGGTGCACGACGATAGTATGAGGGGGCACCCTCTAACATAACATTTTCAGAGCTAAGGAATTGTAGGTAAATATAAGAACTAAACTTTTCAATATTTTATACCAATGAAGGGACAAATGACTTTCATTTTTCCTTCACTTAGTTTTCGAGTTCTCATGTCCCAATTCACAAATCACTTGAATCTAATACTTCTATGCTCGTATTAATAATATTGTCTGTAGATTTTTGTTTTTCACTAAAAGATCTTGACTAAATGATTGGAAAAGTTTAGAATGAATCAGTAGTGTAAGGGGCTGCATTAAGTCTTTTCTAAAATATCTGAGCATGCTTACAATTAGGAACACGAATCGTATTTTAAATATTTTCTTCGTATTTTTATTTCCTTGTATGTACATTTTGACAACGAAATAGATTCACCACGAAAGACTCTCGCTTGCACAAGAAGTTTCGTCTTGTGATTTGATATAACCTCAAACATGCATCACTCTCCCCCCCCCAAATAATACATCTGGTTAATTGATCGTTTTATTTTCTTATGTGATTCTTTACTTGTTCTATTTTATTTTTTTAGAATACTAAAAACTTGCAAGAATTTTTGAGTAACTTCCTTGTAAAATTGAGTACTTCAATCAGATTCGGTCTAAATAAATCTTGGCCTTTGAGTCTAAAATTTGGACCCACGCCATCAAGATATGAATTATTTTCACAAATGTTAAGTGTTACTTTTTTTTCATAAATAATAACAAGTTTAATTGATCTTAACTTGACTAGTTAACCGTTTTAACATATCTCATGGGATTCTTAGCTCCTTTTCTTTAGGATAATCTAAATCCTAAATTACCTAGAATCATATAAGTAGAGTAGACTATTATTTGAAGTTAAGTTTAGCATTACTTTAATTAATAATTAGGCATCTTAATTCATCATCAAAAAAATTTAGATGGTGACTTCTTAAATTAATTAGTTTTATAAATCACCAATATATTGCACTCACTTGAATTAATGGGCTATAACAATAATAATTTATACAAAAAAACTTAAAAGAAAATATCAGAAGTATGAAGGACAGCAGTTGCCGCCGGAACTACACGAAATCCATGATATAACACTTCCGATATCAATCAATATATTGTATTCTCCCGGAGGAGATCCCAATTTTATTTTGTTTAGAGTCACATGATAAAAATAACCAGGAAAGAATAAAAAAGTTGATCAACATGGTGAGTCAGTAAGCATAAAAAAACCCATATAATGACTAATTATAAACACCATATCGTTGTCTCTAGAATAATATAGTGCTTTGAGACAACTTATAACAATTTAGTGTTCTTATAAAGTTGATAAGAAATTTAAGCGATTATATTGAGACAGTTTCACTCCAAGGAGAACCTCACAAGAAGAACAAGAAGTTTGTATTTAAAGAGACGGTGTGGTCTAATGCAAACTCTAGATGATCATGAAAACTCTCTTTTGAAATATCAAGTCAGTTATAACACAACATGTTTCTTAGTTCAGAGGCGGACCACATGTATTTGTGGGGGAGCACATGCACCAGTCAACTTCGAAAATAATTATGTGTGTATATGCATATCTATCTTGAGAAACTGGCAAAAAGTAAATATAATTAATAGTGTGTTGGGAATAAAATTGATTCCGTAAGGACCTATGGGCTATTAGAGACTTTTATTTGGGATCAAAGCCCAATAACCATTTTGTTATAAAAGACTAGGAGTTAGAAGAACGGTTATGCAAAAATATGTCGTAGCATTGTCTTTCGGTTATCTCTCTTTTTCCCCTAATTTTAAAAATTATTAATTTGGGGGGTGTTGTCGTGAATTCTTATTATAATGCCATATCTGTGAAAATTGTATTGATTTGGAGGGACCCACTGAGAGGGAAGATTCACACTATTAGTGAATGAACGCTTTTTCTGGAGGCAAATGCGACCTCTGACCCTTCTTAATGTATTGGAACTTACTATTCCATTGTTTGATTAGAGTAGAGGGTATTGGTGAAGGTTTTATATATTCTTGTTCATTGATAAATGATGAATAAGTTATATTCGATAACAATATGGGGTAAAGGAAGAATATGTTACATTGGCTAATTCTTGATATTGTGCCAAGATTATCAATGTTGGATTGTTGTTGTGAGAATTTTCTCATCTCATCGCGCATTTGCACTTTTTTTTATAATTGCATTGATGCTATACTACTGTTATGATAATGCCTTTTTGAAATGATGAGAAGTAGGGGAAGGGCCATAGACTCTGTGGCCAATTCTATAATAAAGGGTTAGGCCAGACTGTTAGGGAACTTCCATTTGTAAATTTATCTTTATCGTGCATGGTCACTATCTGTAGTACCAAGTTGTCGCATTTTTTTTGGGCCAAATGGAAAGGAATCAGATCGCGGTAGGTGGTAAGAAGGATGGCAGCCCTCGTTGTTTTGATCCGTTTTCTATTTGCCAGTTGTTGACACCAACAAGGGGTAGGGTAGATCACGGTGGTTGGAGTTAGGGGAGCGATCAGCCAGTTCTGGTATTTTATGGAAGTCTAGTCAAAGACCATGGCAGAGTTGTCTCTCCCAAGATAGAGAATTATGTTAGAGAGGACAAGGTTCCTCCAAAGGACGCTGCTGCACCATTGTTTTAGGACACTTTGTTGAGGGTGTTTGAAGTACTTGAGAATTCTTGTCAGGGTGGGGACGGGTAGGGACATCAGAGGGCTCTTAGACTAGAGTGGCACTCAGACTATACATAAAGGGACATACTCAATTTAGTTAAGGTCCGATAGGGAACCACCAGCAGGTCCTACGATTGAGGTTGATCCTTTACCAGGAGTTTAAGTTAAGGATGCCGCTTAAATTATGTTGACAGAGGATGAGCAATGCTGTTACAAGAAGTTCAGAAATATGGATCCACCTCCATTTTAAGGTGGAACAAGCGGGGATGTGCATGAGCTATTGAGTACATATAGAGAGTGTTGAGTTGGATGAGTCTCTGGGGTTTGTTATGCTATACTCTAGTTATGTAGGCCAACTAGGGAGTGGTGGAGAGTCTATTTATGATCTTTGTCGATTGGATCTTGATGTGCCCGTGTTTCGCAATACTTTAAATGCTTTTTCCTTAAGATTTGTATGTGTCTAGAGCCTTTTTGTAGTATTTTTAACATGAGTTTACCTTTGTTTTTACAGGAAAGATGTCCAAACCCAAAACGCAGAAGGCAGCTGAGATTTAGTGTATAGGTGACCCACGAAGGCCATCGACGGCCTGTCGTTCCATCGACGGACCATCGATTAATAGTTCAGGCATCTAGAGAAACTTAATGAAACCTGACCAAGTGTGGAGCTACAGAAGGATCGACGGACCGTCCGAATGAATTGTCGATAAGTTTAGAGATAGTCCTAGTACCGTAGATTAAAGAAAGTTTAAGTATGGAATGACGGAAGGCATCGAATAACCGTAGATGCATCGACGGACCGTGTTGTTGGTCCATCGATTGATTCAAAGAGGATGCTAGCTGAAGAATAAAAAAAGATGCTAAGTCTGGACTTACGGAGGCATTCGTCGGTCCGTCGTTTCATCAATGAGTGTCGTCGATTGCAGCCACATTTTTTGGATAAATTTCATTATTTTAATTCCTTTTAATTTAGAACTATGTTCTTATAAATAGAGTGTAAAAACCTCATTTTTTGGGTTCGATTCTATTACTATTGTTCCTAGTTTGTGTAACGACCTGTTTAGTCATTTTGAGCAGCAGATTTTATTTCTGGAAAATTGGCAGAGGCAACGGATGCCACGACGGGGACCGTTCATGGTCATCGACGGACCCCGTCTTTTTGTGGAGGGTCTCGTCTATGACACTTAGAAATTCTTAAATGGGTTACTGAAAAATCGACTCTCTGAACGCCACGACAGAAATGGACAGGCGGAACACATTCAGGCACGACGACCGTCACAAGACTTTTACTAAAATCAGCCTCTGACACTTGCGACGGCGCAGGAGGCAGTAGCAGGCACGACGGTCCAGTCACGGGCTGCGTAAATTCCCAATGGCGGGGTCGGATTTATGATTAGTTAATTTAAGGGGCGTTTTGGATCTTTCTTCTTTAATTATAAAGTAATGAGTGTAATGTTAATAAGTCTAATTATTGAGGGTTTTAAAAGAGGTAACCTAAGTTAATAGTGGTTATTAGTGCCATCCTTATAATTAATTATAAGCTATTAGGGTGAAAGAAGAGGGTTTGATAAGAAAAAGAAAAGAACAAAAGAGAGAGAGAGAATCGATCAAGGGACGGAGAAGGAAAGAAGAACGCAGCTTTGGGACAGATAGTTGTTGATCGCAATTCATCGGTGGAGGTAGGTATGGTTTTTTACACGATTCGTATGTAAAACTCTTAATAGCGAATGATATTCTTGTGTTGGGTTAGTATTACTGAAGTCTTCTTATGTTAGTGTGTGAGGCATGATTGATGTTATTTTACTAGATATATGATTGTGATGATTGAACACACGATGATGATGAAGCTATTGAATCCCAAATCTTAATGATGATGCTTGAATATAAAAGAAGGCTGATGAACTAAAGTGATGGGATGATGCAGCCTTGGTATAAAAGAAGGCTTGATGAATTAAATAGAATGGATTAGTGGATTCGGAGTGTAACGTACCGACACATAGAATTAAGTGGGATGGGTGTCAGAACCCGGACGTAGATGTAGGGGAGAGGATCGGGAGTTGTCACGTTTACCGGACAATTAGAATAGTGGGAGGGTTTCAGAACACGACACGTAGATTTAGGGGATAGGGTGTCACTGCAACGACCGCTAGATTCTAGGCGGTCGGGTGCACGAGCCAACACGTTAGAATTCGGGTATAGGAGTTGTCCGTTCCGACACATAGTAGTAGGGGATCGTAGGTCAACGTTCCGACACCATAGTAGTAGGGGATGGAGTGTCACGTACCGACCACAAGAGAATAAAGATAATGGAATCTTGAAAGATGCTATATATACTCAATCTAAAGAACATGTTATCACAAATGAGTTGGTAGGGAGGCTTGGTCCTTACAGATATGTCGGTGATGCTATAACTGATTGGTTTACTTGTTGTTGCTCACATGTTAAGAATATTAGTTGATTTTTATGATGTTATCTGAGAATATTGTTTTCGATTTTGAGTTGGCGATGATACCTAATCAGTATTGTGTTTAGGACCCCCCCTACTTTTGATGTTTTCTTTGTTTGTTTATTTTGGAAGTACAGCAAAACGTGTCGTATCTTCGATCACTCAACAGTAACTCTAGCAAGTCTTCATTACTCGGATTATCAGGGTGAGCTAATGCTTTAGCTTGGAACGGATCTTCTTCCTCAGGTCTTGATGCCTTGAAGTTTCGGATAGACTAGCTTTTATTTGTTTTAGTTTTAGCATACTCTCTATTTAGTAATTTGATCATTAGATATTTGTGGTTGATGACTTCAGATTTGGGGAAATAATAGAGTTGAATTTTAGAACCGTTTATTGAATTGTCTTTTATTTCATGAGTTTAAGTCTTCAGCATTGCTGTAAGGTTGATATTAAATTGAAATGATCAAGGTTTAATTGGTTGGTTCGCTGAATAGGAGGGAAATGTTTGCGGTGCAACGCGGCTCGGTTTGTGTCGTGACAATTGGTATAGAGCATTAGGTGCGTGGTCTCATCACACAGGAACAGGTCTAGTCGGAGTCTTAAGGAATGGTAGGGGGGACGCCTTATTATTTTCTGTGAGAGGCGATTCAGGAAGTAGGAACAACTTCCATTCTTTTTTTCTTTGTTTCGTGCTTGCTATTACTTGGGATCCAATTGGTTATCTAGGTGATACCAAAATTGGTATCTGACCATCTTCACTCTATTTCCAGATGGTTAGAACTGAGCAACACTACTGCACACATTCAACATCAAGTCAAGACAAGATTGATATAAGCCAGCAACGGGGCGGCTGTAGCTCGAAGTGGAACAGTGGTAAGAGACCGCGGGTAGAGGTCGTGGGGACGTTCTAGAGATGAGAGGAGAGCACCTAGCCAATCTGGTTGAATAGGGCGGGACGCCTCCACCGAACATGAGGAAAAGTAGTAAGAGAAGGCGGAGGATGGGGAGAACATAGAATGAAAAGTACAGAAAGATCCTCTCCCCCTAAGAATGAGGAAATGCCCCCCAACCTACCCCAGAGTGATCAATCGAGGTTCTCGCCTTCTCTTAGTGGGTTGTATGATCAGGGTCAGGAACCCCAATGTTTTCGCGACCAACACCTCCGGTTGCAGAGGTACAACATGCAGCCAACTATGGCCCCTCGTATGGATGCCTCATTGGAATGGCACGTTTCCACGCCGGACTAATGGGCCTATAATTGACAAATGATCAGCATGAATCTTTCAGTAAGTTCTTGAAATTGAACACCTCAAGTCTTCAAAGGGTGCAGAATCTGAGGATTGCTTACGATTTTTGGTGACGTCCATGCGCTAAACAACGATGGGGTATAGTTAAACGGTTTTGCGTGTTGAGGTTAATGACCGTTACACCAGTGTCAAGGGAACCAAATGTGGTGACCGCGTCACAACGGTGAGTGTCAACCCAAACAGAGGCACCACCTATGACTTGGGCCTCATTATCTCGCTTGTTTATGGAGAAGTTAGTAATCTCCCCGGATCTTTGAGAGGATAGAAAGGGATGAGTTTCTTGAGCCTAGATCAAGGTGGTAGAGGAGGGCAGGGTAAATGCATATGAGGCTACGTTCGTGCACTATCAGATATGCCAACCAAACATGTTTCAGTCCACAGAGAGGATTGCCGTTTGTGAAGGGGGTTGAGATCAGGTGCGAATTTCAGCTTTACAGTAGCGGCCACAGCGAAATCTTTTCCAGATGTGTAGACTTCGTAGTAGAGGTGGGGAGAAGGGTGAAAACCAGATGAATTCACCATGCATCGACATCAAAGCGGTTTCAAAAGGGGGTGAGTTTAATGGGTTCTTACTTAGAGGACAGGGGGTTCGGAGGTTACTCAGTTCGACCCATCAGTCTTCACTACAGATGTAGTTGGGGGGGGGTCCCCCTCACACGGTCAACATTTCTCTGAGAGACCCATGCGTGCATCTAGAGAGTGTTATGGAATGTGGGAGACGGCTATTAGGAGGAATTGTCCAAAAAACAGGTATAGTATTTAGGACCCCCCAATAGCAGATGGTAGAGTGTGGTCATGGTAGAGGCCGTATTCTGGAGGGGTATGATGGCGAGGATGGTGGTCACCCAAAACGGCGGGGGGGGGCAAAACTGGAGCCATACATTCATAACATGGTAGGGGGAAACGGAACAAACAAACGAAAAAAGGCCCATGTAGTTGCTTTTCCCTTGGGGGGGATCGGAGGCGGAGACATCTGAGATTTTCATCACACGGTAATCTTCTGGTTGTGATTGCATGGTTCCGGTATTGTTTGATCCCGGCTCCACATTTCTATGTATCTTCCTCATTTGCTATGGTCTAAATTTACATGGAAAAATTTTGACTTTGTATGCCTATTCAGTTCGTTTTCTACTCGGTGGGTGAGTCTGTGGGAGTTGAAAAGGTTGGTATATAGGTTTTGTTTGGTGAGCTTTGTGTGGGGAGGGAAGCAACACTATGTAGATTGGTTGATCTTTAAATGGTTCTTTGATTTTGATGTAATTCTGGGGTATGATGGCTTCTCCGCCATTTGCCGATCTTGATTGTAATGCTAAAACGGTGAGTTAGCCCAAGCCCCTGGGGGACAGATCCGTTAGTGTAGGAGGGTACTACACTCAATCGGGTGTATTCATCTCCTTTCTGTGCTAAGGATAAGAAAGAAAATGGTTAGTAAAGGGTGTTTAGCTTTTCTGGCACTCTCAGAGGATGGGACAATACCCAACTACCTTCGATTGAGTCGTTTTCGGTGCCTGGTTGTGTCGTGAAGGTCTTGATGTGTTCCCTGCAGATCTTCCTGGTATGCCACCAGATAGGAAAGTTCGACTTCTGCATGATCTTGAACGGTATCTATCCCAGTTCTATACCCCCTTATCGCAATGCTAAACGGAGTAAGAGAGTTAAAAGCCCAACTTCAAGAGTTGTTGAGCAAAGGCTTCAGGGACAAGTGCATCTCCTTGGGGTTCTCATGTTTTGGTTGTAAAGAGAAAGAGGGGAGTTTCGGATGGCNGCTTGAAAGTGTCGCCAATAAAGGGTGATGAGGTTTGGTACAAAGAGACAAGCTTAGTCAAGGTATATGGTCCCATTGAGATTTGAGCGAAGTAGGGAGGTGGTCCTTTATGAATTAGCTTTGCCTCCAGCACTCTCTGGAGTAGTACATTCGGTGTCCATGTTGTCGATGTTGAAAAGGTACCATGGGCCGATGGAACTACATTATCCGTTGGGGGATTCAGTTTTGCTGATGAGAATTTGTCTTATGAGGAGGAGCCCCTGTTGCTATTCTAGATAGAGAAGTTCGCAAGTTGAGGTCAAGAGATTGCATCCATCAAGTGCAAGGAAGACGCCCGTTGAAGAAGCTACTTGGGGAGAAGGAGGCAGATATGCAAGAAAGATACCCACATTGTTTACAGATACTTCAGGTACTTCCTTTCACTCTTGTTTTCTTCTTGTGATCGTTCTGAGGCGAACGATAGGTAATTGGTATTCTTGTATACGACCTGTTTAGTCTTTTGAGCAGCAGATTTTATTTCTGAAAAACTCGGCAGATGGCAACGGGCCACTGCCCGTCATGGTTCAGACGGACCGTCGTGGAGGTCTCGTCCCATGACACTAGAAAATCTGAAATTGGGTAATAACTGAAAATAGACTCTCTAAACGCCCGACGAAATGGCCAGGAGGACCGTACATCAGGCACGCCGGTACCTTGTCACAAGAGACTTTTTACTAAACTCAGCCTCTGACCCTTGCGACGGGACAGCAGGAACCGACCGTCAGGCCGACGGCCCCGTCAAGGCTGCGTAATCCCAGGCGGGGTGGGTCGATTTCTGATTAATTTAATTTAAGGGGCAATTTGGACTATTTCCTGCTTTAATTATAAAAGTAATGGTTATAGGTTAATAAGTCTAATTACATTGAGGGTTTCAAAGAGGTAACCTTAGGGGGAGTTAATTATGGGTTATTAGTCGCCATCCTTTTTATACTTAATTATAAGAGTATAGGGTATAAAAGAAAGAGGGTTGAAATAAAGAAAAAGAAAAAGACACAAGAGAGAGAGAGAATCGATTCAGGAGAAGGAAGACGCAGCTTTGGAAGATAGCTTGTGATCGCAATTCTCGGTGGAGGTAGTTATGGTTTTTTACACTTATTTCGTAGTGTAAACTCCTTAATACGAATGATAGTGGTTGGGTAGTATATAAGTCTTCTTTATGGTTTGTGTGTGTTGCATGTGATGTGATTTATATATATATGATTGTGATGAAACAAGCATGAGTAAAGTATTGAATCCCAAACATGTGAAAAACACTGAATCTACTGTTATGATGATGCCTTGATATAAAAGAAGGCTTGCAATGAACTAAAGTGATGGGATGAGACGCTTGTATAAAAGAAGGCTTGATGAATTAAATAGAATGAGATTAGTGGATCCGGCATGCACTGTACCAGACACATATAGAATTAGTGGGTGGGTGTCACGAACCGACAACGTAGATGTAGGGGATCGGGTAGTGTCACGTACCGACACAGTCTGGACATTAATGTGGACGGTGTCACGAACCGACACGTCGAGTAGGTCTGAGGTACGTACGAAGAATCGTGACGGGTGTCACGACCGACACGTAGATTAGGGGATGGGGTCAACGACTATAGATGGGGGGGTGTCACGAACCGACACGTTCGAATTAGGGGACTGGGTGGTTCACGTTTTTCCGACACAATAGTAGTAGGGGATCGGAGTGTCACGTTCTGCACGACATAGTAGTAGGGATCAGGATAGAGTTGTCACGTAACCGAAACACAGAGAAGGAATAAAGATATGAAATCTTGAAAGAGCTAATATACTCAATCTAAAGAACATGATCCCAAATGAGTATGGTATGGGCTTGAGTCCTCACAGATATGTCGGTGATGCTATAAATGTGTTTGTACTTGTTGCTACATTCCCACCTGTTAAGATATTAAGTTGATTTTAATAGTTATATGAGATATATTGTTTTCTATTTTTGAGTTGGTCCGAGATGTACCTAATCAGTACTTGGTGGTTGTACTGACCCCACTAACTTTATGTTTTTCTTTTGTTTATTTGTGGAGGTAACAAAAAACAGCAAACGTTCGTCATCTTCGACTCAACGTAACTCTAGCCAGTCTTCATTACTTCCGGATATCATGGTGAGCTAATGCTTTAGCTGTACTGGATCTTCCTTCCTCATGGTCTTGATGCCTTGAGTTTCGGACCTAGCTAGCTTTATTTGTTTTAGCTTCTGTAGAATACTCTTAGTTTATGTATATTTGATCATAGATGTCTTGTGGTGATGACTTAGATTTTGGGGAAATAATAGATGTTGAATTTTTAGAAGTGATTGATTGTCTTTTATTTATGAGTTTACATCTCCGCATTGCGTTATGTTGATATTTAAATTGAATGATAAGGTTAGATTGGTTTGGTTTGCTACTACGGAGGGTAAATTTGGTGCCAGTCGGGCTCGGTTTGGTCGTGACGTTTGTACTTGGAGATTGGGTTTGCCACTTTAGCATTAATTCAAATTTTGATTGGTTTTCAAGTCACTTATGGTATTTTAGCGGAATTTCTGAATGTTCTTCGCATTTGTAAAAGTAATTTCAGTTTATTGTTTAACAACTAGAATTGTTGTTTCATAGCAGAGTAAATAAATCTACACTAGGGTGTGCGCGAACCATGGGTGATTAACAAAGTAAACCTAGCCTTTAATATGAATTCTCAATAGATTATTGATGTATTGAAAACCATTCATTTAGAAGTCTTTTTAACGAGTGCACACATTAGAACTGCCTTATTGCAATTGTTGACCAAAGAGGTAGTAATAAGAAAAGAATATCAATAGATTAGTGGCGATCACGATCTAATAGGCTAGACTCGATTGGTTACGACAGAATAACTAAGTCTCATAGAAGGTGATGTTAATATGAAGTATAAAGGTTAAGGGTTGGGTAGTAGCATATACACATGTAGTAGGACGAAGGTACGGGGTGTGAAAATTTTAGATGCCGGACCATGGATTTAGAGATAACTAATTATAAGTTTGAATGCAAAACACTAGAGAGAAAGAATTGTTATAGCTCTAGAATACGACGTATGAACTATCGGAAACCCCTTATAACCTAGTTCTCTCATAACTGATAAAAAACCAAAGCTTTAGTCCTGTTACTGTTTAATTAGAGTTGAGCATTTTCTTCACGAAACCCCCCTTTTACATCATTTTCGGGAAGAAGAACTTGGGCTAAATAGAAGTAGTAACTTGTTACATTGACGTTAAATCTAACCATTCTGCATGTGGGACGACCCCAACCGACTAGTTGGGTCTTTACTTGATACGACCGCTTATATTCTAAATATTATGTTTTCCAAACATAGTTCTAAAGATGATGATCCTATAACCACAACTCTTCCGTACGGTATCTCATCAGCACAACCAATTTATGTGGATATTACACAATCATATGACTTTTTATAAACGATTTAATTGACAAATGAAAAAATTATATTTTGTTATAATAATTTTTCTTTCTTAAATTTTCCACTATGTTGGTTATGTATAAATGTCGCTTAGTAGGGTCAAAAGAAAGTATAGACAATGCTTTAAAAATAGAGATAAACCTGAATATACCTTAATTGTCAAGTGTACAAATGTTCAGATCATGATTGTCGATCATACACACACCCATAACACATTCCATACATAGACATGTATCGATTGTTTAAAGGGTCTATATATTTTGATAAAAGTAAATATTTACTTATAGAAATTTTACAATGCTCACATATGATCTTTTATTAATTATTTAAGGACTGTTAGGTAGAGTGTATATTCATATAATGTTTGTATTAGTCATTTTTGAATTACTTATACTCAGATTATTTCATATGGATAGTTTGGTTAAGTGCATTAAAAAAATTATTATTATTATTAATAAAAATAATAATAACAATAATATGCATGATAATAATAATAATATTTATATAAAAAAGAGTAGTGGGCCCGCCTATGTGGCGCCACCACAAGCAAGAATTTCCTTTTAATTTTATTTATTTTCAAAACTAGTCTTCTTCTTTAGTAAAAATATATGACTTTTATAAAAAAAGAATTGTGACTTTAATAAAGAATTGTGACTTTTATGAAAGTTGTGATTTTTATGAAAAGTTGTGACCTAAATGAAGGAGTTGTGCTTTCTAAATTGTGACTTTTAAAGAAAAGTTTATGAACTTTTATGAAAGGTTTGAACTTTCCTGAATGTTGCAAACTTTTCCAAATAGTTTTTTAACCTTTCTACTAGATACAATAAATAGTTGTTCACACACCCTTTTTTTGTCACAAATAGTGGGCATTTCCTCTAATTTAAAACAACCCAAATTTCTGTGGTTTCTTCTTCTACTTTCGTAAATTAAATATTTGTGTACTTTGCTCATGTTGAGCGACTACCTTGACACAATTGTTTTTGTATAAATGAGTTGGTGATAAACTTTGTTCCATCTTGAGAGATATAATTCTTTAAACCTCTTATAATTGGAGGATTAGTTTCGATAACGGGGACGAGTGTGATTCATGGACCACTTTTTTTCCTTTTTAATTTATCTCTTTTTCCACATAGTATCATGTTTTGTTTTTTTTTACATCTCATTCATTTTTGTGATGATTGAATTGTTTATTTTTGAGTCTGTTTTTTAAAAACTCTCTTTTTATGTTTCTTCAAAGTTAATGTCTTCAATTTATTTGAACATATCACATATAGTACCCTATATTAAACCTATACAATATAGTGCAAAAGAATAATTATTGTACTCAATTCAAGAATTTATGTTTTCATATTCTCTATTAGATTGTATAATTTCAAAGTACTATATATAAGCTTATATTTGTTATTGTAACATCAGATAATGAATTAATTTTCTCCTAACACATATATCACAATTATATAACTATGCACACTTAAATGTTCTTTGTACATTACTAATGTGTTTGTATACATTTCTTATTTTTCGTCTTTATTTTCCTTTTCATTTGATTAAAGAACCAATGATTTGATTATTTGTAAATACTTCATTCATTGGGAGGTTCTTTGGTTTGATATAATGAAAAATATCATATTCCTTTGGAATATTGGTACTATTTTTTATAAGAGGAAACCCTAGGACTGCTAACGTGCGCCACCGAACAAACAAGAATTCCATTTTAATTTACTTATTTCCAAAATTAACCTTTTCCTTTCATGAAAAGTCACAACTTTTATCAAAAGATGTAACTTTTTTGAAAAGTTGCAGCGTTTATTAAGAGTTTCAATTTTATGAAAGGTTGTAAGATCTATGAAAGGTTGTGACTTTTTCAAAAAGTTGTGACCTTTATGATAAAACACAATAGACATTCGTTCATAATACTCATTATTGTTTATAAATAGAGGGGTTTCCTCTAATTTAAAATATCAAAAATGTTGAACTTCTTCTTCTTCTTCATTGTTAAACATTTTATTCTTCTTCTGCATAATTAAATATTTGTCTACTTTCCCTGCTTTTGAGTAGAATCACTACAAGGATACATTGTCCATTCAGTAGGCAATGTGTATTTCCTTTATGTTTCTTTATTGCTAGTCAGACCTTGGTTGTTTTTCTTACTGTCATTAATTTATGTGTATGATGTTAATTGTTGTTTTTGAGTGCATGTTTTTAACTTAGATGTTTATGTTTATCTTTCTAGAAAGTTATTGTTATCAGTATTTATTAGTACAGACTATATATAATCCACCTACCTAAGATTCACATTTTTAAAGAATACATTTATTCACAACATTCTCCAAACAAATCTTTTCTTCTCCAATAGATCAAGCCTAAAAATTTATATGAGTTTTTGTTGTTGGCATGATAATGTTAATATTAATAAGAGTGAAAAAAATAGAAAGTCAAATGATAGAATTAAGACTAGAAATTAATTATAATTATATGATACACAATGATGACTATTCTCTAACACCAAAGTAATTTGTTGAACTTTTTTCCTTTATCCCTTACTTCTCTTTAATCCTTTAAAGGATTGCTTGATGTTTTGTTTGTACACAATTTCAATTATAAAAACTATCATAACTATATTACATATGAAATTTGGATTTTGGAAAATACATTATAACTACATATAAATATTGGTATATTATATGATTATTAAACCTTTTCTCTTGATAAACACATTATTTATATGTATATATTTTAAAAATATTTAATATTTTGAATTTAATTGATAGTGTTATACTAAAGAATTTTGCAAAGAAGAAAATTCAAAAAAATATTCATGTGACTCTCTAATCAAAGACACCATGTAACCATGGTAAAATGAAATTATGTAAACTTGGAAAAAATAGTGTTATCATTTGTAATTTTTCCTTTTCTTTTAATAAAACAAATTGTAAGCTAGAAGTGAATAGTCTCTATACTCTTAAAAAACCTATATAAAAATACTATACATCAAAATACAACGAAAATTCTATCTAATAAAATCTACAGACGAATGTTCTAATGGCAGTGAAGCCGGGCCCATTTACTAGTAAGCATAATATACACTTCATTAAAAGATACACACTTATATTTTATACACAGTTTAAGAGAAGGATTGACTCGATAAAAAACACTTAACAGAAAGCGTACCAATCTCTGTCTTTTTTTGATTGATCTATATTATATCACTACTAATTAGATACTGATGACACTAAATTGATCAAATGTTGTCCACTCAACAAAAAAAGTTGTCTCCCCGGTGCTTGATAGCAGTAGCTTAACCAATTCAATAAGCCTTCTTAAGATTTTGGTTGTGTGTTCACAATGTAGTTCTCCTCTTTGTGTCCGGTTCTGTTCCAACAAATTGACAATTTCCTTTCTTTTCTTCCTGGGCTCTTGCTCTTTAAATTCTCACAAACACCTTTGAAACGTTTTCTTCATTTTTTTCCATGCTTGGTATTGACCGAAAGAATCTTCACATTAAACAACTCTTCTTGAACACACCATTTCGACTCGAGAGGGACAACATTAATAGAATATAAGTATGTAAGGAGGTATGATACAACTTTATACAAAGGCGAAGAGTAGTCATATTTGCTCATACCATACTCATTGTCCTGCTTCGATCACAAAATAGCCATCGCATGACCACAAGGTATCTTGATCAAGTCATATTACCTACAAGAGCATTTCTTTTTCCAGTAGGTCCACATAGGTGGTAACACCTGCACCGAACACGATAAATTGATTATCGTCACTAATTACGTTCTCCACATATAAGGATTCACCCTCGATCATTTTTTTCTAGTAATTTTTTTGGCAGAAGGCACTATTTGATTATCCATTAATTTGAATATATATGCATGCCTACCAAAACAATTCTCCAAATCTCTTAGCAATCACATTAAATATTGATGGCACGGGATAATCTCTTTCATGTTTCAACATACCATTCAGTGACTCGGTGATATTTGTGATAATCAGATCACATCTATTGCCAGGAAAATGTGCCCTGCTCCACTTCTCAAAACCGATATCATACTCAATGAAGACGGCTACTAAGGGACATTTGTTTCTTGAAATTCCGCCCATGATTGGTCAAGAAACTTTTCCAAATAATAAGCCTTTTGGTCCGCATTTTAAAAAGTAAAAGGATCACAGTTATCTCAATAATGATTATTTACACAAAGATTTTCACCCAAGGTTGCTGATATAATATCTGTGGTGAGCATGATTGTAAATGTTCGCAATGTCGTTGGCGATACTCTTGTGTCTATCTGAGATAAAACAAAAGTCCAGTTCATCGACCACAATCTCCTCTAGCTTCTAAAAGAAGAATGTCCAAGATGCATTATTCTCTTTGTCCACCACACAAAAAGCAATTGGATATACATGATTCTTCGTATCTTGTGCAACAACGCTCAATAACACACCCTTGTTCTTACCATGTAATGAGTTCCATCAACCGCAATTACCTTTCTCATGTGGGCAAATCCTTTAATTTAAGCACCAAAGGCCAAGAAATAATACATGAACCTATGGATATTCTTGTTTCCCATGATAGAATAGCTAGAACCAACATTATGTCTCTCAAACATGTAGAAAAAAGCCGGTAAGAATGAATATCCATTCTCTACTATCCCTCAGACCATCTCTTTGGCAACCACGCCTCCGTTCCAATATTTCCAATAACTTGGACTACAACAAAAAGAATTAAACATAGCCCTTTAAATCTCTTTAACATTTGGACCCTTGCCATCACAATACATATATACACAAAGTGAAGCAATGACGTTGATTGAGAGTTTTCTATGGATACTATTGGCATGTTCAAGGACATAACTATGATCGTCAATGTACTTATAGATACAAAATCTATCTGAACACTCATACTTTCTAGCCCGCAACATCTATGCATAATTCTGAGATACACATTTCACCTTTAAATATTTAGTACAACTCCTCAAAGTAACTAAATCAAAAGACTTTTTTGCCGCTGCTTTGGATAATAACAATCGCAACTCATTCTTGTTACTGAAGTATGATTGATGCATAAATTAGTTCCATCGAGGAAGAAATGGTTGGATTATGATCCCAATTCGTTCTTCTTCTCCCTGCATTTCTTCACACCATTCGTGTTCGGGATCTTCAGCATCTACCGACTGATTTTCCACATTTTTGAATCATCATGTAATTTAAATTGTGTGATCGCCCAAACTTTCATTTGTATGATCACCCAATATATAATTTCCAATAGAATCATTGTTGTTGTCAAATGAATTTGTTGGTTCAACTGGAGGCCTCAATGTAGGCCTACAACCATAAATACCATTATCTAACATGTACAAGCTAACATTCTGATCATTATTCATGAATGTGAGATGTATTTTTCCTTCCCATTTATTTGATAGATAATCACCAAGTCATTTGGCTCACAAGTTAACTCACCGGCCTCAATTACGCTTGCAATCATATCGTCATATGAAACTTGGCAGTGTAACACAATGGGCATTGTCGTCTTACTAAAATATTTCCAATTCTAATTTTTGGGAGATATAACATCTTATAACTAGAATTAACTATAAATAATCTAAGAAACCAAGAATAAGTAAGGAAATATGGAAAATTTCCACATTTCAAAAGTGAGTTTTGGTTATTTTCAAACGTCCATAACTTCCATCTAAGGAGGATTTTGGGTGAGTTCCCCAAGACTTTCCAACAACGCCAAGTTTGTGAAATTTCTAGGTTGTATGAGAGAGATATGACTATCGGAAGTTGGATGGTTAGGCAAAGGAAATTCCAAATTTGAATCTGTTAAGGGTGTTTTGGTATTTTCAAAAATCATTATTAATTTCATTTTTGGGGTAATAAGTTGAGGTCTAAACCGATCCCATTCAGTTTACATATTTAGAAAATAAGTTAGGGTAAGAACACAAAGAATTCATTGCGTAGATTTCGTCGAGGGTGATCCCTATCAAGGTATGTGAGACATTCAGTGATGGTTCCTTTCACGCACACCCAATTGTTTCAATTCAGCAAAGTTTGAATTAGTGAATGATGAATATAGAAGTTTTTGTCGAAAGATTGTGAAATTATAGTTGGTTGAATTGTAGTTCATCTCTTGTAGTTTTAATCCATGTTTCAGGACTGTTTTTGGGTCTAATCTGTTGGGTAATGAAGAATTTTGGGATCTGAAGCATTTGGGGTGGGATTTGTTGGAGTTTAGAAGAGTTAGAACTGAAAATTGGAGAATAAAGGTCGGAAATCACATCTGACAAGATCTGACAAGACCTGGGGTGCCGCTCCTGCGGGGGCCTCTCAGGGAAGCCTCTGATTGCATAAAGACAGCTAGAGCACCAAGGGGAACCTCTGTCCGTCAGTCTTTGTCACTCGAGCTTCTCAGAGTGCTAAGGCTCCGTAGAGACCCCGTTCTCTCCCAATCTTTTCGTACTAGTTCCTAAGTGATGTACCCTTCATTCCTAGTTGATTCCAACACTCTGGACTAGCATCAACATCAATGAATCATCCAGCAAATGAGCGTGGGGGGGGGGGGGGTAAAAATGATCCTTGAATCCATATTAAAATCAAGGGAAGTATTATCAAAGTCAGAAAGTAAGAACTCAAGAGTCTAAAGCTACGCTATAAGTGAGTAAAGTAAGTTTTACAAGTTCATAGCTTACTAAAATTTTTAATGCGTTTTAAGTCTCAAGTTCGATTTAATAAAAAGAGTAAAAGGTTGAGTTCTTTCTCAACAAGAATAGGGAACTAGTCTTCCCTAAGAGTTAAAGTTTCAGTTACTTAAGAGTAAGTAGGTTTGAGTTCCTTATCTCCAATGCTAATAAGAAAAGAGGGGGGGGCTAAGTCAGTGTGCTCACCTAAATAATCCAAGATGCCCACGATGTTTTTACATTAAGGTTAAAAGGGAACTAATCTGTTTTAAAGATTTTTGAACTAAAGAGGGGAACATTGTTTCCAAAAAGAGCCTTTAAGCTAAAGGGTTCAGTAAGTTATCTAAACACAAAGGAAGGAAGTTTTAATAAAAAACTATAAGCTAAAGTATGTTTTGGGAGTAGTATTGAGCACCATGTAAACAATGTAGTCATCATAGGTATTAACGTGTCATACTTTTTAGATGATCACGTAAGGTTAGCCAGTGGATTTACTAGGTAGAGGATATTCTATACGACGGCAAAATTATAGAACAGTAATAGCAGCGTGGGCAAGACGCTATATCACTACTTAGGCTCATAGTGATGGTTATCGGTTTGAGAAACTCCCACAGACACTCATATCCAGTCCTACCCAGGGTGTAAGCTCGGGGCATGATAGGATTCTCCTCCCATACTCCCATACAGTCCACCAGCGATGACAAATTCAACTATTTTCATTATTCACTACAAATATCTATAATATATTATAATATCAGTTATGACGTACAAAATCTGTACGAAAACGCGGCTGGATGAATCTTGGTTCAAAATTCAGCTTCTGCAATGGCGAAACATGTTTTTAATGCTTTTAAACTACTAAAATGTATTGTAATGAGTCATCAAGTGATTATTGTGAAAGATTTCTCAAATTTATGGTAGGAAACTAATTTTGAAGCTTGGGTTTGAAAGAAATGGAGTAAACATGAATATGGAGTAGGAGATGATGATTAATTTACCTTGAAAATGGATATCTTCATCACAAAACTCGCCGGAATCGACAAATTGCCAGCAGAAAAAATGAGCAAAAACGAGCTGCAACTTCCCTGTTTTCGCTTAGAGACTTTGTTTTTTCTAATCTAAATTATAAAAATTAGAAATAAATATATTATTCCAAATATGTTTGAAGGGGGGACTAAAGTGGAGATCCAACGAAAGTTGGTGGGGTCTTTGTATGTGTCAAGTAAGGCACATTGGTGATGTCATTAATAGTGGGTGTACCACTAATTTTTCAAGACTTGTGACTTAATGTCACATTAAGTCTTTAAGGTGGCTATTTTGCCAACTCTCCCAAGTATCTAATCGCAAGACAAGAACTCAAAACAATGTAATAATATCTAACCCCCCACCCCCACCACCCCAAAAAAAACAAGGCTTACATCCCCTATTTATATAAAAAAAATCTAAGTTAAAAAGGAAACAAAATAAGGAAATAAACTGCAGGACGTATAAGTTCGAAATACATAAGCCTATATCAAGGTGAACTTTTCTTTTTTACATTATTTTTCGTATTACATGTTCCTCCTATTATTGAATAGTAGTATTATTATTTTTTGTTATATGATGGAGTCAACAATACAAGAGAAATCTAGAGTAAAGCTGCAAAAACATGAAATTAATCATTGGCTCCCAAATAGGTAAAGGATGAATAAAATTATCTCTAGCATATGATAGATGGTGCTAGCCCGAGTAACATCATATGTGCCAGAGGTTATAGATACGTTCACAGGCAATAAACCTAAATAAAATAAAAACTTTTTTTAAGTCATGAATAACATCAAATTTATTTAACAATATAGAAATCAAATTGTAAAATTTCAGAAAATGTACTTTTCTAGTGAAGAGCCTATTAGGTTTTAAGAATATGTATTGGGGTACAAAGGCATCCCAATGCCCAATATTGAGTAAAATTGGGCATGTTAGAGAATATTGGCTTAAGGGTGTTAGCCAATTCCTATGTATTAAGACATACTTTTATGTTCAAATTCCCCAATCCAAGCTTGTTTAGGAATTGTACCTTCAATGAAGACCCTAAGCTAAAATATTAATTAGTTAGTTGTGCACATTAGGTACGAGGCATCCAAAAGTCAATCCTAGGTACCATAGCACATGCTTATTAAAAATGATCGTGTAGATTAAGAAGTGTCCAGGGACATTGTGAGAATCCTTAGGACAACAGGAAATGCACAGCAACACATGTGCAAGCACATGTGCTAATCGGCCAATAGAAAAGCCCAATCGAATTCGGTTAGGGCAGTTAGGGGAAGGCACACGTGTGGGGTCAATCCATGTGGAGCCTAGCTTCCTAACCAACTCTAGGCTCTAACTAACTTACCTAATTAGCTAACTAACCTATGTCAAACAAAAATAAACTAACTAGTGCACCCGACAACCTAAAACCTAACCGGGTGACACTAACCTAGTAACTAACTCAAGAAACATCCTACTACCTAACCTAGGATGGTCCATAGCGGTTGGTTATGGTCCTAGTGACTTGGGGGTATTTTAGTAATTACCCTAGGTCACCAAATTAATTAAATTAGAAAGTTAATTAATTAAATTAAATTAAAAATCAAGGCCGAACCCTTAGCTAATTTTCAGATTTGGCTAAGTCAAATGCTTTTCTATTTTTAATCATTTTAGGAGGAGCGTTTTGGTAATTAGCCAATTGATTTATTTAATCAACTTAATTAACCTAATTTGAATTAGTCAATATCAGTTCCAAAGACTTAGAATCATGTTCAAACACAAGAAACTCACGACTGAAAAAAGTGAGCAAAACGCAAGAAAAACAGAAAATACTCTCGAGTTCTCTTAGGCGATTTCAACACTATTCTTCAAGATTTTTCGTGCAAAGTTCAAGGTGATCTTCATAGATTCAATTCTACAGTAAGGTATGGGTTTTATATCTTGGATTCCTTTCTCCAAGAGGCTTTTCAAACGTTTTGAATTCAAGAAAATGAAACTAGGGTTGTTCCCAATGAAACGAATGTTCATCTCCCTAGTTCTCCCTATTTCCAATTTTAATAGTATGTATAATGCAAATCTCGAGCATGTTGTTGGTATGTGGTGCTACTTGATCATTATGTTTAGATTTCATAGATTAATAATGTTGAATGAGACCTATAGGTAGATCCGTATGATTAGAGTATTATTTACATTAGATAAAGAATGTTGTAAAGCCTAATTGTGTTCGAGAAGATGAAATTTGTTAAGAGTTGTTTATGATGTTTAGTTTACTATTAAAAGTTGGCTTGATTGAAATAATGAGATTACTATAGTATAAACATGAAGTTAAGTGAATTGGCTCATGATATTCTCATGACCAGTGTTCAGTGAAAATTTTGTTTATGCCAATAAATTGGCTTACAATGTTATTTCCAAAATATGATATAGAATTGGCTAATGAATAAGTTATACCAAATTAATCATGACCAATGTAACTCAATTAAACTCATAACATAGGGTGTGCCAATAATTGGGACAAGTCCCAACATACCCTTTACACACGAACTTGTAAACATAATAGTATTTTTAATAAGTCCTTATAACTTCCATAAAGAATGGTATACGACTATCGATTAATGTTCAACAAGATAAGGTGAGTAATGAAATAGCTAAAAGCTATGAGTTATGAAATTGACCTAATAGAGAGTGTTAAAGGAAGTGAGACTAGTCTCACTCATACTTAAACGATTATGACAAAGATACTGACATAAGAGGGTGTTAGAATTCGTACATAAGAGGGTGTTAGAATTCGTGAGACAAGTCTCACTCACACCATAATGATAATGTGAGACTTAAGTTCACATTCATCAAGTAAATAAAGGGGTGACAAGTCATCCATTATGTTAAAGATACTCACATAGGAGGGTGTTAAAAATCGTGGGACAAGTCTCATTAACACCATGATGAAAATGTAAGGTTTAAGTTCTTATTCATCAAGTAAATAAAGGGATGACAAGTCATCCATTGAGTTAAGCATACCTCATATTAGAAGCAAGCTTCCATAATGTATGAGTCAACTCTAAAAGTTATAAAGTATAAGAAATTGAGAAAAACACCGATAGACAAGCAATGAGCTTGTGCAAGCACATATAAGCCTCATGAGATGAGGCTACCACCAAGGTGGATAAGAGTCTCCGAAATCTCGTAGTCTTTGAACTATGTTTCAAGCATAGGAACTAGCCAGTGGATTCCACATAAGAGAGATAGGTACTATTCAGTTCCATTTTGGCCGGTGAACCACCTTTTTTCAGTGTGGGGCAGACACTTGATCTAAGGTTTAGCTCACACGATCTATGTCGGTCAAAGGCTCAAGAATGTATTCGGTTTTACTTAGCCGTGAACCACCACATTTCGGTGTGGGGAAGACATTAGACTTGGTTTCAGTTTAGTCGGTGAACCACCCCTTTTATGTATAAGGAACACACTGGATTTCATGTTAGCTCATATGATCTAGGTTAACTTTGACCGGTGTACCACCTCTTTTAGGTGTGGGGAAGACATTGAATTTCATGTTAGCTCACATGATCTTAATGATAAAGATTGCTTTAATAAAGTAAGAAAGAAAGAAGAAGAAATGTAAGTTCAAAGCGAACTAAGAAATCAAGAGCTTAAGAATATCAATCATCAGTGTTTGATAAGAATGAAGTTCTTAACAAGTTATGGGCATATACAATAAATATTGACTTATAATGACTTCTTTTATTATGCAAGTGATCAAATAATGGGCATAGCCAAATCTTTATATTCTCAAAAATGATAAAATAATGGGCATAGCCAATAAGTATTGTCTTATAAAGACTTCATGTCCAAAGTAAGCAAGATCATAAGTTTTAACTATATGCCCCATGATCTATATATCATGCATATAATCATATAATGATCATAGTAATAAATATTGGCTTATAAATACTTTATGCCAATTTAACAAGAATGGAAGAAATAACTTGTGAGTAGAGTAGTCAAGTCTTTCCTTAGTCTTTTGGATTAACTTACTTAATTCATTGTAGGATGTGATACAATGATAATTTCCTCGTATGTAAAGCATAGATCAAAGGAAGATCATTTGAACATAAATAAAAAAAGAAGAAAAGACTGAAATAAAAGAAGGCATGGGAGAAGAAGCTCTCGGCCTAATGGAGCATAGTTATTAATGTTTTATGAGTTTATCTAAAATGATGGTTCATGATTCCAAGGTCTTATGTTCATATAGAAAATGGAGGTGGGTTCTTAAATGCAATTGAAAACGTGTCATTATTCATAGAATGAGTCACAAATTAACAAATTAGGAAAGTTAGTTGCCACTTCACTTTCCATAAACAACATGTTGCTGTTAGGAGAGATTCCTGATCAGCATTACGTCCTTAGTGTGTATGTGCATCGCCCATACTTAGTACAAGGGTTTGTACTAACCCTATACTGGTGTTAATATTTTATCGGCGCAGGTCCGAAAGAGATTGAAGATTCGTTTGGAAGCGGTTTGGATTAGCGATCTCCAAACTTTGGTTTAGGTCCTCTTGAGTTGAGGAGCCTAAGTTATATCTAGCTTTTAGTACATTTAGACCATAGATTAGTGGATGTTTTCCCTAGTGTTTCATTTCAAACATTTGTTCAAGCGCTTGTATTAAGGCCGGTATGGCAAACTATTATTAATATTATGATTCCTTATTTCAATTATTTAATATATTGATAGATGGTTGTTTAGTTTAAGCTAATTAGTATATCACTCTTATGCAGTTACTATATGAAGTCTAAGTACACTTCAATAAGTATTAAAAAGTTTAAATTTTCTGCAAATTTAACTGTATGATTGTGATAAATGCTAAGAAGAGTCTTGTCTACGACCTCTGAGAGGTTAACGACGCCGGTCTCATCTAGGTTCTAGGATCCGGGTGTGACACAAATCATGAAAATGCTACTTACAGTTATAATTTTCCAATCCAATTTTTTGTCGAGCCAAATCATATCTTTAAGAATAACATCTGTGTAACAAGAGAGAGAAATGTATGAATGAGAATTAAATTATTATGCAGTTACATAATGCCTTATTTTTAGTATTCTACGATCAGGATAGTAAAATGTAACATCAACACTAAAGTTTCAAAAACTAACCTCCTAGAATTGTTAGGCTTAAATCTGTTCTTATAAAGTGAATGCACTATCCTATTAAACACATATAATATAACATATGAATTTCTTCTTATATTGATGATTTGGCCCTAAAATATTGATGATTTCTTCATCCTAAAAAATTTATACCTTCTATGTTTACTTATCGATGGATTACTTATATAGAATTTGGAGCATGTCTCCACGTGTGGAAACATTTCGTTCTTTCTGACGAGTTACGTTTTCATGTATTTAGAATATCTTCCATGAAAAATTTAGGACTATATTTGAATTCATGAGTGAGTTTGTATGAAGTCCCATAATAGTGGAGTATATACTATTAACCATATGTTAACATATAATATTTATTATAAAATGAATATTTTCCCAATTTTAATAAATCATATATTTGTTTATGGTGTCTATTTACTTATATAGTAGATGATTTAGTGTGTAAAATTTTATTTTATACAACAGAGGCATTAAAGCATGGTTTTTATAATATAAAGTTGTTTTGTACCACAATCTAGATGAAATTGTTACATGTCATCAATACGATTTGTAGCACCAGATTATATGTAATGTGTCTTGATTATGTGATCACGATATAGTTTCAAATTCTGGTGCTAGGGAATTTGTAGATATTGAACGGGACCGAGAGGAGATAGTTGTTTTAGATAAACTGACAAAAAAAATCTTCTCTAAAACTATTAAAATGTACTTATATTCTTTAATCTGATATAACTATTATTATTTGTTAATTAATTATCATTTTGATTGATTAAAAGGTGAGATTATGAGGGGTGGTCAATCTGCTTGGTAAGTTGGATGATAATAATATATATTGATGAAATAATAAGTTAATTGATGCAATCCATGTCTCGTTATTGAGATTGATTGATATGACTTTTTTTGAGAAACTTATAATTTTTCATCGTGTCAAACCTTGTAAGTAGATTTATGAATCCAACACATGAAAAAAGTTAAGCAGTGCTCTAAAGAAAATTAATCATTAAATTGAATTCGTCAGTAATTTAATTTATTGATTAGTATATATAATCTATAGGGAATTACATAAGTGTTTAATGGGGAATTTAGAAGTATAAACAGAGGAGTGCAATTACTGATTTCTAGCGGAATGGTTGGTAAGTTATCATGGTAAGAATAATTCAAATTAATTATTTGGAATTATTTCCATTATAGGAAGCCTCGGTTATTAATTATGGGGTCCCTATAGTGCCCATATTTATCTAGAACTCATAATCCTATATCTAAAGGGAAAATGGGAGATGAGCGTTACTTTTTCTTACATAAGAAAACTAACGTGTAAATTTTCGGTTGAAGAAAAATAACGTGGATTTTGTTCTCCTCTTTGGATTGAAAAGAAATCTCTATAATCATGGATTCTTCTAACACTAGAAAGATGATTAGTTTTCTATCATAACTATTTTGCAGATTCACTTAATGATCTGTCTAACTTGGGGATTCGCTTGAAAATATTTTTTCATGCATCCAGAGGTATTTATCGAATTAAATTTCAGTATGTTTTTGTGTTCTAGCATAAACGGTATTAGTTATCTATTTATTTATGTAAGCAGTAAAGATTTTGATATGCTTCTATTGTGCATATACTTTTCAATCAGAATACTCCATAAAAAATCTAAATGGTTTTAATCTTTAAAACTAAGTCTAATGATTTCTTAATAATTTTTTTATTCCCTAACTTCGTTAATAGTTTCTTCATATTTTCTTGATGAACTCTTGAAAATTCAATGTTCTGAACCCTTCAATGATGAAGAAATCTCCAAATATAAATCTTATGATACTATCTTATATTTTCTTGACTATAATATTATGATGTGATATGTATGTCACTCATGAATGTAAAGATATGATACATGATCTGTAACCTCATGACATGAACAAAATTTACGAACTATAACCTTCAAAAGGTATGAAGAGGAGCCTTTGGCCTAATTCATGACACATGAGCATCAGGGAGATAAATGAAGTTAAATAATTTTTTGGGGGTGGAAAAGGATGGGGCGGGGGCTTGTTTGAGGGCAGCGACAAAATAAATTGATTATTTCAACCAAAAAAAATGTAATTTGAAGTTGGAAGATATTTTATGGAAAATGTATTCCATAAGATTTGAAGGGAAGTTATTTTCCTTAAATTTGAGGAAAGTGAGTTGATTTGGAATACATTTTCCAAAACACTTAAACTAACCAAACATGAGAAAATAGTAAACATTTTCTCTTCCTACCAAACACACACTTAGGTGCTGAAAGTGATGAAAATCCTTCCACACACCCTATATTATGGAATATACAACTATCCAAAAAAAGCTATGTTCTTTTATCGTGCCAGTGAGTCTAGTCCAAGTCTTCGTCCTCAATCTTTTAATAAGTCAACATGAATACCAACATCTGAGGTAATAAATCTTAACAAGGTCATAAATGCATCCAAGCTTACACTTTTTGAGCTTAGCATAATCTTCTTTCTTATTTGTTTTGAGACCTACCAAATTCTCGAACATGGTCGTCGCTACTCTGTCAATTTTTTTTTTTTTAGCGAAAAATTTATCGAAATGGTCTCTCTACGTTGTCACTCTACAAAATTCTCGAACGCAGGTAATGAACTTACATAAAATAAAAACTTTTTTAAAGTCATCAATAACATAAATTCTATTTAACAATATCAACTATCCTAACTCATAGGTAAAGTTCAAAATCATGCATTTAGCACTATCCATACAAATTCAACAACAATATGCTCAAAAACCTCGGTGTAACACCCTGTAGCCAAAACAGATCAAAAATTAGTTTTTCAGAAAAAAATTTGCAGGTGCTACCATCAATGGCATCGACGGACCATAGCCTGAACCACGGTCCGTCCTGCACAACCATCGATGGGATCAGGCCCTCCCAAAAATTTCAGCCTAGAAAAATTGGTTAAAACTTGGACGACAGACGAACTTACGGTCCATAGGTCAAAAGAGAGTCCGTAGTTCGTGACCGTCAATCAAGACTCCCTTCAACCACTCGCTGATAATAGCTATGGATGACCAGCATGGTTCGTAGGTGGACCTAAGGTCTGTAGGTGGAAAATTTACAGCCAGTTAAGGGGAAATGCAGTTGGGTCAATTAAAATGATCATAACTCTTAGCACAAAATCATACCTCCGAGTAAAACGTTATGTGCATTTTACTAAAGGCCTGTCGAACAGGCCCTCAAGATGGACCCAACGACGGGGCTTTGGGCACACGACGGACCGTCAATCCTGGCCGTTGTAAGGCCCAACATCAACCTTCCTAGGGGTCTTTTTGACCTTTTCCACTCCGTTTAAACCTTAAGTGACGTCGTTTTGACCCTAAATCATCAAATTTTAGTCAGTTTAAGCCTAGAAACATGATTAAAACTTATCCAAGTCAAATCATTAAATCAAAACAAGGAAATTTGAAAAGCAAGAGAGTAGACAAAAAAGACAAGAGAAAACCCTAGTTCAAGAACGCCAAAGCTCAGCAATTCAAGCACTGAATAATGTTCTGTGGATTTCATACACAGGTATGTGGGATTTCAATAGTGGGTTTCCGTTCAACCCAATGCGGTTCTTTGTTTCAGCAGTTTGATTCTCTATCATGATGAAAACCTAGGGGTTTCTAGAACTTTGAATAACTTCATGAAATTAATGAAATTATGTTACAAATCATATTATCATTTGTTAGTAACAATTATCGCATGAATTTAGAACCTACCTTTGTACGTTTTTGTTCTTAAAATTACACATTGTAGATTATATATTTCAGCAATTCAGATATACCTGCCTCCGTTATAAATACAGAATTTACCTGATTAATTGTTGTGCATTCTCAGTGTGCATGTCAGTTTGGAGCTATCTAGTAATTTACAGAAAAATTCAGATATAATCAGTTAATTTACGAATTCATTAGGAGTAAAGTGGATTAGGAGTGCATAATTACTCGATGTTTGGGACTAGGGTTTAGTGTACCCAATAGTCTTAGAACTACTAGCCAAGTAGGTTGTAAGTCCCCACTGTGGGCAATCAATTTAGTGATCACACCAGCATGCCTTTATACCTTTGGCAGGGTATATTGGGTCCTTTCGATGGGGCGTATACATAGGACTTCACATTTAACTCATATGGTTTTATTATCGGTTATTAGTAGGTCCCAGAGTTCAGTCAAACTCTTTGCATTGACCATT
This sequence comes from Solanum habrochaites, assembly GCA_027704765.1. Taxonomy (NCBI): domain Eukaryota; kingdom Viridiplantae; phylum Streptophyta; class Magnoliopsida; order Solanales; family Solanaceae; genus Solanum; species Solanum habrochaites. Next base: position 9,098,696 of record JAKWJA010002489.1, read on the forward strand.
TATCAGTATATTTCAGTATTCAGCATGTTATAAACTGGTTATTGCATCCAGTTAGCTCAAAAATTAGCACATCACGTTCAGATTAATATACTTGTTTTTGTGCTTGTCCAGTTATATTTTATTTCAGCTTTACTCTATCCTACATGCTCAGTACCTTTCAAGTAATGACCCATAAGTCCGCTACATCTGCTCATGATGTAGGTTCATTTTCTCAGCATCCAGATCACACATAGATTGATTTCCCGATCTCCAGTTCAGCAGATTCAGTGGTGAGTCCTCATTCTCTGAGGACAACAGTCATGAGTTTAATTTCAGTCTTTAGTCATTTAGTTTCAGGTTTTTCTAGATTTAGTTGGGGCTTGTCCCAGTATTTCTAGTCTAGTTTAGAGGTTATTTTAAGACATAGATAGATTCGTCTTAGTATTGAGTTATTATTTCTTTTGTATTGAACTTATGTTTTCAAAATATATCTGTTATAGAATATGGACCTATTACTCATCTATTCATTTAAGTTAATTTAGCTTCCGCAACAATTATTATTTAGTCGGTTCACAATCATGACAGTAGGGTTAACTTGGGTCATTGTGGTCCTAGATTTCGTGTGTCAGCGTCTTGGGTTACTCGGGGAGTCGTGACAAAAACCTTTGTATCAGAGCACTAGGTCAAGAGTCCTAAGAAGTCTGAAAAACGCGCCGCCACTAAAGTAGAGTCATTTTAGGGTTTGAATTGCACACATCTATAAGAGGGAGGCATATGAAGTGTTTTAGGGAAAACAAACAAAAAATCCAAAACCAAAAAACAAAAAAAAAAACACATACAATAAAACAAAACCTCAAAACACAAAACTAACAAACAAAAAACACGAAAAAAACAAAAAACAAAAAAAAAAAAAAATAAACCACTAAAAAAAACAAAAAAAAATCCATAAAAACCACAAACACACACAAAAACAAAAAAAAAATTAACACAACAAACAAGCCAACACAAACAAAAAAAAAAAATATTTATCAAAAAAACAAAAAAAAAACAAAAAAACAAAAAAACAAATAAAACAAAAAAAAAAAAAAACAAAAAAAAAAAAAAAAAAAAAAATAAAACAAAACAACAAAAAAAAAAATACAAAAAAAAAAAAAACACACAAAAAAAAAAACAAAAAAAAAAAAAAAAACAAAAAAAAAAAAAAAAAAAAAAACAAAAAAAAATAAAAAAAAAAAAAAAAAAACAAAAAAAAAAAAAAAAAAAACTTACACTTCTTGTTACTCTTATTGTGCGTAAGGTATGATCTAATTATATTCTAACTCGACGTTGAGCGCTTAATATCATGCCTCCTCGTAGAGCTAATACTAGAAATGTGAATGCCAGGAATGCAAATGCAACTCCTCCAATCCCTAATCAAGAATTCTCTAATGCTAAGTTGAGGAATGCCCGACAGATGTTGGACCAGAGTATGACCGACCAGTTTAATCGGTTTCGTGATCCTATGAATGGCAAATAGTGGATTTGCAGCAGCAAGGGTCCATAACTTTGTAAGGATGAATCCTCTTGAGTTCTTAGGATCACAGACAATGCTGAGTTGAACAATGCCAGACAGATGTTGGCTCAGAGTATAACCCACCAGTTTAATCAGTTTCGTGATCCTATGAATGACAATAGTGGATCAGCAGCAGCAAGGGTCCGTAACTTTGTAAGGATGAATCCTCTTGAGTTCTTAGGATCACATATTAATAATGAAGATCCTCAAAATTTCTTGGATGAAATCACGAAGATATTTTAGGTGATGCAGGTTACTGAGAATTATCGGGTTGAGTTGGCGTCATACAAGCTGAAAGACGTGGCTCATATCTATTACACTCACAGGAAGGAAAATAGAGATGAAAATGCATCTCCTATTACTTGGGAGTGCTTCAGTGAGACTTTTCTCGATAGGTTTTTCTCAATAGAGTTGAGAGAAGCAAAGGCCCAAGAATTCATGAACTTGAGGCAAGGAAACCTGATAGTCCAAGAGTATGGGATAAAGTTTAACCAACTCTCCAGGTATGCTCCTCACATGGTTGATGACTCCAAGGCTCAGATGAATAAGTTCTTGTATGAAGTATTAGATTTGGTGAAGAAACAGTGCAGAAATGCTATGTTGGTGGGAGATATGAACATCTCTAGGATTTGACTCATGCTCACCAGGTTGAGGGTGATAAGCTTAGGGAACAAGCTAAGGAAAATAAGAAGGCTAGGACTGGAAACTATGACTATTCTCAGCAGAAATCGGGGGTGGAAAATCGTCGCAGGGGTGGAGCAGAATAAGTTTATAGCTCATCCCCTTCATCGGCTAGTGTTCAATCCTCAGGATAGTATGGACCAGACCAGGCCTAAGTCGCAAGGAAGTGTTTCAGGCACAAACACTTACCCCACTTGCCATAAGTGTGGTAAGAACCATCCGGGTGTGTGTCTTGCAGGAAAAAGAAAGGAGTTTTGGATGTGGTCAGTCAGGTCACAAGTTAGGTATTGTCCTTATAGACATGGTCCATCATAAGGTGGTAATGGTAGAGCTAGTCTACAAATTTGGGCAGAGTACCAAGCAAGTCAAGGCCAAACTCACAAAGGTAAAACTCAATCTAGTAGAGGTATGCGATCAGCGCCAGACAGACATTTATTTGCTCTTAGCTCGCCAGGATCAGGGAAGTTCTCCTGATGTAGTCATTGGTACGTTACGAGAGTCGTTGACTGGATGTTATCGCATTGTTAATACCAGGGGCTATCTTTCTTTTGTAACTCATTATATAGAAGTCCTCCACATTCAGTGTCAGTCCAGAAGCTCTCTCAGAAAACCCTTTCTCATTCTCTACTCTAGTGGTGAATGCGAACAGTATAGCTAGACGGGGTGTTACAGGAAAGTGCCCTATTAGTCTCTCAGAAAAGTCACCTCAGCCGATCTAGTAGAGTTAGAAATGGTGGACTCGATGTCCTTCTAGGCATTGAATGGTGACAACTTAATGTTATGCTCAATTTCAATTGTAGAACTAGGTGTTCACTTTCATTTTCCAGAACGAACCAATTCTAGAATGGAAGGATTAATCGCCTAGCGCCTAGGTCGATTTATTTCGTACCTTAAGGACAGAAGATGATTATCTAAGGTTTATCTCTATCATATAGTTTGGCTAAGGTAATAGGGTTTTGAAAATCCCATAGCTTGAGTCAGAGTTTCCAGTAGTTAGTTGTGAATTCCAGAAGTATTTCCAAAAGATCTTTCCCATGGTTCCTCCCAATGGAAATCAATTTTTTGATTGATATCCTTCACCAAATACCAAGCCTATTTAATTCTCCTGATAGAATGGCTCCAGCAGAGCATAAGCCAATTGAAAACAGCAGTTGGAAAGACCTTTGTTTTAGATAAGGGTTCATCAGACATAAGTATTTCACCATGGGAGTTGCACCAGTATTGTTCGTAAAGAAGAAAGAGGTTCTCTCAGAATGTGCATTGACATAGAAAATTGACAAGGTCACAATACAGAATAGTCCCATACCCAGATTAGATGACTTGTTTGACAATTCGGGTGCAGTTCATTTCTCAAAGATAGACATTAGATCGGGTTATCTCAGATCAGGAGTCAGATATAGTGACATTCGAAAACAAACCTTATAAACTCACGGTATGGTCATTATGAAATTGTAAGTTATGTATTTTGCACAACCAATGGCTCTTGCAGCTTTCGGGATTGAGTTAAAGAGTGTTCAACAATACTTAGACTGGTTCGTTATAATTTTCATTGATTGATCCTCATTACTCTAGGAGTGAGAAGAACATGCCAAAGTTCATTTGCTAGTGTTCTGCAACTCTCAAGATCCTAAGTATAGTAAATAAATGTGAGTTTTAGTTGCAATCCGTTGCTTTACCTTGGTCATATCTGAATCTAACGAAGGGATTCGTGCAGCTTAACCCCAAAAGGATAGAAGCAGTGAAACCAATGGGAGAACCCATACCTACCTGTGCTTAAGATATCAGAAGTTTCTTAGTCTAGAAGGTTTATTTCAAAAGTTCGTGGAAGGATTTTCATCCATATCCTCACCATTGCTAGGTGGACTCAGAAGTGGTTCAAAGTTACAATGTCAGATGATTGTGAGAAAAGGCTTCACAGAATTGAAACTAGATTGAATACAAACTCCTATCTTGACTCTTACGAGAGAGGTTTAGATGGTTATGGGTCTATTGCGATTGCATACCAGAGTGTTCCTTGGTTGTTGTGTTGAGGCAAAGAGATAAGGTTATATCTATGCCTCTAGAAAGGCATTAAGGTGCATGAGAAATATCCTTAACTTAGGACCCGGCTTTTGTAGCAGTGGTGTTTGCACTTCAAGATATGTAGACACTACTGTATGGTGTTCAACATAGAGTGTGTCCACTGACCATAAGGAATCTTCAGTTGGTTCACCCAGAAGAGTTGAATCTTCGCCAGAGGAGAGGCTTGGGTTTCTTACAGGATTATGATATGAGTGTCATTACCATATTGGTTAAGGCGGATGTTAGTAGCATATGCTTTTATAGATATTATGGGTAGTGTAGCCCATGTTGAGGAAGAAAAGAAATAAGAAAATAAAGGAGCTAGTGAAGGATGTTACGGCTTGCTCCCTAGGGAGTCACCTTATGAGCATATCAGACACTGGTGTAAACAGTTCAGAATGGGAAAGGAATCGTCTGTTGGAAGTGGAGGTGTAAGGAAAAGCAAGAGGGTGTGATTCAATCTTGATGAAATAAAGAGTGCGTCACACAATCAGAAAGTAGAGGTTTCTTCAAAGGGGGAGGGAGGAGATGATTGTACTTCCGGGGCTACCAAGGTAGATTGTGTGTTTCCTGATGTTGGAGATTTGAGGCAGCATATTCTGGTAGAAGCCATAAATATAGGTATTCTATCATCCAGGTTGCCACTAAGAGATACGCCGAAATCTATGGAAGTCATTGGTGGAATGGCAATTGAAGAGGGATATATAGCCGACTTTGTGAGTAAGTGCCCAATTGTCAGCAAGTCAAGGTAGAAAAATCAGAAAACCAGGAGGTAGGACTCAAGAGATCGATATTCCTAAATTGGAAGAGGGATGTGATAATATGGGGGGATTTCATCACAGGTTTACCTCGTAATCGAAGACACAGGCATGACCTCAATTGGGTGATTGATAGTTGATCAGGATGACTAGTGTCTCGCACTTTTGGCGGTCAAGACTATATAGTTGTAGAGGACTAGTCCAAGGTTTACATTACTTGAAATCGTGATGTGTCATGGGGTTCTTTGTCTAATCATCTCAATAGACGTCCTCAGTTTACCTCTCATTTTGGAAGTCATTTCAAAAAAGGTCGTAATACTAAAGTTAACCTTAGTACAACATTCATCCACAGACGGATGGGCAAGGAAGAGCGTTAACCTTGAAAGAAGGTCGCATAGTTCAGGTTTTGTGGAGAGTCATTTCCATAGAGGGAGCTACTTGGGAAGGAAAGCAAGAAGCAGAAGCAGCCCTGAAAGCCAAGTATACTTACCTTTTTCATACGATTACCTCTCCTGCTTGAGATAATAGTTCCTCTTCAAATTTTACAGTCATTCATGAGTAAATTCAGTTTTTAGAAATCATGTTCCCTCAGTTTATACTTTCATTTTTTAGCGTAATTGCATGTAGTCAGAAACTCATCAGTCAGATTTCAGTTCGAGTGTTAGTAGTGGGGTTTCATCTCTTCCCTCGATTTCAGCTAGGTTTAGTCTGCATTGAGGACGGAATGTACACAAGGAGGAGGAGAATGTATACCCCATTGCCAAAAAACAGACCCAAAATTAGTTTTTCAGGAAAAATATCCAGGTTGGTACCAATGGTGGTGCATGATGAAACGTAGCCTAAAACAGCGGTCCATCCTACACAAACCGTCGATGATGGTATCAGAAACTCACAAAAATTCAGCCTAGTGAAAATTGGTTAAGTTCTTGGACGGACGGAACGAACTTACCGTCCGTAGGCAAACGAGGTCCGGAGTACGTGACCGTCGATAATGACTCCCTTCACCACTCTCTGAAAGAGCTATGGATGACCAACATGGTTCGTAGTTGACCTACGGGGTCCATAGGTGGAAATTTGCAGCCAGTTAAGGGGAAACTGCAGTTGTGTCAACTTAAAAAATTATCATAATCTTTAGAGCAAGCAAAATGAATTAGGTTACATACCTACCCACCGATCGATAATTGAATTATTTCCATAGCAACGACTTGCTTAAATCAATCTTCGAGAAAAGTTATGTCCATTGTAGTAAAGTCTTCTCGAACAGGACCCTCAAGACCGACCGAATGCATGGCGGCGTCAGGTTGGCGCACGATGTGGACCGTTAGTCCAGGACGATGACTTGAGGCCGACAGACAACCTTGTGGGGGTCTTATTTTGACCTGTCCCACCCACAGTTACGTCATGTGACATAAATCATAGACTTTCAGTCAGTTTAAGCCTAGAAACATGATTAAAACAGATCCAAGTCAAATTCTCATTAAATAAAAACTTGCCCCCCACATTAGAAGCAAGAGAGGAGAAAAAAAATCTCAAGAACCCTAATACGAGGACCCACAAGCTCCAGCAGTTTTTCCAGTCCTCAAATTTAAGTATTTACCATGATTTCAATCACCAAAGTATGGGGATTTCACTAGTGGGTTCCTTTTACCCGTGGGTCCTTAATTTAATATTCGTGATTCTCTTATCTGATTAACCCTAAGGGTTTCAAGAAAATATTATAAACTTCATGATTTATTGAAGATATGTCCAAATATATTTAAGTTATACTCAAATGATCGAAGATAATGAATGTTCAGAACCCTACCGTTTGTACTTTTTAGTTCTTAAATTACAACATGCGAGCTTATATATTTGAGGCCACTTCACATAATAGTAATGCCTGAGTTATAAATGATAAATTACAAGAGAATCATTGCATTCTCAGTTTGCAGGTTCTTCGAGCTATCGAGCATTTTAAGAAATTCAATATATCAGTTAAATACAAAATTCATTGGAAAGTAGCATAAGCCTAAGTTGTACTAGGGTAGCATACCCAATAGTACAAACTACAGGCCACGTAGGTTGAAGTCCTCTTGTGGGCAATCAGTTTAGTGAATCACGCAAGCATTGCCTTTATAACCTTTGGCAGGGTATATTGGGTCCTCTCGATGGGCGTATACATCGGAACTCCACATTGAGATCTTGTTGTGTTTATTATCGATTATTAGAACTCCAACGGTTACAGTCAAAACTCTTTTGCATTGGACATAATATCAGTTATTCAGTATTCTCAGTTTCAGCATGGTATAAATTGGTATTGCATCCAGTTAGGCTTAGAAATTAGCACATCCGTGCAGATTATGATACTTGTTTTTGGGGCTTTTTAAGTTAATGTTTTGTCTACAACTGTACTCTATATTACATGGCTCAGTATTTTTCATCGTACTGACGTATACGTGCGTACATCTTCTCGTGAGTACGTTAAGGTTCTCGGCATCAGATACGCATAGATTGATTTCCCGATCTCAGTTCAGCAGATTCAGTGGTTGAGTCCTCATTTCTCGAGGAACAACAGTAATGAGTTTCTATTTCAGTCTTTAGTCATTTAGTTTCAGTTTTGCTCGATTTAGCTGGGGGCTTGTCCATTACTTCTATTCTAGTAATTTGAGGTTTCTATTTTCAGAAATAGTATATTAAAAATAGTATTGATGTAATCATTTATTTGTAATTAAACTCATGTTTCAATAATCGCAGTTATTAGCTTAGGGCATCCCCATCTTTTAATTTAAGTATGATTTAGCTTCCACAACAGTTTTATTATCTTATATGCTCACGATCATGACGGTAGGGTTAGAGTTGGGGATCAATGGGTCCTAGGTTTTCCGTGTCCGGCGTCTCAGGGGTAGCTCGGGGCGTGACACTCGGGATCCATTAAGAGAGACATTTCAGACTGAATTCAACACTTAGAAGCTAACCGCACAGAATAAAAAATCTAATCTAGGAATGTTTACCAAGAATGTTGGTCAAGGTCAAACTTAGGCCTAAACTTAAAAGCTAAAATATCTAATTGCATAAACTTGCACCAAAAGCGTTAGGATCTGTGTCTATCATCCCACTAGTCTAAAATTACCCTTCCAAAGCTGATGGAACCATGAGAATATTTTTCCAAGGTTTTCTTCCTACAATTTTAATCGAAATCAACTGTTTAAGGTTTAAAAGCTCCAAAATATTAAAAATTCATTAAAACTACACGAACGACAAGGTGACAAAACTATCAGTCCCAATAAGTCGTAAATGGCTTGGGGTCAATATGGAAAATTTCTAAATGACAAACAAAAAGGCCTTCATAAAGAGAGGACTGAGAGGGTCATTACACCGGGACACTTCCAAAAACCAACCACATAGCCACGAAGTTTTGATAATTTAAACTAGTTTGTCCATTTCTAGCTATTTTAGATGTGAAATCATTAGGTACTTTTTTTAAGATCAATTTGTTTTAATAATTCTTTTTACAATGGTAATATAGCTTCTTAAAGAAGATTTAATCAATTTAAATTTCAAAAAACTTCTTTTGGCTGAGGTAACAGTTACATAAACTATTAACATTATTCTATATGCAATATGAGTATTTGGAAAAAAATCAAGTCTTTCTATTTGATTGAATATTTTTGTTAGATCATTACCTTCAACTTGTATTGTTTCCCTTAACACTTTTAATATAAAAAATAAATCTAAACCATCAATACAGAAGAACTACTACACGTTAAAGAAAGTTCTAGGTTAAGACAATATTTTTAAATTCTCATCATCTGTTGATCTCAATAATTACTACTAAATAAGAAATTTAAATATTTTCATATGCTTAATTGGTTCGAATCTATTTTGAAGTGAAAAAATAGTTAGATCTACCCTACGTATATAAAGCAATAAACACTAAAAGATTCTTCAGGAGACTTGGTGACTTTGCTATCCATATTTACATAAAATTGTTTCTCATGAAATTCAAGTTTATTTTCATATCATATGCAATTTCCTTTTGCTCAAATCATAACACTCATTAGTACCCCCAATAATTGATTGTTTCAAAATGGCCCCAATAATATATGATTCTAAGTTCTCCAAAATATATGATTCTAACTATTTTTTGCCTAGTTTTCGTAGTTCAGTCCGATTAAGCCCTTTTATGGTGTCTACTTCCTTATCATTCTAACTATGCTAAATGGCTTCTAATCATATATACATCATCCAAAACAACGATTTAGCAAACCTTTAATAATCCATAACTTCACAATTCAAGTTCAGTAAAAGTTAGATTCGAGTCTAGTGAATTCCTAAATTCCTTTCATAAAGTTTTTGGCAAATACTTGAAACTTATTGAAGACATAAATCAATTGATTAAGGACTAAGAATAAGGTAGAAGAGTTCATTTCAAGTTTCCATAAGTTCCCTTTCAAAAATGTTCTAATCTTCGTTTTAAGACTTAGATCGGTTTAGTTCAAAAGAAATGCAGTATTCCAAGCATATATGGAGCTAACAATTCCCCAAAAGAACTTAAAATGTTTTTCCACCTTTAAAAAGAAGGAAAACTGTATTTCTAAGAACTTCCGGCTAGTTTTTCAATTAAGAGAAATACTTGTCTAAATGAAGCAGTAGGGAAACTAAGACTTCAGATAGCGTTTGAGCTAATTAATTATAACATTACTCTCAACAACAAATCATTATGTTTTTGAAACATAAGAGCCAATCTATTTTGGGAGTAGTATTGACCATTATATGGGAGAGATTTCATAGACAACTCACAACCCCCATGCTAACTAGTAACCACCATGGGTAGAAAAGGGTCCTATACTTTTTAATGAACCCTTTTCGCAATTGCTAGTGGATCTTAGGAAGTTCAACTCTTAAAGCCTTTGTGGGGTATGATCGTTGGGGCATGAGGTAAATCCATGTATCATTACGTAGCTAAATATATATATATATATATGATATATATAGATAGCCGTTTATATGTATTTTTACATTCATCTAAGAGTTATTTCTATCCTTGTATGCAGTCAGAAATCACAACACAATATCCAAACGCCTTTTTCTTTATATTGAAATAAGTTATTGTTATTAATTATTTATTCATAACGTGACTAGCAAGAGTCAAGGTAAGAATATTCATCTCACTCGTTTCCAAATTAAGTCTTTTGCATTTCAACTCGCATACTCTAATTCCAATGTACTGATGCTAGTTCACCTACATCGTATCATGATTTATAGAGATCTACATTTGGCGCCTGTGATCAAGTTGAGCATCAAAGTCAGTGGTAGCCTCCTTCATTTTGTAGGACCTCTTTTTTATTACTTTTGCATTATTTTTTCTTATTGAGGATGGTGGGGGGTCTATCCCAATATCTATCTCAGTTTTAGAGGCTTTATAGATAGACAGTCAAAACTTAGTCATTGTTTCTTCTCTCATTCCTTGTATTGCTTGATATTTTTATTTTGAGACTTAAGTGCCATTTGGTCCAAATATTACTATGTTATTGAATGGAGTTTAAGTCTGCAATTGGTTAAGTAATCCAGGCCAAGCGTCGCTCTAGACCAACAATGGTCATTGGGTGTCGCCAATCCAGGGCGAAGTCTCATGCGTGACACACTTGGTATCTGAGCCTAGAGTTCAACGAGTCCAGAGATTCCTATTAAGCAGGTGTTTAGATTCCTTCATTTCGATGTGAACCGCCCACATCTATAATTATGAGGGTGCAACATTTAAAAATTTCTCACTTCTTTCATATTCCTTTTCGTGCGTTAGAGTTTAGTTTTAAAAAAATCTCTCTAATTTGTGCTTCTGCGTGTTTCAGAAAATCATGCCTCCCCGAAGAGAAGCAATAGGTTGCTCAACTAGGAGAAGCGTAGAGGAACCAGAGGTTCCCAATGCACCTGAAGTAAAACATGAAAATTATATACATACATCATCAATATATACATACATACATATATACATAAATTACATACATACATATATATATAGACTTCAACTTCATTATATATTATATATATATATATATTTATATATATATATATATATATATAATATATATAATATATATATATATCTTCTCTCTCTCTCTATCTATCTCCTCTCTCTTGCCCCTTCTTCGCTCGCGCTTGCCTCCCCTCTTCCTTCCGCCCCCTCTTCCCCCCCGTCCTCCCCCTCCCTTCTTTCCCTCTGTTTGCTTGTGGTTCCTGCCCTCCCTCGCTAGTCATTTCTTCCCCTTCCCCCCCTCCCTTTTTCTGTTTCCCTCTCTTTTGGTGCTTCCCTCCTCTCTCCCGGCCCCCTTCCCTCGGCTTCATCTTGTTTTCCTCTTTCCTTTCCCTCATCTTTTTCCCTTGTTTCCCTTCGTTTGTCTCCCGTCCCCTCCGCTCCCCCCCACCTCTTCCTTCGCCCGCTTTCCCCCCCTCTCTCTCTTTCTCTCCCTCTTCCCTCCCCTCCTCCTCTCCCTCTTCCCCCCCGCCCCCCAACTCCTCATTAAGTGACTTACTGAGCATACAAAAAAAAATTAAGATATGTATTTCAAAGTGTGGGATTTTTTCCTCATGTTTTTGATGATAACGATATGTAAGTCTTTTACTTGATTTGATCTATTAGTAATGGTGTATCATACACTTATCTCTAAAATTTTCTAAAATAATTTTGAAAAGCTTCTTGTGCTGAAATATGAAATGTGTTTTTCTATTAATTATAGATTCTATTACTTAATTTGATAGGTGTCTCACCAAAGGTTAAAGCAATAGACATACCCAGGTGTTGTTGCAAGACAGACGCAGACTGTAAACGTCTTTGTGGCGATATGCCCCCCTATTTTTGTGATGGTGAATGGTGTGAATGTGGGCATCGTCCTCTCATTGGTCGAATTAAAATTCATACCATGAAATAGAAAGGAACAATATATTTGGAATTTAATTTCTCTTTCAATGTAACTTTAAACATTACATTACCCAAATAAGAAAGCTTATTGTTTCCTTCTATTCTTCTTCAATATAACTTGCAACAAGGCATTAGCCAATTCCGAAAGATTATTGTTTCCTTCTTTAAGTCATATACCTTTATTTTGATAAATAATCTCATTTTTTATTTCTTTTTAGTAGCATTTCTCTATAAAGAGTTCTCATTTTTTTTAGAGTTGAACTCCAAAATATACATTTTGCAACAAAACTTTAAAATGCAACTGTAAGTTGAATTCAAGAATTTTAAGAATAACAAAAAGTTGTTTTCACTAATTTTTTCCCAAAATTTTAAAACAACTATAATTTGTATTCATTCCCAACCACAACTTTAATTTTGAAATATATATTTTTATTTAAAATTATTTTTTTCAAATTTAACAAAAAAGAACATGGCCAACAATTAAGCTTGATGATCGGTTGTGCTACTCGACACGCATTGCCCCCGACAAGGGGTGTCAGTAAAAAATAATGTACCTGTAAGATATGTTGGAAGTTGACACTAAAGTAAAAGTACTGAACGAAAAGGGAAGGAATGTAATACAAGTAAAATATGTAATCTCCCTGTAACAATAAATTATAAGAACATGAAAAGAAATTACCTAACATGGCCCCCATAGGCCTGGTAGGTACAAAAAAAACCCTGTAGGTCCTAACGAGAGTAATAATCGCTAAATACCCATATTAGCCCCCTAATAATCTGGATCGCCCAGGACAATCTTTTCTAAACCATCGACTGTAACATTTTCCAAGAATCATCTTAATATAAAATCAACCTAAGCCAGTAGATTAGAAATCCTTGCTAAATATGTCTTGTAGTTAAGTTTAGAACTCTTTGTATGTGTCCCTAAAGGATTTATGACATTGGATCTAATAACCTTAACTACTGTAACACTTTGCACCCTTTATAATAATTGTCCCTATTTATTGTCTTTTAAGTTTTTTTTGTTAATGTGAATGGCAAATCTTCTGACTCTCTTTGGTACAATCCACATGTTCGACCCCGGTAGGTACAAGCCTATCTAACCTATATCACGGACTACTCTGTTTCGTCGACTTGGTCTAGTTATGATCATAGGCCACGGTCACCCTACCTTGAGTGATTTCTCACATAAATCCTTGATAAGCCTATGGAATGCACAAGGATAGCTTTCTCTATACTCCTATAATTGTTTGGGTCGGCCGCCCAGAGATCTAAAAGGCGGCATAATATACAATGAATAGTATGCTAGTGTATGTGTTTGGTTGAGGGCCAAACAAGCCTTTAGAAGTTAGATGACAAATATCGAAGAAAATAACAGGAAATCATAATTGATAAACTATTATCATAAAAGTTTTTCTAGTCCACAAATAATAGGAGTTGAGTGTCACCGGTAGATTATACTCGTTTGGAGTAGCCCAAGTAGGACAAAAGTCTACAATCAAATAATGTCAATATAACTACTATAAAAAGCTTAAAGCTTTTCGATCAAGCTAAAAGAAATAGTAGGCTATAACACAAAACACACCTTTCAAACAAAAGCTGGAAAATGTGTGTAACATCTCAAGATTTTAAATAATAGGACAAATAAAGCTCAGAACCTAAAAATATCCATTTTTTGAAAGAAGGGAAAAAATTGGAAATTGACTAATTTAAGAACGAAAAGGGGACTTTTTGGTCATTTTCACATGACCATAACTTTCTAGTCAGGATGAAGTTAGAAAGTTCTTGATATGTTGGAAGACCTTTGAAGATATATTCCAACTATCCAAGTTGGTGCATTTCCGATATCGTAAAGGAAGATATGCCTATCGGAATTTTGGTTGTTAAGTAAGGAAAGCCAATTCCGAATTTAAGGCAGGGAAATAGTATTTTTACCATTAATTTCCTATTTGTTTTTGAGATTTATTTCAGGTAAAACACGCAATTCAGATTAGAAATTAAAATATTGCTGGGCTTGGAGAAGAAGAAAAGGACAAGAAAAAAAGTCAAGGATTCGCCACGACGCAAAGTAGCGGTGGAATTTATTAGGATTAATCCCTATATCAAAGTATGTGAGATCTTTTAGTGTTGGATCAGTTCACCTATCACACCAATCTTTCTTCACTCCTTTGATTCTTGAGATTGCTGAATGAGAATGTGAGTTCTTGAAGACAATGGTTGCAATTCTTGTTAATGAGTTGTTGTAAGTGCCTATTGTTGCTTTGCTTCGAAATTCAGGGTTGTTTTTTGAGTTAAATTTGTTGGTTATTGAAGGTACTTATAATCCTAAGGGATTGGGAAAAGACCTATTGAGGTTTGAGCGATTCAGAATCAAAAAATGAGAGGAGAAAATCATGCAGGCGCACCTGGATAGCACCACGAATGGCACGCCCCATCACCGCCAGAGGACCTTCGGCGGTGCTCCTGCAGTGGGCCAGAATGGGGCCTCAAACTAATGGGTCTGGCACGGTGTGCCCCGATCGCTCCCAAATTAGCGTTTTTTGCCCAGTTTTTGTAGTTCAGTCCGATTAAGCCCTTTTAAGGTGGTTTACTTTCTTATGATTCTAACTACTCTAAATGGCTTCTAATCATATATATATCATCCAAAAACACGAATTTACAACCTTTAATCCATAACTTCAAAATTCAAGTAAAAGTTAGATTCGAGTCTAGTGATTACTAAAGTCCCTTTCCATGGAAATTTTGCAAATTACTTTAAAATTTAATTTTAAGACTTAAAATCAGATTGATAAGACGAAGATACGTAACACACAAAAGTTCCTTTTAAATGTTATAAGTTTTCAAAAATGTCCAAGCGTCGTTTAAGACTTAATATCGAGTTCAGTTTCAGATAAAGTGAAGTATTGGAAGCTGTAATATGGGAGCTAACTATTCCCAAAATAACTTAAAATATTTCAATTTTAAAAGAAGGAAAACGATATATTCTCGGAACCTTCGTGCTAGTTTTCATTAAAGAGAATACTTTCTAAATGAACACGTAGGGAAACTAAGTTTTAAAAGTGCCTTTGGAGCTAAGTATTTTAAGCATTATCTCAAACATCACAAGCAGTATGTTTTTGTGTGTGACATAAAGCCAATATTTTGGAGTAGTATTAACCAAACCACCGATATGGGAGAGATTTTTAGGGACTAACTCACATCCCCCATGCAATAAACCAGTAACCAAACCACCATGGGTTCGAAAGGGTCATATTTTTAGATGAATCCTTTTCGCAATATAACTAGTGGATCCATTAGGCAGTCCACTCTTATTCATTGGTGGGGTATAGGATTGTTGGCAGCGTGCGCAATCAATTTTTATCATATCTTGTAGCTAGAATATTATATATATATATATTATATATTATATATATATATCCATTTTATTTTGTATTTTTACATACATCTAAGAGTTATTTCTATCCTTGGATGCATTCAGAAATCACAACATGTATCCAAACGCTTACTTTATATTGTACGTTCTTTTAATCGGTTTAAATATTGAAATGAGTTTGTTGTTATTAATTTATGTTATGCATAGTTGGGCAGAGTCCAGGGTAAGAATTCATTTCTCACCTCGTTTCAGCTTAATTCATTTTAGCATGCCCAACTCGTCATGCTTGTACATCCAATGTCTTAGTGCCAGTTACCTGCATCGTATCATGAATATAGAGCGGTAATAAATCGACATCTGGTGCACCGTTTGATCAATTTTAGTCACTCCCAAAGTCAGTGGTGAGCCTCTTTGCATCTAGAGACTCTTTTTAATTATTTCAGTAGTTTCCTTATTAGGATGGTGTGGGTTCTATCCAAATATCTATCTCAGTTTTAGAAGGCTTTATAGATAGACAGTCAGAAAGTTAGCATTGTTGTCTCTCATTCCTTGTATTGCTGATAATTTGTTATTGAGACTTAAGTGCCATTTTGGCCAAATAATTAACTTAAGTTATTGAATGAGTTAAGTCTGTCGTTGAGTTAATTAAGTCAGGCCAAGCGTCAGCTTTAGGCCAACAATGGTCATTGGGTGTTGGCCACATCCAGGGCGTAGTCTCAGGGAGTGACAAACTTGGTATTAGAGCCCATAGTTCAGGAGTCATAGAGAGTCTATGAAGCCGTGTTATTAGATTCCTAGTTATCGATGTGAAGCGCGCCACATCTATAATTATGAGGGTGCAACATTTATAAATTTCTCACTTTTTTCATATTCCTTTTCGTGCGTTAAAGATTATCTTTAAAAAATTCTCTCTTATTTGTGCTTCTGCGTGTTTCAGAAAATCATGCCTCCCCGAAAAGAAGCAATAGGTTGCCCAACTAGGAGAAACGTAGTGGAACCAGAGTTGCCCAATGCACCTAGAGTACAACCGCAAGAAGAAGGTTCTAATGTTGAGTTTAGAGAGGCAATAAGGATACTCAATCAAGTTGAAACCAATAAAGTTGGGTAGAACCGAGAAGAAAGAAAAGAAGATTTTGACACTTCAAGGATTCTTGAGGATGAATCCTTCATATTTCATGGGTTTGATCACTATTAGGATTTGGAGAATTTTGTTGAGGACTAGAAGAAGGTTTTTGATGTGATGCATGTTGCTAATGCTGAAAGAGTTGAGATAGTTGCATATCAACTGAAGAATTAGGCTTGAACTTGTTTAGATCAGTGACAGGAGGGCAGAGATAAACATGCTCCACATCCGAGTTGGGTTTGTTTTGAAGAGGATTTCTTGGGGCATTTCTTTCCCTGAAAAATTGAAAGAGGCTATGGTACGGGAGTTTCTTACACTGAAATAGGACTCCTTGAGTGTGAATGAGTATAGGTTGAACTTCACCCATTTGTCCCGCTATGATCTTGAGGTGGTTAAGAAAATGAGGAGTAGGATGAACTTAATTTTCCCTTTCTTGGATTGTGCATCAAGAAAAGTGGGCAGAGCTGCAATGCTGACAGGTGACATGGACATATCCAAGTTGATGGTTTATATGAAGCAGGTTGAAGAGGATAAGCTGAGGGACATAAAGGAGTGTAGAAATAAGAGAGCTAAGATAGGGAATGAGTCCAGGCAACAGAAAAGTAATGCCAACTAGTCATCGTTACAATAGAAACAGATAGGTCATGCCCTATCATCTGCTATTGCACCTACACTTATGGAATAATGTGAGTACTATGGTAAGATTTCCAGAGCTAAACATTTATATTCACCGAGTAGTGTTTTGGGGGGTAGTAAGCATCATGTTTGTGCCAAGAATGGTAGAAACAACTCTGGTGTTTGTCGTGAAGGCTCCACTGGTTTTTTCAAGTGCGATCAGACCAGACATTTCATGAAAGATTGTCCAAAGAACACGCAAGGAATTGGTAATAAGGGCAATAGATCCAACTCTTCATGAGTTGATCACCCAGACATAGCTGCACTTAGGGGAGTTACTTTTGGTACTAGCGGAGTACCAAACCGCTTGTATGCTCTCAATAATCTCCAAAAGTATGAGAACTCGCCAGATGTTGTCAGTGGTATGATTCAAATCTCTGAATTAACTATTTTTACATTACTAGACCCAAGACTGGGCTTACTTTTGTAATTCCGTATGATCTCATGAACTTTGATATTGATCATGAGCAACTTAGTGAACCATTCAATGTCTCCACACCTGTTGGTGAATCCATTATAGCAGAAAAATTATATCATGATTGTCCTTTTCCGTCAATCACAAGAGTATCATGGCTGATTTAGTTGAGTTAGACATGGTAGACTTCTATGTCATTATTTGTATGGACTGCCTTCATGCGTTTTATGCCTTAGTTGATTGTAGAACTTGAGTAGTAATGTTTTAGTTTCGAAATGAGCCAGTCTTGGAGTGGAAAACAGCTTCTAGCAGTTGCGTAAAAGTGATTCATTTTTACCTTAAGTGCAAAGGTTGTTTCTAAAGGGATTGTCTATCACTTAATGAGTCATGATAATAGGTATTGATGATACCTCTTATTCAGTCAGTTCCAGTAGGAAAGATTTCATAGGAGCTTCCATATGTCTCCCGTAGGTAGTCTAGAGAGGACATAGGTATAATCTCTGCATATAATCGTCCTATCTCATCCACCCCATATAGATGACACCAACAGAATTAAAGAGTTGAAAGACAACACTGAAAGATATTTTTACATAAGGGTTCAGTCGAACAAGGATATTACTGGGAGCTCTGATCTCTTTGTGAGAAAGAAAGATGGTTCCGTTAGGATGTATATAGTTTAGCATCAATTGAAAAAGTTACTATCAAGAATAAGGTTCCTCTTTCAAGGATTGATGATCTATTCTCTCAATTTCAGGTGCTTCTTTATTTTCCAATATTGACCTTTGATTAGGCTATCACCAGTTGAAAGTTAGAGAGTGCAACATTCCAAAGACAGCTTTTAAAACTAGATGTGGGCATTATGAGTTTTTAGTCATGTCATTTGGGTTGACCAATGCGCCTGCAACATTCATGGGTTTTATGAATAGAGTCTTCAAACCATTTGAAATTCTTTTTTATCTCTTCATTGCTGACACACTTAATATAGCAAGGGAATGAGAAGATCAATGTTCAGTACATTAGCATTAGGGGGGGGGGGGGGGGGGGGGCCCTTCGGGACAATAGCCCTTCGGACTTTCCCAAGATCAGGATTGATATGCTAAGGCTGCTCAATCTGTGAATTCTGCTTAAGTAGTGTATGTTTTGGCCCATATGTTTTCGATAATGGGGATTAGATTTGAAACCCAAAGATAAAACAGTTAGATTGGGTGCCGAGACCCCACGTCTCCAAATGAATAAGAGTTTTTCTTGGGTTTGTCCTTGCTGACTATAGAAAGGTTTGTTGAAGGGGTGTTGTCAGATACTTGTCTCATTTACCAAGTTGACTTAGAACTATTAGTTTAAATGTTCTAAATCGTTAGAAAAGCTTTCATTCACAGGAGTGGAAAAGAGGTTGACTAATGCTCCAGTCTTGACCTTACCAGAAGGTATTCAAGGTTTTGTGGTGTAATATGATTCATCTAGAGTTGGTTTGGGTTGCGTGTTAATGCAGAAATACAAGATTATAGTTTATGCCTCCAGACAATCAAAAGTTCATGAAAAGAATTATCCAACCCATGATTTAGAGGTTGTTGTTGTAGTATTCTCCTTGAAGATATGGTGTCACTATTTGTATTGTGTTCATGTCGATGTTTTCACTTATATCAAGACCCTACAATATGTGTGCACTCAGAGAGAGATTAATGAGGTGGTTAGAACTTCTTAAATATTATGACATGAGCGTTCTTTAACACCCAGTTAAGTATAATGTTTTTTGTTGATGACTTAAGCAGGTTGTCTATGATACACCGCCCCGCCTGTAAGAACAGAGAAACGGACAGCACATAATGGTTTTAGACTTTCACCGCCTAGGAGTCTGACTCATGGAGTTTCAACAGAATGGGGACATACGTGTTACAAATGGACTGATCTTATTAATGTTAGATTGAAAGAAAAGCAAGACCAATATCCCATTTTCTAGTAAGAAGGCAAATGCTCATAATCAATGGATTATCTTTTGTAATAGGGTAGATTTGTGCTTAAGTATCAAATGAGATTTTCAGTGCCTAGGGTGGATGGCTCAAATCTGATCACGGAAGAAGATCATAGCTCTAAATATTCCATTCATCCGGGTTACACAAAGATGTACCGCAATTTGAGAGAGATATATTGGTGGGAAGGTATGAAAAAATCCATTGTTGAATTTGTTGTCAAGTTCCCGAATTGCCAGCAAGTGAAAGTAAAACACCACAGTCTTGGAGGGTTGGATCAGAATATAGAACTTATGGAATTGAAGTGGGAGATGATTAATATGGACTTCATCATAAGGTTACCAAGGTCTCGCAGGTACCATGATTAAATTTGGGTGATTGTCGATAGAATGAAAAATCAGCCGCTTATGCCATAAGACCCCAACTCATTGTATACAGATTATGCAAATTATATGTCAGCAAGTGGTGAACGTCATGGAGTCCCAATTTCGAGCGTTTCCGAGAGAGTGCACAATTGCGGGCACAAGCTGGAAGCGTTCCCGAAGTTTGGGTTCAAAGTTGAACTTAATCACTTCTTTTCATCCTCACACGGATGGGCAATCGAAGTGTGATATCCATACCTTAGAATATATGTTGAGGTCTTGTGAGATTGATTTCAAGAGGAATTGGAATGATCATCTACCGCTCATCAAGTTTGTTTACAACAACAGTTACCTATTCAAGCATCCAAATGGCTCCATACGAAGCTCTTTAGGGGAGAAGATGTAGATCTCGTATTGGATGGTTCGAGGTTGGTGAATCAGGGTTAATACCAGATCTTGTTCACCAAGATATGAATAAGATGAAGGTAATTCAAGAGAGATTGAAAACGGCACAAAGTCCTCAAAAATCCTAAAGAGATATTAGGAGAAGATCGTTGAAGTTCAAAATGGATGATTGGGTATAGTTGAAGGTTTCACCCATGAAGGGTGTTATGAGAATAAGTAAGAATGGGAAACTTAGCCCCCGGTATATTGGATCTTATCGCATAGCCAATAGGATTATCAATGTAGATTACGAGTTATAGATACCACAAAAGTTGGCACCAATTCATCCGGCATTTCATATCTCTATGTTGAAAAAGTGCATGGATGATCCTTCATTGATTGTACCAACTGAAAATGTTGGGATTAAGGATACCTTATCCTATCAAGAGATTCCGGTTCATATGTTAGATTACCAAGTTCTCAAGTTAAGAACAAACGAGGTTGCATTAGTCAAGGTCCTTTGGAGGAACTAATTAGTTGAATAAGTGACTTAGGAATCTGAACAGGATATGAAGAAGAGATATCCCCATCTCTTTGAATCCGAAGAGAATGCAGATCAAGGTACGAATTCTCTTCCTAGTACTTTATAAACTATGAGTAAGCATGTGGTTACTTGCTTTTGTTTGTTGAGTGTTGAACTTGATGTTACTATCCTTAGCTTAGTGAAAGATATCTCATTAGAGTAAGAATGATCCCAATGGGAGATATTGTAACTTCTCACAATTTGAAATAACAAGAAATAAGCTAAGAAACTAAAAATATTCATTTTTGGAAGAAAGGGAAAATTTTGAAAAAAATTGACTGAGTTAAGAAAGTGAGTTTTGGTCATTTTCAAATGACCATAACTTCTAGATGAGGATGAGTTATGGTTAAATCCTTATATGGCTAGAGAGATCTTTCCAATGCCATGGAGTGTGCGCATTTTCGATATCGTATGAGTAAGATACACCTTTCGAAAGTTGGGTTGTTTATGTAAGGAAAAGTCCAACATTTCTTCCTACAATTTTAATCTAAATCAAATATTTAAGGTTTACAAGCTCAAAAATATTAAAAATTAATTAAAACTATATGAACACAAGGTGAAAAAATTGTTAGTCCCAATAAGTTGTAAATGACTTGGGGTCAATAAAGAAAAGTTCTGAATGACAAACAAAAAAGCCTTCACAAAGAAATGACACAGAGGGTCATTAGACCTTGACACTCTCCAAAAACAAAACCACGTAGCCATGAAGTTTTTTGACGTCTACAAGTTTGAATCACCCAAAATGGAGCTTAATTGAGGGAGATATCACCAAACAATCTTGAGTATAAGAACAGATCATAGATCGCATATGGTCTCATTTTAAGAAATGAGATGGATTAATTCATCCTAATCTTTAGGTAAAGGGTCAGTATTGTGGCCCACTAATAAAAATTTCCGTGCAACCATAGAGATAAACCTTCATGATCACAATGTCCAAAGGTGCTCAACGCGAGTTAGGGTCTTATCAGATGACGACAAGGAGAGAATAAGAATGCAAAGGTAAAATGAGCTACACCCTCATAATTGTGCCAAGGCCACGCAATTATAAAGCATACAAGTTAAGCCTTTATGAATATAGACAAGACCCACCCCACCCCCCACCCCACCCTCGAACATGAACTCGTTACTGGGTTACACCAGCTGAGGCACATCATCTACTTTGTCCATTTCTAGAATTCTCCAAAGGATACTCCGGATTTATTAAGAATCCTATGCGCACAAATGAAATATGCTATCAAACTAAATTTGAAAGTTTCAAAACTTCAAACCAAGGTCATCTCGGAAAAAAGTGAGTCCCACCCAATCTCCATTTTTGCCAAAATGGACAATGGGTCTTGAAATTGGCATAGACGCCACATGATTCACACAAAGTGGAGCTAATAGAACATTTATAATTGCATTTTTGAAGTCATTTTCATGAACTTTTGACTAATGTCAACTGTTAATGTTTCATAAGTTCTAAAACAAATAAATTTTTTAAAAATCAAATTAACAACCATGTGACAAGGATGCAAGGCTAACTCAACAACATTGGGGTCATAAAGCGAAACTGAAGAGAGGGACCCTAATATTTTTTCATCAAAAACTATTATTTAAAATCTACTTTTCTAGCTATATTAGATACGAAGTCATTAGGTATTGTTCCATGATCAATTTATTTTAATATTTATTTTTCAAATGGTAATATAGCTAATTCATTCAACCTCTCTTGAGACTTTGTTGATCTTAAAGAAGATTTAATCAATTTAAATTTTGAAAAACTTCTTTCGGCTGATATAACGGTTAAAGAAACTGTTAACATTATTCTATAACAAATATGCACACTTGAAAAAGAATCAATTCTTTTTATTTGATTGAGTTCATTTTCGTTAGATCATTATATTCTACTTGTATTATTTCCTTCCACACACTTTTACTCCAAAAAATCAATCTAATCAATAACATCGTTACATGTTAAAGAAAGTCTAGGTAAGAAAAATATTTTTAACACTCGCAATCATCTAAGGTCTCAAATTTAACAACTAAATAAGGAACCAAAAAAGATTTTCATATGTTAAATTGGTTCGAATCTGTTATGGAGTGAAAAAAACGTTGATCTACCCTACATAAACAAGCAAATAAACACTAAAAAGATTCTTCAAGGGACTTGGTGACTTCGCTATCCAATTTACATCAATTTTTTCTTATGAAATTCAAGTTTATTTTCATCTCATATGCAATTTCCTGACAACAAATCATAACACTGATAAGTACCCCAGCAATTGATTTTTTAAAAAATGGCCCCAAAAATATAAGAGGCCCCAAGCAATGGCTTTAGTGTCCTAGGGATACGACGTAATAAACGGAATTCAGGTCGCTATAGAAAGGTGTAAGCACCTATATGAAATCAAGTCAGCTTTCAGATAATGACCTAGAGCGTTGCTACGTGTAAATACTTGGGGAACCCACAAATAATTGTGGATTTATTATGATACTACAGAAATTGCCACCCATTCAAAATACCTTTGTGGTTAATCTCCACCCCTTAATTGTTGCTATGACGCATGGTGTGAATGTGGGCAACAACCTCCTCAAGGTCAAATTTTATAAACTAGTTAAAGCATAAATTGAATATTTTACATGGGATGAAATAAAAAGAAAACACAAAAAAAACTTTGACAGTTAGTTCTCCTTTAAAATACTAACTCTAGAATTCTAAATCCATTTTTAAGGGACTTACAACAAAGGCCGTAACTAAATAGGGATTCTTGATTGCTTCCTTCTTCTCAGTCCAACCTTTATTTTGATTCAGAGTATCTATTAGAATGATATTTATATTTACATGTAATTATATATAATTGGACAAAAAATAGCCTTTTTAAGAGGGGAGTGTAATGATTAAATATTCCAACTTTTTTTTTGAAGTTGGAACTAACATGAAAATTATTTGTTCAAGGCCGAATAACATATTATTTTAAGAAAAATATCCAAAACTAATAAACTTCAAATTCTTTAGCCTCTATTTGATTTTGCGATATTTTATTCTCTAGATGAGTAATTCATTACATTGAAAATATTTTTTTATGTTGACATAAATTTTATGATTCCATCATAGTAGTCAGAGTAAAAATAACATAATTATATATTTTTATCTTTCATGTAATGCTAGTTTGACTTTTTTGAATTTTTTTGATAGGAAGGAACATAGGATATATATATAGATAATAGATATATAACACACTATGTATATATACACACAAAAAAAACATCATCATCAACTGACTTACTAAGCATAAAAAAAATTAGATATGGCTTTCAAAGTGTGGGCTTTTTTCCTCATGTTTATGATGATAGGTATATGTAACTCTTTTACTTGATTTGATTTATTAGTAATGGAGTATCTAAGTTTATTTTTAAAAGCTTCTTCTGCTGAAATATGAAATGTGTTTTTCAATGAATTATGGATTCTAACATTTAATATGATAGGTGTATTGCCAAAGGTTGAAGCAAAAGACATACCCAGGTGTTGTTGCAAAATAGACGCAAACTGTAAACATCTTTGTGGCGATATACCTCCCTATTTTTGTGAGGGTGAATGGTGTGAATGTGGGCATCTTCCTCCCATAGATCGAATTACAGAAACTAGTGAAAACATAAATTGAAGAAATAAAATTCATTGATGAAATAGAAATGAAGAATATATTTGGAATTTAATTTTTGTTTCACTGTAACTTGAAACATGGAATTACCCAAATAAGAAAGCTTATTGTTTCCATCCATTATGGTTCCATGTAACTTGAAACAAGGCATTAGCCAATTCAGAAAGCTTATTGGTTCCTTCTTTACATCATATACCTTTATTTTGATAAATAATCTCATATTGTTATTTCTTTTTTGGACCGGTCTCATAACAAAAAGATTCACTTTTTTTAGAGTTGAACTCACAAAAACATCACATTATATCCACAAAACATTTCAAATTCAAACTTTAGTGGATTCAAGAATTTTAAGAACCAAAAACATAGTTGTTATCACAAATTTTTTTCCCCAAAGCGACAAAATCTGCGAAAAAAATTGAACCCAATTAAAACTAGTGAGCTGTTGCTCATTTACAAGGGATCATACAATTAGCTCAAGCATGCATTAGGGTAGTTCGAGATAGGTTTGAACAGCTCGCGGTGAGACCTTTCAATTCCATTGAGTTTGCGCTTTTTGATATAGTATCGCTTTCGGAGATATGCCTATCCGAAAGTTGGTGTTTAAGTAAGGAAAGTCCGGTTTTCGTCCTGAATTTTTATCAAAATTACTCGATCTGGGTTTAGGTCACGGACCCAAAAAGGGGTCGCGAGTGCACCCACACTTATCCTACCTATGTGAGCGAAACCAACCATTCTGAACCCCAAACATTTTCCAAACAATACATAACATAATATAATGCGGAAGACTTAAATCATTAGGAAAATCAATATCACTTTCTAAAAACTCAAAAACTTATCATTATCCCCAAATATAAAAGTCATCATCACACAGAACAATCTAATCCTCAAATTACAATCTAAGAGTATCCATGGCTAAAAAAGGAAAAAGGCTAGTCCATGCGGGAACGTTCAAGGCATCAAGACAGAAGAGGAAGATCCAGTCCAAGCTAGAAGCATTTAGCTCACCCTGACAATCCGGATTGTAATGAACGACTGGCTGAGTTGCGGTTGATTGAGACGGACGATCGTTGCTGCAAGCCACAAATAAACAAAGAAAAACACTTACAAGTAGGGGTCAGTACAACCACAAGTACTAAGTAGATATCATCGGCCAACTCCAAAATAGGAAAACAGTATATATCAGAAATACACAAATCAACCATATCCTCAAACAGGTGAAAGCAACAAGTTCAAAATCATGTGTAACAACATAAAAACCACCTATGAGGAACTCAAGTCTCCACACCATACTCATGGGATTAGGTTCTTTTATTCGACTTTATAACATAATTTCCATCCTTTTGATTATTATCTTGATTCCTCTTGTGTCGGACGTGACCCACTCCGCTCCCCACTACTATGTGTCGGACCTGACACTCGATCAAATTCTAGTGTCAGTTCGTGAGCCCAATCCCCTAATTATACGTGTCGGTCGTGACACCTGATCCCTAATTCTAAGGGTGGTTTCGTGACACCCGATCGACTAATTCTACGTGATCGGTTCGTGACACCCGATCCCCTAATTCACGTGTCGGTTCGTGACACCCGCGCCACTAATCTCATTCTATTAATTCATCAAGGGCCTTATTTTATACCAAGCATCATCAATATCATTACTTTAGTTCATCAAGCTTCTCTATACCAAGCATCATCCAATCTCATTTCTTATTAGTTTCATCAAAGCCGTCTATTATACCAAGGGGGGGGGGGGGGGGCAATAATCATCTAACAAGATAAATTTAGGATAGAGATTCAACTAGACTCAGTAATGATTATTCATCACATAATAATCACATCAAATGTAAGCACACAATAAGCATATAGAAGGTGTTATAAATATACCCAAAACAGTAATCATTCGCTATTAAAGAGTCTACTACGAATAGCATAAAAAACCATAACCTACCTCCCAAATATTAGTCGATCAAGCAAGCAAATCCCCAAGTTTTGTTTTCCTCTTCGTTTCTTCCTGTCTCGCGATCGTTCTTCTCCTCTTCTCTCTATCGTTCTATTTTTACTTATTCAAAACCCTCTTCTTTTCCCCTAATTAAGCATATAATTAAGTACTAAAAGAGATGAATTAACAAGTAATTAAATTCAAGTAGCTCCTTTAAACCTCAAGAAATTGGATTATTAATATTCAACCACTAATTTATAACTATAATCCAGGAATAGGCCAAAAAAAAGTCCCTTAAAAACATTTAAAGGAAAATCTGACTCAGCATGGGATTGCCGCGCATGGGAGGGTCCGTCGTGATACGGACAGTCCGTCTGCTGCTTCCATAACAGAGTAAGAGACTCACATTCCTTGAAAGTCTGTGAGGTCCGTCGCTGCCCACGAGGTACCGTCTGCTGTGTCACGAAGTTCAGAGAGCGATTTCAGTGACCCAAAATTTAAAAAATTCTAAAGTGCTTTTGGAACGACGAGACCCCGTCGACGGTCCGTCGTGCCCATGACGGTCCGTCATGGGGTCGTCGTCTCAGAAAGTTTTCCAGAAATAAAATTTGCTGCTACAAAAACGAACTACACAGGTCGTACAATAGATAACCAATTACCCCATCGTCGTCCTCGAACGGGATCATTAGAAGAAAAAACAGGGCGAAAAAGGAGTACCTGAATCTGTAAAACAGGTGTGTGTATCTTTCGGCATATTGCCTCCCTGCCCCAAGGGCTCTTCAACTGGTCGATTTTTCCATTGAACTTTGATGGATTGCAATCTCCCTTGAACCTAGTTGCGTACTTCTCTATATAAAATAGCAAAGTTCCTCATCAGAAGGACATATTTCATCAGCAGAAACTGAATCCCAACGAATAATGTATTCCATCCCATGGTCTTTTTTCCAACATAGACACATGAATTACCGGATGCACTCCTGACAGTCCTGGGGGCAAGGGCTAATTTCATAAGCAAAACTCCCATACTCGCTTAAGTACTTCAATGCGTAAAAGATACCTTGGGCGTAGCTTAACTCTTTTTGCCAAACGCATTTCCAACCCCTTTGATGGCGAAACCTTCAGCAAAAAACTGCTCACCCCTCATGAACTTTCCCAAGTCTCTAACCTTTACGATCTGCATATTTCTTTTGCCTGCTTTGAGCGCTAAAAGACTGTTCCGTGAATAGGATTTCACATCTCTAATGAAAAAATCCCTCAAAAGATCAGTACGCCACGGTCTACTTCAAATGCAATCAAAACCACCAATGGGAGAGACCTAAATCTTCTCCCATACAATTCATCAAAGGGGCCATATCAAACTTGAGGTGATAGATAGTTGTATGAGAAAACTTGCTAAGGGTAAGAAGTATATCACCAATCGACCACTATTCATACACATGCAATGAAGCATATCTCCAACACTTGAATCGTTCGCTCAGATGACATCGGATCTGATGGATGGAATGCCCAATACTAAGGTCCAACCTTAGTACCCAATTCCGCAGCCAATGTTTTCCAAAACTTAGAAGTAACGGCGTACTCTATCTGAATGATGGAGCGTGGAAAATCCATGCATCGACGATTGTCTGAGATATAGAGTTTGGATAACTTCCCTGCATTGTAAGTCACCTTGACGAATGAAATGAGCAGGGACTTAGTTAACCTATCGACAAATCACCCAAATAGAGTCATACTTACCCATTGTCTTTGGAAGGACCAAACACGGAAGTCCATTGACTTTCTCTCCACTTCATTCCGGAATGGGCATTCTCTGAAGGGTTCCTCCAGGCCTCTGTGTTCACACTTTACTGCTGGACATTCGGGACATTGGAAAAAAAAATCCACATGTGACGCTTCATTCTACTACACCAACTGTTAGCTTTAGGTACGATACATCTGTGCACAGGATGTAAGAGTACTTGAACTATGAGCCTTGTCAGAAATAGGGGTTGATCAAATCATTCAAAACGCGAGGGTACACATTTACCCTTCCCTTGATTCCAAAAAAACCTTCCTCATAGATTTGGGCTTCCTTAGCCTCTCCTCGCAACACCCATATCCCGAATTACTTAGTTTCTCCTTCAACAAAAACTGTTTTCGCCTTGCTCTTTCAAGAAAAGAAGAAATATTCCTCACCAAGCTGGCACAAAAATCCTCCCTTCTCATTTACTTCTAACTCATAAAGTCGTTAGCCAGAGTCTGGGAACATCACTAGGCCAATAGGCGTTAGAAAATTTAAGTAGGTAGACTTCCCATGCTCCCTGACCTCTTACTTAAGGGCATCTGCCACAACATAGCCTTTCCTGGAATGATACCAGATAGTGATCTCGTTAGTCCTTCAGTAGTTTCAATCATCTCCTCTGTCTCAAATTCAAATCTTTTTGTGTAAGACATTAATGTAGGTACGATTGGATCCATGTATTACTTCACGACTTAACTAACATAAGATTAGTGTCCCTTGCTTTAGGCAAACACTACCGCAGCCAATTCAAAATCAGGGTCGGATGAATTACGTTCAGTGCACCAGTTACTACTGTGCCTTGAAAAGATCCGCAATTACGTTCTTCCTCTTGCATTAGCATGCACCCGAAAAACCAGAATGATGCACACAAATAGGACAATGAATCTTAACTTCCACTGGAAGGGTAAGGATTGAGGCAGGTTAGTCAAACAGGGTTCTGGTGTTTTGAAAGCTTTCCTTCACATTCGGTCCGGACAATACAAAGGAACATTCTGCTTAGTCAAGTTCGTCAAGTAGCGGAGCAATGGAAGACGCATCCCTCTTGAACAAAAGCGACGGTAATAGCTTAGTAAACCAACAAAAGCTCCTTATTTCTGACAACATTAGTAGGTCTTACCCAATATTCACTGTCCAACTCGTAGAAGGATCCACATCACCCCATCCTTAGAAACCACATGCCCACCAAGAAAGGACACTGAGACTAGCCCAAAAAATCACACTTGAAGAATTTGGCATAAGCTTCTCCATAAATTCCAATACCCAAATATGTCTCCAAGTGCTCCTCATGGTCATTTCTGGCTCTTTGAGTATACCAATTGATCATCAGACATACGATCACAAAGAGACCAGATATGCTTAACATATAGTCCATTATAATGCTCATTGAAAGGCAGAGGGGCATTCGTAAGCCCAACAGACATTCCAACTAAAACTCCATAATGCCCATACCCTGGTCCGAAAAGCAGTCTTGGGCACATCAGCTGCCGGATATTTTCAATTGATGATAACCAGATCTCAAGGTCAATTTTTGAGAAGGTTACAAGCACCTGTAATTGGTCGAAACAATCATCATGCGAGGGAAGAGTCGATTATTGTTTTAACGTTAACCGTGCAGGGTAATGCTCTCAGTTTTATAGTCTATGCACATCAGTAAGCTTCCATCCTTCTCTTCCACAAAACAAAACAGGGGAAAGGACAAGACACCAGTAGAGGGGACTGGCACAAGTGTCGGTTCAATTGAATCTTTGCTCAAACCAACTATTGAAGTTGGGCCATTTAACTCCCTTAACTCAGCGGGAGGTACGAAGAATGTAGTGCTATAAGGAGGGGGTATAGAAGGGGCGAGTACCTGGGTCATCGATCGATGCAGAAGTCACGATCTCTATCCGGTAGTGGATACCCGAAAGGTCTGCAGGACACACAGCTAAAATCGCGGACTATCGAAACCGACACTGCGCCATTGAAGGTACTGGGTAGTATATCCGGAGGGTGTGCCAGAAAGCTAAACAACCGCCCCTACTAACAATTCCTCTTAGCACGAAGAAAAGGAGACGATACGAAACCGGATTGGAAGTTAGTCACCCTCCCACACTAAAGGATCTGTCCAGGCTTGGCTAAACGTCACGTTTAGCATTACAATCCAATGGCAAATTTGGAGGAGAGCCCAGTCATACCCGAATTACACGAAGTCAAACCATTCTAAGATAACCAAGTCTCATGAGGATTTGCTCCCACAAAAGTTCCACAGGGAAAGACTATTACACCTTTTCAACTATCACAGATCCACCCCCGGTAGAAAACACGAAATGGAGTCAAGCATATTCACATGTAACATTAAGACATTAGCAATGCGGAAGAGACATCTGAAATGTAGAGCCAGGGTCAAATAATACGAAGCCATACAATCACAAACAAAAAGAGTTACTGTGCATAACAGATTGATTGTCTCCGTTGACCGCCCGGGGAAATCGTTAACAATGGGCCCTATTCACCTGTCTGCACGTTGCCCTACCATGTTGTGTGTAGTGGCTCTAGTTTGACCGTTAACCAGGGCAGTTTTGGTGACCACCATTTACCTACGGCCACACGTCCTCCAGAATAACGGCCTCTACCATGAACCACCTTACCTCTAGATATTGGGTCTTATAACTTCTGTTTGGACACAATTCACTACTTATGGTCCAGTCTACCAAACATTAAATAACCATAACACTCTCTGGAGTCAAAGCAGAGGTACGCTAAGAGAAGTGTTGACCGGTCTGGAGGTGGACCCCCAACTACGTCTGGTGGTGAAGACTGAATTTGGTCGGCCTGAGTAATTTCCTGGACCCCCTGTCATCTAGAGTAGAACCATTAAAATCACCTTCTTTATGGAAACCTTTTTGATGTCGATCGCCATGGTGAAGTGCATCTGGCTTCACTTCCTTCCCACTCTATCACGAAGTCTACCACTTCTTGAAAGGATTTTGCGTAGCCGCACCTGTAAGGTAAAATCTGCAATTCTGACCTCAACCCATTCACAAAACGGCGAATCCAAGCTTGTGGACTAAAACAAAGTTGGTGGCATACCTGGATAATGCACGAAAACACTTAGCCTCATATGCAGTAATCGACATCCTATTGCTCTAGGAATCAAGAACTCATTATCTTTTCCTATCCCTCAAGTTCCGGGGGTATAACTTCTCCTAAAAAAAGCTAGAGAAGATGCCCAACCTAATGGTGGTGCCTCATGTGGTTTACACTCAACATGTGACCGCCGCACATTTTGGCGTTCCTTGAAACTGCTAAGTCACAAAATCAACACCAAAACCGTTCTACTATACCCATCTTGTGTAGGAGCTCATGACAGTCAAACCAGAAAAATCATAGGCATCCCAGATTCAACACCTTGAAGACGGAGGTTTCAATTTCAAGAACCGTATGACAAAGCCTTCATGATGATCATTGTTCATTATAGGCCCTGTAGTAAGACAATGGCAAACGTACCTATTTCCAATGAGGGACATCCATGCGGGGAGCCACAGTAGTTGACATGTTGTACCTCGGAACCTGAGGTGTGGGGCAGAAAAAAACCTCCTTAGTGCGGGTTGTTTCGTGCGTTCAAGCCAATAAACTTGGAGGTGTTGGCCCGGAGCAAGATAACCGCTAGAAAGTAACGAAACCTGACTGATCATACTATGAGGGTAGGGTTGGGGTGGCAATCCATCACTTACTGTTACCTTGTCATTCTCCCCTCCTCCACCTCTCTTACCACTTCCTCAAGTCGGTCTCTCTTAGGAGTCCCGCATCAGTACCAATGATGGGATTAGGTGCTTGTCCGTTTCTCGAGGCGGAAGTTTCCTCCCACGACTTTTCCACGGCCTCTTGAATTACTCCCTTCGAGCTACAGCCCCCGGGTGGCTCAAAAGATCTTGTCTTTCCGGTGTGGTGTTGGCGAAGTATAGTGTCTAGTTCTAACCATCTGCGAAATAAGTAAGATGGTCAGATACAAATTTTGTATCACCTAGATACCAATTGGCCCCAAGAATAGCACGAAGAAAGAACAGAATAATGAATTTTCCTAAAGTCTTATGCCTCTCAAAAGAAAAGTAAAGGTGTCCCCTAAAGGTTCCTGAAGACTTACTAGACTCGTTCTTGTGTGATGAAGACCAACGAAACCTAATGCTCTGAATCAAGTTTGTCACACCCAAAACGGGGGGGTGGAGCGTCGAGTGGCACCCAAAATTATCCCTACTATTGTGAGCAAACACACCAACCAAATCTGGAACCCCAAATTTCAAACATAAACATAACATAATATAATGCGGAAAGACTTAAACTCAGTAATGAAATCAATAATCAACTCTCTAAAACTCACAACTTATAGTATCCCAAAAATCTGGAAGTCTCATCACAAGAGAACATCTATCCTCAAATTCACTAACTAGAGTATCCAAGAAGTAAAATAAGTAAAAAGCTAGTCCATGCGGAGAGGTCAAGGCCTCAAGACATAAGAGGAAGATACGGTCCAAGCAGGAAGAATCTAAGCTCATCCTGAAGCCCGTGGTGTAATGAATACTGGCTAGAGTTGCGGTTGAGTTGAAGGACGACGGTACGTTTGTGCACTCACAAATAAAAAAAGAAAACCACATTACAAGTAGGGGGTCAGCACAAAACCAAAAGTACTGAGTAGATATCATCGGCCATATTCCCAAAAAAACAAAAATAAGAAAACAGTATATATCAGATAGAACATAAATACCATATTCCTCTAACAGGGGAAGCAAACAAAGTTCACACATCATGGTAACCAATCAAAACAACACCTATGAGAAACTCAAGTATCCACCTTACTATTTGAGATATAGGTTCTTCATTCAATTTATTAAACATATTCAAGATTTCATTATTTTATTCCTATGGGTCGGTACCGTGGGGACACTCGATCCCCTACTAATATGTTGCCGGAACGTGACATCGATCCCCTATTTACGTGTCGTTCGTGACACCCGATCCCAATTTTTACGTGTCGGTTCGTGACAACCGATCCCCATAATTTCAAGTGCGCGTTAGTGAACACACTCGAATCCCCTAATTCTAAGGGTCGGTTAGTGACACACGATCCCCAAGTTATTAAGTGTCGGTTAGTGAGACCAGGATCCCTAATTCACGTGTCGGTTCGGTGGGACACCCGCGCCACTAATCTCATTCGTAGTTAGAATTCCATCAAGCCTTCTTTTTATACAAGGAATCATCCAGTCTACATTATTTAGTTCCACTCAAGGACTTCTCTTATACCAAGGCATCAATCCCCCAATCTTCATTCTTTTAGTCATTCAAGCCTTCTCTTATACCAAGGGCATCATCATTAACAAGGTAAATTTTAAAATTAGAGATTCAATAGATCATTCGGCTTCTTCATCACAATTATCTAAATCACCTCATGTAAGCACACAATTAAGCATATGAAGGTTTATAATACTACCCAAACACATATCATTCGACTATTAGGTCTAACTACGATAGATAAAACTAACCTACACTCCACCGAAAGATTAGTGATCAAGCAAGCAAATTCCCAAAGCTTGTTTTTCTTCGTTTCTCCTCTCTCTCGATCGTTTTATTATCCCTCTTCTTCGATTCTTTTCTATTTTTATTATCAACCCTCTTTCTTTTACCCTAATTAGCAATAATTGAGTATAAAAAGATGATGAATTAACCCCTTAATTACTTCAAGGTTATCTCCTACCCCTCAAGAAATGGATTATTAAATCAACAATAATTTTATAATTAATAAGCAGGAATAATCCGACATTCGCCCTTAAAAAACATTTTAAAGAAATTCGTCTAAGACTGGATTACGCAGCTTGTGACGCGTCCGTCGTGCCTACGATGTCCGGCCCTGCTTGTTCCGTCATAGAGTTCCGAGGACTCATTCCTTAAGAGTCTGTGACGGTCCATCGTGCCCACGACGGTCCATCCTTCCATGTCGTCACGAAGTTCAGAGAGTCGATTTCAGTACCCAAATTTCAGAATTCTAAGTGTTTTGGAATGAGACCCCCTCGACGGTCCGTCGTGCCCATGACGGTCCGCCGTGGGGCCCGTCGTCTCAGCCAGTTTTTCCAGAAATAAAATTTGCTGCTCAAAATGATTAAACAGGTCGTTACAGTTTAAAATCTGCAAATATTAAAAATTCATTAAAACTACACGAACGACAAAGTGACAAAACTATCAGACCCAATAAGTCGTAAAAGGCTTGGGGTAAAGATGGAAGAGTTCTAAATGACAAACAAAAAGGCCTTCACAAAGATATAATTGAGAGGGTCATAACACCCCTACACTCTCCAAAAACCAAATCACGTAGCCAGGATGTTTTTTACGTCCACGAGTTTCAATCACCCAAAAAGGAGCTCAATTGAGGGAGATATCACCAAAAACAATCTTGAGAATAAAAACAAATTGCATCTGGTCTTATTTTAAGAAATGAGACTGATTAATTCATTGTAATCTTTAGGTAAAGGTTCAGGATCGTGGCCCACTAATAAAACTCCCCTCGCAACTATAGAGGTAAAATTTCATGATTACAATGTCCAAAGGTGATCAACGCGGGTTAGCGTCTTATCAGATCGCGACAAGGAGAGAATATGAATGCGAAGGTAAAATGAGCTACACCCTCATAATTGTGTCAAGGCCACACAATCGTAAACCATACAAATTAGGCCTTTATGAATGTGGTCAAGGGGACCTTAAATGAACTCGTTACTGGGTAACACCAGAAAGGCATCGAACCTTGATTGATTCAGAATCTTATGCGCACAGAATATGACATTGAACCAAAATTGAAATTTTAAAAACTTCATACCAAGTTCATCTCGGAAAAAAAAGTGAGACCCACCCAAGCTCCATTTTTGCCAAAATGAACAATAAGTCTTGAAATTTGCATTGAAGCCTCAGGATCCATACAAAAGGTCCTTCTAAACCAAACTCAATGTTGTGGAACTAATAGAAACTTTTGATTGATGTCAACTGTTTATGTTTCAAAAGATCTAAAAGACATATATTTGTTGAAAAAAACAAATTAACAACCATGTGACTAGGATGCGAGGCTGATTCAACAACATTGGGGCCATAACGCAAAGCTAAAGAAAGGGACCCTAATTATTATTTTTTTCATTTACTTTTAAGTAAAATCTACTTTTCTAGCTATATTAGATGCAAAGTCATTAGGTATTGTTTTATGATCAATTTGTTTTAATAATTCTTTTTCAAAAGGTAGTATAGCTAATTCATTCAACCTTTCTTGAGACTTTGTTGATATTAAAGAAGATCTAATTAAATTAAATTTTGAAAAACTTCTTTCAGCTTATGTAATGGTTAAAGAAACTGTTCACATTATTCTATAAGCAATATGTGTATTTGCAAAAGAATCAAGTCTTTTAATTTGGTTGAGTATTTCCGTTAGATCATTATCTTCTACGTGTATTGTTTCCCTTAACACTTTTAATACAAAAAAATAAATCTAAACCACCAATATTAGAACAACCATTACATGTAAAGTTCTCAGTTAAGACAATATTTTAATTCTCATCATCTATTGATCTCAATAATCTACAACTAAATAAGAAATCGAAAATATTTTTATATGCTTTAATTGGTTCGAATCTATTTTGAAGTGAAAAAATAGGTTATCTACCCTACATATATAATGAAATAATCACGTGAAGATTATTCAATAAAGATTATTCAAGGGACTTGTGTCTTCGTAATCCATATTTACATCAAAAAGTTTCTTATGAAATTCAGGTTTATTTTCATCTCATATGCAATTTGATTTGCACAAATCATAACACTCATTAATACCCCAGTAATTGATTTTTGTTAAATGGCCCCCAAAATATATGAGGCCCCAAGCAATGACTTTAGTGACCTAGGGGTTAAGACGGTAATAAACGAATTGGATCGCTATAGGAATGCTCGTAACCCCTAACGATGAGATGAAGTCATTTACATATATATGACCTAGAGGTTTGTTCCGTGTAAATACTTGGCCAATTCATTGTGTGCATTTTACTATACGAGTAATAAGAATCTGACCAATTAATTGTGAACGCGATTTCTATACATCCATATATTATTTCATAATTGACACCCATTTCTAAATAAGTTTGTGGTGTCCCACCCTATTATTGTCATGACGCGTGGTGTGAATGTGGGAAACAACCTCCTCAAGGTCAATTTTAATAAATTGAAAAATCAATTTTCATGGGATGAAATAAAAATAAAGAATAAAAGTTGGGCCGCTTTTTCTCTTCCTTCAAAATATATTTTTGGAATTAACCTCCTATATTTAAGTGACTTACAACAAGGCATAACTAAAAAGTAATTCTTATTGCGTCCTTCTTCATGTCCCATACCTTTCTTCTGATTAATAGTATGTCATTAGAATGATATTTGTGTTCTACATTAATTATTTGTACTAAAACATAGCCTTTTTTAAGAGGGTGTTTGATGATTAAAACATTTCATTTTTGTTTTTGAAGTTGAACTAACATGAAAATTATTAGTTAAACACCGAATAACATATTATTTTAAGAAAAATATTCACAACGTACAAACTTCAAACTCTTTAGCCTCTATTTGATTGTAAGATACTTTATTCTCTAGATGAGTAATTTATTACATTGAATATATTAATTTTTATGTTTAAATATATTTTGTGATTCTATCATATTAGTCAAAGGAAAAATTACATAATTATATTTTCCTCTTTCATTTAATGCTAGTTTGACTTTATTCGATTTGTTTGGTAGAAGGAACATAAGATAAAAATAAAATAGTTATATTACAGATTCACAAACTAATATCTAGACTATAGGGTATAACCAGGAAAGTATTAGTTCAAGAAGAGAATACATATTCTTTAAGAAAAATATTTACAACTTATAAACTTCAAATTCTTTTTTAAGTTAGCTCTATTTTGATTGTGCATATTAATCCCTAGATGAGTAATTTATTACTTGACAACAATTAATTTTTATGTTTAAATATATTTGTAATTCCATCATTAGTCAAGGAAAAAATTACTAATTATATTTTCCTCTTCATTACATGCTAGTTTGATTTGATACATTTGTTTGGTAGAAGGAACATAAGATAAAATCAAATAGTTAGATTAACACTTGAAAAACTATATATAATTTTTTAAGTAAAGTCAATTAATTTCTATAAATAGGACAAAATGAAAACCAAACTCATCATCAAGTGACTTTACTGCATAAAAAAAATTAGATATGGCTTCAAAGTGTGCGTTTTTTCCTCATGTTTATGATGAGAGGGATATGTAAGTCTTTGACTGATTGGATCTATGATAATGGGAGTATCATACACTTCTCTCTACTATTTTTCTAATAAATTTTGAAAATTTTTTGTGCTGAAATCTGAAATGATGTTTCCATTAAAATATAGATCCTAACATTTATTTGGTAGCTTGTCTCACAAAGGATGAAGCAAAGACATTCCCCTGTATTTTGGAAGATAGACGAGATTGTAAACTCATTGTGGCGATATACCTCTCTATTATTGTGATGGTAAATGGTGTGAATATGGGCATCAGCCTCCCAAAGGTCGAATTACACAATCTTGTGAAAACAAAGACTAAAGAATTAAAATTTCATAGCGTGAAACAGAAAGGAATAATATATTTGGAATTTAATTTATGTTTCAATGTAACTTGAAACATGGCATTAGCCAAATCAGAAAGATTATTGCTTCATTCCGTTATGTTTCTATGTAAATGGAAACAAGGCATTAGCCAGTTAAGGAAGCTTATTGTTTTCTTCTTTATGTCATAGTAGGTAATTTGCCCGCGCGTCGCACAGTCATCAATAATAATTGCGTTAAAATTGTAAATATTTTTCTACTAATATCCATACATTTTAATGGGAATAAAGGTTCATTAAAAAAATATTATAAATATTCCAACATGAATTTGATTATTTTTCATTATTACATAACCCAAGAATCTCTAATAAATGAATTAATCACGAAAGGGATAATGCACAAGTGCCCCCTTAACCTATGCACAAAATCCCAGAGACACACTTATACTATACAAAAGTTCTATTACCGCCCTGAACTTATTTTATTAATAATTTTCTACCAATTTCGGCCTACGTGGAACTATCTTATGGGTCCAACGCTGGTTGATTTTTTTTTAAGCTAGTGCCACGTAGGCAGAAAATGGGTAGTAAATTACTTATAAAATAAGTTCAAGGGATTAATAGGACCTTAGTATAGTATAAGTGTGTCTCTGGTATTTTTGGCATAGGTTGAGAGGACATTTGTGCACTTTCCCTTCACGAAATAATAAATCATTGGTTCTTTAATCATATATGTAAATTAAAAGAGAACCTTAGGCCCACCTATGTGGCACAACCACAAACCAAAATTCTCTTTTAACTTATTTATTTCTCAAAACTAACGTTACATTTCATGAAAAGTTGTGAATTTTGGGAAACTTTGCGACTTTTACAAAAAGTTGTGACTTTTTATAAAAAGTTGCGATTTTTACGAAGAGTTGCGACTTTTA
The DNA here is from genome assembly GCA_027704765.1 of Solanum habrochaites. Taxonomy (NCBI): domain Eukaryota; kingdom Viridiplantae; phylum Streptophyta; class Magnoliopsida; order Solanales; family Solanaceae; genus Solanum; species Solanum habrochaites. The sequence continues at coordinate 9,137,425 of JAKWJA010002489.1, forward strand.
CGAAGAGTTGCAACTTTTATGAAAAAATTGCGACTTTAATGAAAAATTTTGACTTTTCAAAAGAGTTGATACCTTTTTTATAAGGCATAATAAACATTTATTCACAGTCTATAAATAGAGAGATTTTCTCTCACTTTAAAATAAAAAAAAAATTGAACTTCTTTTTCTTCTTCTTCTTCTTGTGCAGAATTATATATTCGTGTACTTTGCTCATGTTGTGTGACTTTCTCACACCATTGTTTTTGTATCAACACACTTTTGAATAGAATCGCTCTATCATGAGAGGATCTATTTAAACTTCGCGTAGTAGAATGGACTAATATTCTTAAGGGGAAAATGTTCATTAAGTGAGCTCGGTTTTTCCTTTATGGTTTATTTTATTATTACATATTATGGTATGTTTTTTACAATCATAATTTATACTTATTTTATTTATTTTTGTGTACATGTTTTAAACATTGTTGTTTATGTTTATGATTTTGATTATTATGTTGAAGTAAATATATGTTAATCAAGAGTTTGATGTAATCATTAGATATTGGTGTCATGTAGATTAGAATTCTTAAACTTGTAAAATAAATTACTTTAATCTTTATAGAGTTTTCAATAGTTAAAAGTTTTATGAGATGTGCACCAAAGGACTTTCAATGCTAAAAAGTTAGGGTGGTTCAACACTACTTTGGAGTTTTATTTATTCAACTTTCTATCTTACGTATGTATTCAATCGATTAATGACATTCAAAAAATAAAGGAATGTAGTGGGATGGTAAGTATTGTAATCAACCTTAATCAAACGTTTGGGGTTCAAATGTTAGGTTGGAGTCAATTAATTATCCCTCAAAGTAGGATGAATTTATATTACTAAAATATTAAAGAAATAATTGCCTCCATAAAATTTAGATTAAATATCCCAACAATAAAGTTTTAACTATATTGATCAAAACATAAACAATGAAATATATCTTTTGGCTATAAAAATAGTGTGCTCGACTGCATATTATTTTGAATAAGGCACCTGCCAAGACATCATCTAATCCAAATTATTTGAGCAATATACGTTATTTCATTGAAATCCAAGAGATGTGTTTTTATATTTTAATTAATTTTATCAAGTACCAATAATAATATGAAGATTATATATTAGATTTTGTATGTAGTGGTGTTAGTAGGATAAAAAATCTCGCATAATGATATAATGTTTTAAAACTTTTTCCAAAATACAAATTAGCCAGTAAAACCCTTACCTAATCTTTTTTAAGACTTTGTGATGAACAACACCGTAAAATGGAGAATATAACCTTCTCCTGTAAACACTTACACTCAATCTTTGTCGTTTAAGATTAAAAACATTTAATTTTCATCTTTGGATAAAATATTCGGGGAGCCCGGGGATGTGGGGAGAGAGGGGGGTGGGGGAGGGGGGGGTGGGTAGGGGTGGTTGGGGGGGGGGGGGGGGAGGTTGGTTGTACCCTCTCAAAAAACACATTTATTTTCATATGTTCAAAGTAATTGTGGGGGTTTGGTTTGCGGGAGGTGTCGTTTTGCGTTCCTGGGTTGACCGGTGGGGGTGGGGGGCGGTGGAACGCGGAGAATTTCCCTAGCTAGCAATAAATGAAAATAAAAAAAAGAATAGATATACAAAGGCAATTCATTATAAAATAATCATTTAATTGCTTCAATTATATCAATTAGACGGTGGGCGTGGGAGTGGTGGCCTGGTCGTGCGGTGGGCGATGTGGCGCGGGGGGGTGTGTGGATGGGGTGGTTGTGGGTGGGGGGTGTGGGTGGGGGGTGTGGGGGTGGATATAGTGTTTTGCTTAGGAACTTGCACAAGTTGTTGTTAACGTCGTAAAAAAGAAATTACGGGGGGGGGCTTGGGGGCAGTAAATCAATTATAGGACTTTTTGAACTGGTCGTAAGTGAAATTTCTTTCAATGATAGGTGAGAAATTACATATCTATTAAAGTAATAGGGGATAATGAGTAAGTTTATATATAGTATATATAGTTACGCTTAAGTTATAGAGTTTAATATAGAAATCTCAAAACAAGAATAATTCTTGAAAGCGGGGGCGGGGGGGTGGGGAGTGTGAATAAAATATTGTGGTTCCTTGTGCAATGGGTAGATCTTGTACTGGGGGGGCAGGGGGGGAGTGTATATGGCGTACTGGGGATAGTTAGGGTCGAAAACAACAACTTGCAGAAACAGAAACACTGAGTTTAAAATATGTACTCAAAAATAACAATTAATATCACATGCATAAATTAATGATATAAAAAAAAAACATACCAGGATATATAAAATAAATTGCAATAAGGAAGATGAAAAATCGAGTCCGAGCCTGAATGCAGTATCGGGGCCCTTAAGAAACTATTACCCTCGCAGCTGGGGGGGTACCAGGGGGGTTTAATGATACATCCCTCGTGATGAAAAATTGTGTTGATATTGGGCACCAATTTGTTGATACAGAAACAACAGGTAAGTTAAGTACTTAACTGGAGCAAATAAACCGAATATAGATTTTGCAAAGTAGAAGCATGAAAAGGGGGTCCGAAAAAAGGGTGGGGGGGTGGTTAAAACAGAAAAAATCCCTCAAGGATAGAAACAAAGTGTAGGGTTTGAGAAAAAAAATTTTCGCTTAGTGAAAGGGTACAACTAATTTGAAAAAAGTTGCCAACCCTGTGTCGAATCGTGTCACAGACCTTTCTAAAAGTCACAACATTTCATTAAAAGTTGCAGCTTTTTCATAAAGCACAAACTTTTGAAAGACATCGCAACCGCCATTAAAGACAAACACTTTTTCATAAAATTTACAATATTAATAAAAAGACACAACTCTTTCCTTAAGGTCGCAAACTATTCATAAATCCCCATCTTTTTATGAAAAAAAGGATGGCGAGTTTGGACAATAATAATTTAAAACGAATTCTTTCTTGTGGTTGCCCACATAGGCAGGCCTAGGTTTCTCTTTTATATAGAATAATTCTGGCAGCCAGGGTTTTATTTTGATAATAATTTCATTTCTTATTTCGGTTTAGCGATCCTTTCTCTATAAATATTTGTCCACTTTTTTTTATAGTTGGAACTGCAAAAACTCATTTGGGTTCCACAAAAACTTTGAATTCCATTACTTAATTTGAATTCACCTCAGCGGGAAATTTGTAACGGAACAACAAACGTTGTTTTTCACACTATTTTCCCCAAATTACTCTCCAACACTTTTAATTTGTATTCATTGCCAAATACAACTTAATTTTAAAATATATTTTTTTTTCCAACTAAAAATTAATTTAAATAAAATTTAACAAAAAGTATGTCCAACCCCCCCATTACTTTATGGTCCGGTTTTTCTACTCAGATAATTTGTTTAGTTTGCCGCTCAAGACCATGTAGGTTTGAAATTGCATTGCCCCGGTGCGGACAGGGGTGCCATTTACAAAATAATAGAAAGTAAGATAATGATGGAAGTGACCACTAAAGAAATTATTGAACCAAAAGGGGGAAGGATGACATACAAGTAAAATATGGCAATCTCCCTATAACAGAAATATACATATGACAAGCAATTACCTAACATTGCCCCCATAGGCCTGGTCGGTACAAAAACACACATCCCTTTAGGTCCGAAACGTGAGTAACAATCGCTAATACCATATTAGTCCCCTTGCCTGGATCCCAATGACAATTTTCCTACACCCATTTGAACGTCAGCTTCCCTCCAAGAAATCATCACTCTATAAAAAATGATCCTTAGCGAACTATCAAAAGTTGTCACTAAATAGTATTCTTATGACATTTAGCACTTTTTGTATGTGGTCCCTAAGGATTTATCGACATTTGATTAAGACACTAATAATGCTGGTAAGACTTTAACACCCTTTATTGCTGTTTCTATTTAGTGCCTCAGAAGTTTATTTTGTGTGTTCTGAATGCAAATCTGCGCTCTATGGTACAACATCAAATATGCTACCACCACCGCTACCCCCGCCGCAGGTAAAACCTAATCTAACCTAAAGACATGGATTGGCTCTCCACCCGTAGACTTGTCTACACATGGTCATAAGCACGTCCTACCCTTCCTTGAGTAATTTCTCACCTTCTTGTCAGGCCATTGGAAATGCCGAGTATATATTCTTCTCTAATCAGTTGAAATTATTGGGGACAACCGACCCATAGATCTAAAAGGGTAGGCACAATATAAAAATAATTATGTATGCTAGTGTATGTGTTTGTTGAGGCCAAAACAAGCTTCTAGAAGTTAGAAGACAAAATATCAAGAAAATAACAAGTAATAATAACTAATACAAATTTAATAATCACATGTTTTTCTACCCCACTAATAATGAGTTTAGTGTCAATGATAGACATTATGTCATTTGGAGGAAGCCAACAAAGTTGGACAAGGTTACAAGTCAAATAATGTTGATAGAATATCTATAATAAGCTTACATCTTTACGATCATGCTAGATGACAAATAATAGCTTTAACGTACCTTTTAACAAAGCCGAAAAATATGTGCAACATCTCACAATTTGAAATAGAAGGAATAAGCTAAGAAACTAAAAATATTCATTTTTGGGAAGAATGGGAAAAATCTAGATATACTTGACCAAGTTAAGAAACTGAGTTTTGGTCATTTTCAATAAGCATAACTTCTACTTAGAATGAGTAGAGAATGTGTCTGATATGGTTGGAAGCACTGGCGAGATCTTTTCCAACTGCCACAGTTTGTGCATTTTCGATATCAAGATGAGAAGAATATGTCTACAAAGTTGTGCTATTTGATTATGGAATCAAATTCCAGATTTAAGGAAGGGCAATCTAGTTTTTTTCAAAATCCAAGTTAAGTTCCTATTGTGATTTTAGGTGATTTCTTTGGGGTAAAACAAGTTTAGTTTCAGACTAGAAATCAAAACTTCACGCTTAGGGCTTGGAGAAGGAGATATTAAGAAGAAAAGGGAGAAAAAAAATCATGGATTCGCCAACAACGCCAAGGTTTGCGAGTTGAATTCGTCAGGGATAATCCCTATCAAGGTATGTGATATATTTTAGTGTTGTTTCAGATCACCCACACACCAATCTTGATTCAATCCTTTGTTTTTTGAAATTGGTTGAATGAGAAAAGTGAAGTTCTTGAAAGACATGATTGAATTCTTGTTGATTGACTTGTTGAAATTCCTATTGTTGCTTTGATTCATAATTTCGGGTTGTTTTTTTAGTTAGATCTATTGGGTATTGAAGGTTCTTATAATCCCAAGGGTTTGGAAAAAGAACTATGGAGGTTTGAGCGATTTAGGATCAGAAATGAGAGCAGAAAATCGTTCAGGCGCACCAGGAAAGCACAAGGCACGACACACACCGTCTGCGCTAGAGGTCCTGGGGTGGCGTGCTTGCAGTGCACCAAATAGTGCCTCAAAGCAATGGGTCTGGCGCGGCGCGCCCCGAATGCGCCCAAATTGGTGTTTTTTGCCCAGTTTTTGTAGTGCAGTATGATTAAGCCCTTCTAAGGTGTTTAACTCTTCCTAACGATTTTAACTACTCTAAATAACTTCTTATCATATAGAAATCATTCAGAAACATGAATTAAAACCTTGAATCCAAAACTTCAAATTCAAGGAAAAGCTAGAGCAAAGTCTAATGAATTCCTAAAGTTCTTTCATAAAGTCTTTTGCAAATACTTTAAAAAAAAAATTAAGATATAAACATCAGTTTGAGTATGGACTAAAGATAAGCAAAAGAATTTCATTTCAAGTTTCATAAGTATTTCAAAAACATTTTAAGCGTCGTTTTAAGACTTAAGCTTAAATTAAGTTCAGAGTAAAGTGGAGTATTCCTTCAAATCACTATATGGGAACTAAATATTCCCAAAAGAACTTAAAATTATTTACATTTAAATATAAAGGAAACTGAGATTTCCAAGGCCTTTCAGGCTTTTTTTCAGTTCAAGATAAATAAACTTTCCTAAATAACTGAACCAGAAAAACTATTGGAATTTTCAAGATATCCTTGACTAAGTTTTGAGCACAATAATCTAACACAGAATCAGTATGTTTTTTAAACATACAGAGTCAGTATATTTTGAGAGTAGGATTGAGCACTGATCTGTGAGAGTTTCAGCACTCACATTCCCCCATAAACCAATGTAAGCCACCATGGGTAAGAAAATGGTCCCATACCTTTAGATGAACCATTTTTTACATTACCCTAGTTGATTCTTAGGCACTTCAGTCTTATACTTTGTCGGGTATAGATGCACTGGCAGCGTGAGGTAGATCGTTGTATCATCACTATAGTTCTTAATTGATGGTTTTCATTTAGAGAAACTCTCACAGAAGTTAAATGTATTTATATATATACATCAGTTTATTTGTATTTTTACATACCTCTCAATAGTTTTTAGCCTTGTGTAGGCATTAGAACTTACAACATGTATTCAATCAAACAACTATTCTTTATATTCACTTTATTTAAATCCCTTTTATAAATAAATTAAAATGAGTTATGTTTTTTCATTAATTGAGCAGATCCAATGTAAGTTTTTATTATTATTCGTTTCAAGCTTAAATCGTTTTAGCATTCCAACTTGAATACTCATACATTAAATGTACTGATGTCAGTTGATCTGCATCATATAATAATGTAGACATAGGTACCAAGGATTGACATTCGATGCACCGTTGATCCAGTTGAGCACTCCAGAGTCAGTGGCGAGTCTCTTTGCATTCTGGAGGACTCTTTTTATTGCTTGTACAGTATTTTTCCTTATTAGGATGTTTTAAGGTTTGTCCTAATGTCTATCTTAGTTTTAGAAGGCTTCATAGAGAGATAATCATACAGTTAGCATTGTCTCATATTTTTGTATTGCTGACATTTTTTTATTGATACTTAAGTGCCATTTTGGAAAACTTATATACTTTAGTTATTGAATGTTTTTTTCATTGAATTAAGTCTTCGGTTGAGTTAAGTAAGCCAGGTCTAGGGTCCGCTCAAGGCCAGCAATATTTATTGGATGTCGGCCATGTCCATGGTATTAGCTCAGGGCATGACAACCTTGGTATTAGATCCCATAGTTCAAGAGTCCTAGGGAGTCATAAAGTCATGCCTGTAGAATCCTAGTTATCGGTGTGAAATGTGTCACATCTATAATTAGGAGGCTGGGACATTTAGGAATTCCTCACTTCTTTCATTTTCCTTTTCGTGTGTTACATTTATGTCTAAAAGTTTCTCTGTAATTCGTGTTTGCACGTGTTTCAGATAATAATAACTCCACAAAGAGCAGCAAGAGCTCGCCCAGTTAGGAGGAATATAGAGGAACCAGAGTTGCCAAATGCATCTAAAGTACAATCGCAAGGAGAAGATTCTAATGTTGAGTTTAGAGAGGTAATAAGTGTGCTCAGTCAAGTGCTAGCCATTCAAGTTGGGAAGCAGATAGGAGCCCCACAAGAAGAGGCTGACACTTCAAGGATTCGTGAGTTCTTGAGGATGAATCCTCCAAGTTTCATAGGTTCGATCAGTATTGAGGATCTGGAGAATTTTGTTGAGGAACGAAGAAGGTTTTTGATGTGAGCATTCTGATGATGTTGAACGATTTCAGTTCGCTGCTATCAAACGAAAGATTTGTTTAGTACTTTGTTGAGATTAGTGCAGGAGGGCCAAAAGTGAAGATGCACCACATCCGAGATGGTCCTATTTTGAAGAGGCTTTCTTGAGGCATTTTTTCCCTGAGAATTGAAAGAGGCTAAGGTACGGGAGTTTATTGCACTGAACAGGACTCCTTGAGTGTGCGCAAGTATGGGTTGAAGTTCACCCAATTGTCCTGCTATGCTCCTGATATGGTTAAGGACGTGAGGAGCAAAATGAGCTTGTTTTTCCCTGGCTTGGGTCGTGCATCAAGCAAAGAGGGGTAGAGCTGCAATGATGATAGGCGAAAATGACATATCCAAGTTGATAGTTTATGAGTAGTAGGTTGAATAGAAGAAGATGAGGGACAGAGAAGAGTATAGAAATAAGAGAGCTAAGACAAGGAATGATTTCGGGAAGCAGAAGAGTAATGCCAACAGGTAATTCTTCCAAATAAAACAGAAGGGTCTTGCCCCATCATTTTCTAGTGCACCTGCACCTAAGAACAAATGTGAGTACTATGGTACTAATTCCAAAGCTAAACATGCCTATTCACATGGTAGTGTGGAACAAGGGGGTAGTAAGTGTCTTGCCTGTGCCAAATGTGATAGAAACCACTCCGGTGTTTGTTGTGAGAACTCTACTGGTTGTTTCAAGTCCATTAAGAATGGGCATGTCATAAGAGAGTGTCCAAAGAACAAGCAATAAAGTGGTAATGGGGCAATAAAACCCAATTTTCATCAGTTGCTCCACCAGAGAGGGTTGCACCAAAGGTAGCTACTTTCGGTACTGGTGGAGGAACAAACCGCTTGTATGCTCTCAATAATTGCCAAGAGCATGAGAGCTATCCAGATGTTTTCATGAGTATGATTCAAGTCTTTGACTTTACTGTTTATGCATTTCTAGACCCAGGATTATCTTTTGTAACTCCATATGTTTCCATGAACTTTGATATTTTTCCTAAGCAACTTAATGAATCATTCACTGTTTCCACACCTGTTAGTGAACCCATTTTAGCAGAAAGAGTCTATCGTGATTTTTGTGTTTCCATCAATCACAAGAGTACCATGGCTGATTTAGTTGAGTTAGACATGGTAGACTCTGATTTCATTCTTGGTATGGATTGGCTTCATGCATGTTATTCCTCAGTTGATTGTAGAGCTCGAGTAGTCAAGTTTCAGTTTCCAAATGAGTCAGTCTTTGAGTGGAAAAGTAGTTCAGCAATGACTAAGGGTCGGTTCATTTCGTATCTCTAAGTTGGTTTCTAAGGGGTTTGTCAATCACTTAGTCCAAGTTAATTATTCTAGTTTTTAGATACTCTCCCTATCAATCAGTTCCGTCGTGAAAGAGTTTCCTAGAGTCTTTTCAGATGATTCTCCCTGGAGTCCCTCCTGAAGAGAGAGATAGACCTTGGTATATATTCTCCTTCTAATACTCGTCCTATATTTTCATTTTTGAGGTCATTTCGGAACTTTTTGATTGAGTCAATTTGTTCATGTTTCAAACCTCTTACCACATAAGTGTTTTGAAAAATCAATTACGACTGTGTGACTGATGGAGGACGACTCAATAATATTGGGGCCTAAAGCAAATTAAAGAGAGGGACCTAATATTTTTTTTGTATACTTTTTATTTAAAATTTATTTTTTTATTTATTTTAGATGCGAAGTCATTAGGTACTATTTATGAACAACTTGTTTTAAATAATTATTTTTCAAATGATAATATAGCTAATTCATTCAACCTCTCTTGATACTTTGTTGATCTTATAGAAGATTTAATCAAATTAAATTTTGAAAAACTTCATTCGGTTGAGGTAACGGTTACAGAAACTATTAACATTATTCTATAAGCAATATGTGTAATTGAAAAAGACTACTCAGCTCGCCTACAAAAACGTATTCCGTTCGCCTACAAAGCCGCCTTTCTAGTTAAGTCTTTTTATTTAATTGAGTATTTTCGTTAAATCATTATCTTCTACTGGTATTGTTTCCCATAACACTTTTAATACAAAAAACAAAGCTAAACCATCAATATCAAAAGAACTATTACATGTTAACTAAAGATCTAGATTAGACAATATTTTTAAATTCTCATCAATCTCTTGATCTCAATAATTTTCCACTAAATAAGGAATCAAAAATATTTTCATATGCTTTAATTGGTTCGACTCTATTTTGAAATGAAAAATAGTTTGATCTACCCTACGTATATAAAGCAATAAACACTAAAAGATTCTTCAAGGGACTTCGTGACTTCGCTATCCATATTTTCATCAAATCATTTCTTACGAAATTATGGTTTATTTTCATCTCATATGCAATTTGTTTAGCACGAATAGTATCACTCATTAGCAACCCAGTAATTGTTTTTTTAAAATAAATGGGGGCCCAAAATATATGAGGCCCCAAGCAATGACTTTAGTGGCCTAGGGATTAAGACGGTCATAAACGAATTGGGTCGCTATAGAAATGCTCGTAAGCCTTAAATAGCCCGAAAGTACCCCCCCTAAAAGTTAGAATAACCCTTAGTTCGGACAATTGCATACTTGACCTTTCGGAGGTGTTGCACTAGCCATTTTTTTTTCATTCATTACATAAGACATGAAAAGTAGTGCGAAATTAAAACTTTTCACGACATTTATAATAATAAGGAAATATCTTTTATAAATACTAAAGAGTAGTCTCGTCGTCACAAACCAATTTAAAGAAAAAACTAAATATCTTAGAAATACGGCCCTTTACATTAAAGGAAAATACACAATGAGTCTTGATAGTAGAAACTATGAAATAGAACTATGCCCTCAAATATATGAGGACATATTTAGTCTTGAGAGAGTCGATTTCCAAGCTTACCTTCTAGTCTTTTCAATTGGCCCTCCAACCGTACACTTATAAAGTTAGAAAGTATGGGGTTAGTACAAACATGTACTAAGTAGACATTGCAAAACATGTGAAAAGGGACATTTTCGTAGAAATATCTTGATGTCCACTTAAGTACAACATTCTGAATAGGAGGTGAATATACATAAGTCTCATTAGCACATAGAAAGGGACTTCACACTAATTTTAGCATAAAAGACCACTTTACAGTGAACTCCAAAATAATTACAGTGAAGTCAACTTTAAAGTGAACACATACATACCGAAACACAGTGAACTCATTTCCTTTGAGGTTTCCACAATCAAGTTATCCTAAGACTCACTAAGGTAAGACATGAAGGAACCGCTCATAAACCCCCTTCAATACACACCTAAGTGATCCTTAAGACTACCAACCATAGTCTTAACTCAGATGGAAAAACAAGTCCATACTCTGTAACTAGACATTAGAAGAACATTCATGCATTAAGGACTTCGTATAAGTGCCCTTCCCCAAGTGGACTTACAAGTTACACAAATTCGGCCATGTGAGAAGACTCATCCCATATAAACTACTCACATTTGTGCTCCTTGAGGATTCCATGAGGTTAGGTACACCCACATTTAAATCCTTCATAACTCATTCTAACAAGACAAACCCTTTAACAGGCTTTAATTAACATTAGACTTTAGTAACATAACTTTATTTGATTATATAACAACACATCATACTTAAAAGGTAAAGAACACAGCCCAGACTCCCGTTTCAGTGTCTACTGTTCAATTTGATAATAGCAATCTCATACAACCACCTACCCTAAGTAGTACATTCGTTAATTACATTATTTTGTGGAGTGTTAGCTTTAACTGACATAGACCATGAGAGCTAGAATGGAATCTCGATACTACCCCTATAGGATGAGGGATCCACACTTGCCTAGGGTAGGGTCATTATCTAAGCCTTTACATGGATTGTCCAATAGCTTACCTATGCAGGCGCATAGTTAAGGGATAACAAGATTGTTTCTAAGTAACTCATTCTCTAATAACGAGGAGTATTCATCTCAAGAGGTACATTGTGTACAACATCTCTAATCACAATGTGTACCCACCCCTTCTTCAAATCCTCTCGGTGCTAAGCATAACTCCACACAAAGTCTTAAACATTCATTACTATAGGTGAATGGATAGATAATTAGCACCACATCTAAACTCACGGAGGATACTTATCCCTAGAAGTTACATTGGAATATTAAATCTCAACTCACGAAGGGTATCCAACCTCCAGCCTATCTTAGAAAGATCTTGGGAGGTAGTGAGGTTTCTACTAAACCCACATATCAACTCTACGAACGAGTGCTCCACTCACACTCCGCTTTAACATTCGGTGCTTCATGCATTCATTCAAAGTGGAGTGTGAATGTACATGGCTAGTAAACCTTTCCCTAATCACCATTTCCATAATGTTTGACATCAAAACATGCTTACAGCACATCTCATTCTCATATTATACACACTTTTAACATGCTTCACATAAACATATAATTCACTCAACATAATCTCATAGCAACTTCATATAAATACTCTAATAAAGCACATCAACAAGAACAAATCATTATCATCTTACTTCACATAATGGCCTATAATGGCTTCATTCACAATACATATGTAATTCCCAATATGCCATATACTTCACGAACCACCGGCCACAAAAAAGGGGGAACAATACCACTCACTCAAAACATTTTCATAATAAGAGCTAAACAATGTAACCAACTTACCATTAATCCAAGCTTTCACCACCTATTCACAAGTTCTTCAAGAATTAATCATAAAATAGCCGTAGGGAAGTAGTTAAAACACAATATAACCATAAAAAAACATATCTATAACATTCTCTAATCATGATCATTAAACCCGTTCCATAAGCTAAAAGTTGATAAAAAGCATAAACATAGTTTCATTGGGGTTTTGACATTAAAATCATCATTTAATACTAAGAACAACTCATTTTAATCATTAAAAAAATTTCATACAAAGACCCATACTTAGAGTCAAGGAATAAGAAGTTTGATGTTTCCAAAACCCTTTAAAACAATGCATAAATAATATTGATCCTAAACTTTGACTCACATTTTAACTGACCTCTAACTTCCTAATGCACAAAGAGGAACTTTAACGATCCACTTTTAAATATTAAAACACTGAAGTACTACATGGCAAAATAACACGTAGGAAACCATGTAGGACACCACGTTGGCGAAAAAAAAAAATGACATTAGGATTGACAGTCGAACATTTGTGTCTATTTGTTCAACTTTATACCAAGTTTTAAGTGTCTACTTGTGCACACCCAGATTGAAGGTCATAATGTAATTCAAAGTTAAAGCTGAAAGGGCTATTTCTGTTATTCTGCTTTTTAGAACTCTCTTTTAAGTGGCCTCCTTAATGACCGAAGGGTCAAGGATGACTACCATACCTGAATGAGAACAAACCCACTAATATTCTATGAAGAAACGTCCACAACCAACACCTTCTAGCCCTTCCTTGAGTTCTAGCTTCTATGGAGTTTGAGACCGTCTTTCTTGAGGAAGGAGTTTTGGGTTTTTGAAATTGAAGTCTAAAATTAGGTCTTAGTGTTTAAACCCTCTTAATATACCTAAAAGACCCTAAAATATTCATTCATGTTTCACACACACACACACTCATAATGTATGCACTCATGTTTCTGAATATGCTTAGTCCCATGAACTAATGATATACCTTCAATTTCTAGTGAATTAAGTTTTGATAGAGTTGTTGATAGAAGTTGAATGTTGATTTAGATGAGAGGGTATACGCTCTTTATGGTGAAGATCATCAGTATTTTTATTCCACGTGTGAAAAAGATTGAAATGACGATTGGTTATACGTAATAGCTAGATCAAAATATTTTGTGTGTTCCCTTATTAGTAATACATGAATTTCTAGTTAGTTGAGATGATAGGAGATGATGTTTCTTAGAAGAATTGGTTACTTAGAAATTCATGGAGTGTTTATAATACTAGGCTTGAATAGGGTGTTGATATACATGTAAATGCCTTAATTAGAACTCGAGGTTTGTTGAGTGAATTTGTAAGAAAAAGTTGTATTCTTGAGATGAAAATCCCTACAAAGTTATATATCGTGAATCTGATGGTTAAGATTAATATGATCACCTTATGTGGTGTACCTTGTGACTCCAAGTTAGGCTTGAACACATTTAGAGCGTGCAGTTAGACTCTGACCTTCAAACCTTCATAGGAGCAAACATATGTACCATTGGAGGAGCTATAGGTAGTATCTTATGAAGTGCAGGGTTCACAAGAAGGAGAGCAGTGAGAAGTTTTGCTAAGCTTAAAAGCTATTAGTCATATCACTTAAGGCATAGTAGTTCTATTCTTTTTCCATGCCCAAGATATCCCTATTTCATGTCAAATAGTTTAAGGTAGAGTATGAACAATGTCTTAATCTATATCATTTATGTTTAATGGACCAAGTCCAGATGGCTCAGACTCTTAACATTTGTAGTTCTTTATGTTCGAATATGAGACACAAATCGTGCTCGTATTTCTTTCTTAATAAGGTTATGAGAAATTTTGATGAAAATGTTTCATGTGAGCCTTATTTCTATTGAGATTTCTAGATACTTCATGTCATGACCCGTAATCTGGAAATCTTACATGAACATTCGTGAGAAGCATACTCTAGTTGAGTTTCCACCTCTCACTACAAACCACTTCTCTTTTTGTTCATGGGAAGTTCAAAAGTCACAAAGATAGTAGAAGTGGCTCATTTCTCTTTTAGTGCAACTTGACCATCATTCGAGGATGAATGATTTCAAGTGGGATATATAGTAATACCCTGAAATTTGTAAACTAAGATCAAATTGTTTTTCATATGTGTACAAGGTCATACCGAGTGATTATTAATTGTGCATAGGTGTTAAGGTCAATTCTTTAGTATTTTAATTGATTTGGAGATATTTTAAGGTCATAAGAATCCACTAGGACAAAGTTGAGTTCTAAGCTTCCATATTAATTGAGTTTCGATGTAAGATTTTACAAAGGTCAACTTCAAGTGATCATATCTCTTAGAATACTACGAGTTAGGTGGCCCATAACTTATCAAACTAAATATATTTGAGTCTTCTTTCCAAATACACCAAATTTTCATCAAACTGAATTTGAAGTAAAGAGTTATCATCAATTTACAAACCTGATGGAGTGTAGTGACGTTTAGGCCGATGGGAAGATATTAATAATAGTCATTTTTTTCGTTTTACCTCTAGGAATATCCTAAACGAACTTCTTAACACTTAAATGGCCTTAAAAATCAGATTTTCATCTTTTTATTCTTCCTACTCCTCTTTCTCAAACTTAAAAGACAAAATCCTGAGGAAAATCAAAGCATAGAACTTTAAAACAAAATTCATTCAAATCGTTTTCAAGATTCTATTTCAAGGTAAGTCCATCTCCAATGATTTCATTCTTCCCAATTTAAATTCTACATACATAAATGAATCATAAATAGAAATCTTAATTCTTGGTTATATGATTTTAAAGAAATTTATTCAATAATTTCAAGTAAAATTTTCTTGACATTATTCTTCAAGTTAGGGTTCTTCCGCAAGATTCAGCGTGATTTTAAGGTGTGTAGAGATATCATAGTGAGGAACTTAATTCTTGCTCACACCCTACATCTACAATTGTAGTTAGTACGATCAAAGTTAAGGTTTCTAACCCCCCCACCCCACCCCCAAGGATCATGATTTTTGAATTATCTCTATTTTTTATCTTTGATTCTGGATTTTTTTTATCAAAATTATTGTACCTCATATTTGTTGATGATTCTTGATTGCTGGTTCATTCTTATACTACCACATGGACCTTTTCTAATCAAAGTTATTTAAAAATCTTGTCGTGGTATTTCATATTCATTATTTACAAGAATAAAGTATGTTCAAAATTTTAAAGAAGTATTCAAGAAAGTGTTATTATCTTTAATTTAAAGTGCATGATTTAACAAGAGTTTAGAGAAAGTATATTTTACTTCAAGTGCTTTATTTTCAAGAAGCATTTCAAGAAAGTATTATTATCTTTAATTTAAAGTGCTTGATTTTATAAGAGTTCCAATAAGATATATTTTTAACTTCAAGTGCATTATTTTAAACGAGTTTTGAAAGTATATTTTTACATCAAGAAAGCAGAAAAGTTTTTAAGAAGCATGTCAGTCTAATAAAGTGAAGTCCAATTACCCCTCGAAGAGGGTTTTTTAAGAATTAACTAACCCTAGAGAGTACTTTTTTATAAATGAGCATATAAAGTTAAATTTTGAGAGTAGCATTGAGCCTCAATTTTGGGTAACAGTCAAGATAACTCAAACTCCATAAACTACATAGCTAACAAAGGACAGGATCGTACCGTCATTCGGGTAACGCCATACTGCCTCTAAGAAGTCCTATTAGATGGATCCATAAGTTAATTTTTTGTTCTATACTCCGGCAAGGTTTAGAAAGGCTCTGGAAATGTCAGTGATCAAGACGTATCATGTAACTGAGGCTTCACTTTAATGTTAGGTTACTTTTAGTTTGTCGGCAAGAGAAACTCCCTAATAAAGTAAAGTATATCTATTTATATATTTTAGTTCAGTATTATCAATTGTTGCATCTTAGATTAAAAAACTTAAATGAATTTACTTCATGAACGCTCCACTTTTTGTCAGGTTACTCTCAGTTTCGTTCCAGTTTGTTTATTTACTTCAGTTATTTGCTTCATTCAGCTTTATTACAATATTACATATTGTACATTCAATGTACTGAGCCATTTGACGCTACATAATTTTATGATTTAGTTTGTATGTACTCTCGACTAGCATATGTTTGTTAAGATTTCTTTCCATCAACAGTCGATGAGACCACCTCACTTTCGGAGGGCTCCAATTTAGTTAGATCAGTTTATTTGATTTTATAATCATTTTCCGTTGAATAGTCAGGTAGTTTTGAGTTTTGTAATGACGCCTATCTTCAGTTAGTAGAGACTTCGTAGATAGGTAAAATTAGTGAGCCAGTTACATCTTGAGTATTCATATGATTTAAACATTTTATTATCATATATATATATATATGAAAGACAACCCTAGGCCCGCCTACGTGGCGCCTCCACCAACTAGACTTTCCTTCTAAATTTATTTATTCACAAAAATAGCCTTCTCCTTTCTTGAAAATATGTGACTTTTATGAAAAAATTGTGACTTTTGTGAAGAGTTACGTCTTTAATGAATAGTTGTAACTTTTATGAAAAGTTGTAACTTTTATGAAAAGTTGTGACTTTTATGAAAAGTTGCGACTTTAAAGAAGAGTTGCGACTTTTATGAAAAGTTCTGACTTTTATGAAAGTTTGTGACTTTTCTAAAGGGTTGTAACTTTCCAAATAGTCATAACCTTTCTGATAAAGCACAATAAATATTTGTTTACACTACCATTTGTTTTCAATAAATAGAGGTGTTCCCTCTCATTTTAAAACAACGAAAATTTTGAACATCTTTTTCTTTTTTTCTTCTTCTTCTTCACAATTCTATATTTGTGTACACAACTAAGGTTGAGTGGCTCAGTGACACCATTGCTTATGTTAGAGATCTGAATGTATTTTATCGTCATTATTTAAGTTTCTTCTTCTGTAATTAACGTTCATGATAGATGTATATTTTCATTTTCATTACATTATTAATCTTTATGTAAGGTACTAGGTATTTAGTTTTTAGTGACCATAGATTTTAAAGTATTATTAGATTCCTCCCCGCCGAAAGCGGGAATACTTTTATGCTAATTCTTTAGGTAAATTTTCCACCATGTTCATTCTACTATGTAAATTTTAACACAGATTATTTCCTTTTACTTACTTAATAAGGTCCATTCTATACAAATGTAGTAAAAAAGAAAAATGAATTACAATCACAATTCTAAGTTATTATTCTTTTACTCAATAAAATACCTACTCCTTATAATACTTTTTTTTCTTACAACTGTTATTTAGGGTAGCAGGGATCTCACCCTTCTCCATTGAGTAAGTTTTTATATTTAGTTAAGTAGAAATCACTTTTTTGAAGTATGAATTTTGGGGTTTACTGTGAATCTTGCTCAATAATTATTTTTTTTGCATTGAAAATGTATGCAGATTTTATTAATTACACATTTAGACTCATCTACGAAAGGTAATTTTAATATTTTTTATCCTCTACTAAAATTTAAAATTACCTAAAACTCAGAACTCTCTACAATATTACAATAGTGTTTTGAAAACGATGAGTAAACAAGAGTTCATTACATGATTTGATATAGGTCTGATTAAATTTACGCAATTTTTGTTTTGTTTTTCAATTTTTTTGATTTACTACAAATTGGTCCGGTTTTTTTAGGTGTTTTTTTGGATGATCATTGATCGCGAAGTGGTAGGAGACGAGGAATGGTTTTTAATATTCCCCTCCTTACCACTGGGTTCTTTTGTAATTTTACTTGCAAATCTAATATAGTATGTTTGATAATAAATCAGCTTCATCAATCGAATATGGAATCTCAACTTTTAGAATAATATTCAGAATGCATGTTATGAATTGTCAAGAGACATGTATATCGCATACCTTTTGCATTTTCTTTGGCTACAAAATACCTTTAACTTTAAATGGTGTAACAGTCAAAAATAATATCCTCAAATGGTAATATAATACGGATCAATTACAAATTCTATAATATGCATACTTGGTGAAAGAAGGATATTTTGGATTTCTTTCTCAGTTTGCTTACTCTTGTATACTTTTTACTTTGGCCCCTTTGCTCTGTCCCTGAATTTTTACTGTTGAAGCCTCATCGATTGTGAAGGCAATACGTTGTTTGTTAACAAGTGATTTTGCAGTCCGTAGTTGGAAAAGCATGGATCGTTGTAAGTCAATGTCAGTTGAGATATCAAGCAAGAATAACAGCAAAACGAAGGGCAAAGAATAGTGTTTTGTCAATTTAAGCTAACTTTCAAGAATTTGAATTATGCACTTGACCTTTAAAATTTGAATACATAGCCGCTTGCTGAAGCTTGGCATTTTTATTACTATCCTCAAGTGAGGTCCTGACTATTACTTTTCATTATCTTTTACTATTGTCAAACTGTAAAAAATGATATGTTCTTTTCCATCGTTGTCCAGTGTTGATAACGATAAAGGGTAGTTAAATTTCTCTCTGTTTGCCTTTTGTAGTCTATTTAGAATGTAGTTCAATGTTTGAATCTCATTAATTTTGTGAGGGATTATTTTATATAACTATTGATAATTTTTTTGTTGTGGTTTTCATGTTTTTTCCTTTTCCTATATATGTTTCATTCAAGTTTCAAAATAGATGGTAGTTATTCAATATGTCTCTCTGTTCCCCAAAAAAGTTAAACAAAATAGACTAAGAATGTAACATATTAACAAGCTTTTGTAAATTAAAGATGTTTCATCCGGTAGAGTTTTCGTCATCATTTTCACGTATGCAACCACACTCAAGAATTTGTTGGTAAATTAAGGACATTTTTTCCAAATTCACTCATATCTAATATAGAGGAAGATAGCAAAAACATTTGAGGCAAATAAAGTATTATAGTAAGTGAAAATAGAAAATACTTGCATTGTCAAAGTATTAGTTGAAATATTTCTAGCAAATGGTATTTTCGGTTATATTTGAAAAGAATTAAGACAGTCAGTGCTTTACACATTTTAATAATTCATTTTCCCTACTTAATAAAAATTATATCATTAAAAGAGTAATCATTTACAAGTGGATGGTTTTAATTACATGGAAAGATGAATTAATGCATTTATATATAGAAACTCGAAATCAGAAGTATTTTTTAATTTAACATTCTGGAAGTCAAGCTTAAAGTGTATGTTCTATATATTATCCCGCCAAAAAATAATGCGGGCATGTCATAATATTCTCATATTCTATCAAATAAAGGTCACAAACATAATGCATATTGTACTGAAGTTAAAATGTCTATTTTCATGGATCCAAATTAGTCTGACCCAACATAAATAAACATGTTTTTTTTATATTAGATTACAATTCGCAAAGCTTTACATGTTTTGAATGTACTATTCAAAACCAAAAAAGAGAAGCAAAAATGTCTTTTGACAATGCAAATTAGTACCGTCAACGATTTTGAAGGACTTGTTGAGATGTCGATTCAAATGGTCATATGTTATTTCATTAAACTCAAAAGAGATGCAAGTTAATAGATAAAGTTTACCACCGTTCGAAGCACGGTTAGTTTACCTAGTTATTTATATACAGATTATTTTAGATTTTTGCATGAACACTGAGACTTCTTAATTGTTCGACAAATTTAAGGTTACATTCCAAAATTGACTGTCTAATACAAACAAACGCATGACGTAACTTGTATGTGTTTCTCTCTTTTTTAAACCTGTAAAGATTGGAACCTCACAATTCCTGCGAAATCAAAAAGAGTAACTGAAAACACTTAATGCTAGTTTTGTTTTTCATTTAATATCAGTAAGTTTCAAGTCTTCTAATAAAGTGCAGAAGCGTTTTTTCCTAGACTCCATAATTCCCCATTACCATGGGATATTGGAACAAGAGAGTTATTAAATATACAAAATGACATCCATTCTAGATGGACTAAAATGAAAGGTGAAATATGTAAATTAAAACAGAGCATTATTTCTCACTTCAGGCCCTCTGGCAGTGCCATTTTTGGATGCATTATCACTGTTTGAACAGTTAGTAGTATTAGTTGCAAGAACCTTGGGGAAATTCAATAACACAATTTGGGATTAAATGCACAGTACCCTCCCCCGCACCCCCCCCCACCCCCTCAACCTTGCCCATAATCTCAGAGACCACTTAACACTATACAAAGGTCGCTATTAAAACATTATACCGCTATTACCAACCTAACACCCCCCCCCCCCCCTGAACTATTTATTAATACAATACTAACCCACCTTTTCTGACTTTACGTGACACCATCTTGTAGCCAACACTGGTTGACTTTTTTCTTTCAACTAGTACCCACGTATGCATAAAAGGGTTCGAAATTACTTATAAAATAATTTCAGGGGGGTAGTAGGACATTAGTATAGTATAAGTGTGTCTCTGGAATTTCGGGCATAGGTTGAGGGGGTATTTGTGCATTTTTCCTTGAAATTTTATTATTTTTTGATGGTTAATGTAATATGCGAAAGGATAGTGAGAATTGAAGTGAATGTTGTTGTACATTTCTCTATTTAGAAATATAACATCTACCAACACTGACCACATCATTAATATAAGTAGCTGGATCCGTTGGAAGCCAACCATCATTGAAATTATAGTATAATATTTAGATTAAATTAGAAGGGTATGAAATGAGCTAAAAACATTTTTAGTCTTTTAGTTTGGGGTGCCAAGGTAGCATAGTTGCCTAGTCGTCTTTCCTCCACGTATAACACTGTTTTTAGTTGAAATGGGCTCTTATAAGCTCTCCCCATCCATATAGTACTATAAGTGTACAACTACAATACCCTAAGTCACAAACAATGATACTCAAATGAAACAGAAGGCATCCTTCGAGAATTTAAAGATATGGACCAGATTTAAGACTAAATGTCGGTATCAAGCTGATGATAGAGATCTACTTGACCATATAAATAGTTGTATGTAAACCTCCAAATTTTGTAGAACAGATTATTCATGTATCTCACCTTATCCCCTTTTGTATCATTGAGCATCAACATCAAAATACTGACAACGGTCAAAATTAGGTGCAATTTATTCTAGATACATCATATTCAAGTGGATTTGCACGTATGTAGAGTACATAGACAAATCTCGCTTGACAAATTCCTATGTGACACAAAGTTAAGAACACTACAACTTTCGAACTAATCATTTTCAAACGCATAGTAAGGATAGGCCAGTTTTTGCTCTTGGTCAATGATATACCGTGAGTTTACGGTATGTCCAATTCATTTCACTTAGTTGTGTTTCTGGAGAGACTTTTGTACTTGATTTTTGAGGCGTTTTTCTATCATGTTTTTGCAAAAAGTTCTAGGTGCGAATTAAAGAGACAGCTGATAAGTGCAAAAAAAGACTCAACGGCGGCATCCCGAAAGATCGTAGATCCCTTCGCGCCGTAGACGGGTTATCGTATATGGGCAAACCCGGCATGGGAATGAAATCAGGAATCTAACCACGTGGAGGAACCAAGGCGAGCATTAACAGTCCGTCGATCAATTGACCGAATCCCGTACTGGTAAACTGAGAATGATACTGTGATGGGCTCCAGTACTCCTGCATTTTTGAAGATCATTAGTATGGTTTCATGTAGGGCGCAGTGAATGGACCATGCGATTTATTGACGGACCATAAACTGGGGTTCGTCCGTTTTATTTAGAAGAGGTATATTTTGGATGCTAAAATAATTTTCTAAGTCCCTGATGACGGAAGGGACTTACTGACCGTGTAATCCATTGGACGGTCCGTAGTTCGGTCTCGTAGATTGAAGACTGCATTCCTAGAACACACTTGTTTATTTTGTTTTCCTTTTTATTAGGATTAGTTTTCTTATAAATAAGGGTATTTAAACTTTGTCCTTTGGGGTTTGGGTTTGGCTCGATTATTACTTTCCATTTGAGATTTGGGGGGGGGGAGATTAATTTTGCAAACCTAAGCACAACTATTGATTTCTTTCGATTTTTGGATGGGCGAAAAGCACAAGGGCCCTCTTGCCTCGCCACAAAGCGAGATGCTCGCCTTTTTGAAATGTGATACAAATTAATACCAAAAAGTTCAAATATTTAATTGCATATGTAAATAATCAAATTCTCAATAGCAATAACATATTAGCGAATATTGAATTTGAATGAGAAAAAATCGAACAAAAGTCAAAACAGAAGAAGTGACTCTGAAGTCTGAAGAAAAGGAGGAAAAAGAAACAGAAGAAATTTGAAGAAATATGTATTGGTTGGACTTTGGAGTAGCCAGAAAATTTTGGTTGGTTGCTGGAGGGTTCTAGACGAAAACCCTAAAATTACCTTTTTATTATTAAAACCCTAGATTGGTCGCATTTTTTTAAGAAAATACAGAAGGTGATGCCTTTCCCGCCTTTCTTGCCTCTTGCATCTCGCCTTTTGTCACCATGGTGTTGCCTTTTGGAGATCGCCTCTCCACAAAGCTAAAAGGCGATGAACGGTCACCTTTCCTCACCTCTCGCCATTGGCGACGAGGCGATCACCTTTCACAACACTGGATTTCTTAAGTTGGTGTTGATATTCAAGTTGAAATTTCGATTTTTGTTATTCCCATTACGTAAGTTCATAATTATTTCATCTAAAATAATGAATTGATCATGGGTAACTAAACTCCACAACTACGATTGTGGGAACCATGAGTGATTAACAACGTATGAATAGTAATTAAGCAATTTTCAAACACTGTTTTGCATGCATTGATAATTCTTTTGTTAAGAAGTCTTTTTAGCGGTTGCAAAAGTTAAAACTCACCTTGTTGCTACTTGCCGTACCAAGGAGGTACTTAATAAGAAAAGGATTATCAACATAGTTTAAGTGTGATACTATATAATAGTCTTGTGTCAATTGTTGCGAGGGTGAAAATTAAGTCATACATTGATGCGATGTCAATATGAGGTAAAGGTAAGGATTAGTAAATTATACACACGTAACAAGACCAAAGTACAAAATGAAATTGTCTAGATGTCAGACTAATGATTTAAAGATAGATAACTTATCACTTTGCATGCAATACACTAGGAAGGGGTTGCTATTACTAGGATTACCGCGTTATGAGCTTATGGGGAACACATAAACCCTAGTTACTTTCTCATCTTGATAAAAACGAAGTTAACTCTTGCTAACTTGATAACTACATAATCTTAGGAATTTGTGTCTCAAACCCACCCTTTTCACTTGCTTATTTCGGAAATACCTTAACTAAATGAATATAATTATGGGTTAAAGTTAAGTCTAAACCATATTCCTCGTGGAATCGACCCCAACTCCCTATAAACCATCCAAATCCTTTTCCCCTAAATTCCAAATTCCTCTCTACCAAACCCTCCCCCATCTCATCTCCATGAGTTCGAGTTAGGTGCGTAGGCAGATTTTTGTGGTAGTGAGTCATAGTTCCATCACACAATCACACCGCTCCTCATTGCTTGTATGGTATTAAAATAAGACTTCCCCTCACTTTGAATTTTGATTCATAGATTGAATATAGGAAGTCGGGAGTCAAATCTTGAACTTAGGGGGTTGTTTACTCAAAAAGCATGCTAGAATTAAAATTTTGAACACCCTTGGTACGATGGATAGTGATTGTGTCTAATTCTATTACCCGTAAAATGTGTGTTTAAGTCTAAATGTAAGTTCTAACTTAGGGTTCCATAGTTTGTATGAAATAATCGTAAACATTGATGAATTGGAACCTAAGAATGACAAAGTAGCATAGTAAATGTTGAAATTCATAAGTAGACTGGGAGAATGTTGAAAATGATCACAAAATTGGGACTTTGATTTGAAAGAGATCAACAATCTGGCACAGACCTCATCCACGAGACCCCGTCTACGGACCGTCGATTGGGTCCATTGATTGATACACAAACAAATCTCACTAAGTGCTAAATAACGGAAGTAGACTACGGTCCATCAATTTATCAACGGACCATTCTGTACACCCGTCGTTTCCATCAGAGACCAATGTTTTTGGCCCTCTGCTCCAGGGAGGGGTTCCATGGACCGCAGATCAGTCTACGGATCGTCAACTCCCACTGTCAATGACAGTTGAAGCCACTGTCTAAAAAGAATCTTTGGTTTTGTTCACTCTTGTTCTAAAATTATTTTCGAGTGTGTCTTTAGTTTGTTTTGGTACAATTAACCCTTCCATAGGTACTATGGCACCCAAGAAGCAATTGGTGTACACAAAAAGGGAAAATCCATGTCGGCTACCCCGACTCTCCGGTTGATCAACGAAGGCACAGATGCAGAAAAGGACCCAGCCTACATTCCTCCTAACACAAGGACCTCACCCACTGCACCCCTGGTCACTAGAGACACCCCCGAAAGGTAAACCACGACGTAGTCACTGATCAGGTCACCAACTAGGTCTTCTTCTAGTTCTGAGGGTGGATCAACATCTGGCTCCGAGTCGGCCAACATTTCAGGCTCTAGGTATAACCATTCTACAGGGTCCGAGTCGGCCCAAGCTTCAAGCTCCAGTTATAAAGGAGCCACAGCGTCAGGTAACCATGAATAAGAAGCCTCAACTGATGAGGCTACTAGCTCGAAAGTAGCACCAGCATAAAGAAACGATGATTCTCCTCCAGTGGCCGAGGAGCCAAAAAGATGGTGTGTCTAGGGTCAATGGCAGGTTATTGAGATGTCAAGATGCTAAATGATAACAAGATGATTTCCCAATTGATCACTAAGGAGTGTCGAGTCCTCATAGGGAGCTTACATACAATGCCAAAGGTACATCGGTTGTTCAACCTCCACAAGTGCGACTGGATGACGTGGGACTTTGGTATATATAGTGAGGAGATTGTGCAAGAGTTCTATGCTTCCTATGCTACCACTCGCTGAGGGTCGATCCCCAAGTGAGCCAAGCCCGCAAAATAGGACGCTCTCACTTACACCATGGTCCGAGGTTGTTGGGTGGACATATCCCACGCCACCATCCGATAATTTCTATACGGCCCTACCATTGGTCTAGGTTGGACCCTAAACACCGTAGTGTTCGATTATAGGTGGGACATAGTTTGGGGTGGTGACTTTCATAGGAGTGCTGAAAAGTGGGAGGTTGTTAAGTTGTGGTTAGCCCGATACATAGTTGCGGATGGCGAGCGTGCATAGTGGGTCACAGCACCCTGAGAAAGCATCAGAAAGGTCATGCGTAAGTGCGGCCAAATTCTTCCGGTTGTTGGTGCGGAAAAGAGTCTCACCCACGAAGGCCGACAACCAACTCACATGGGATAGTGCAGTCATGGTTGCAGCATTAGAAGCTGGGTTGGAGATTAATTTTGCTCAAATGATGCTGGCAGAGATTCACGAGAGGGCATTCAATACCTCCACGACTTACCTCTTTTTATGTTTGATTTTTTCATTTGTGCAGGGATTTTGGAGTACCGATCGGGCAGTGTGATAGACTGATAAACCCAACCGTGACATTTGATAGAGGCCTCATCAAAGGTGAGGCTAATGTTGGGGAACCTTGCAGAGACCCCTAGGTTGAGGTCCCTCCCTTGGGTGAAAATCTTGACTATATGGTGGAGCATGCACAAGGCGATGATCCAGTCATACCAAATGACACCGACACTGCTCTTTCCTCCTCTTCTCATGCCGCAAGTAGGGCCCCCAGCTTGTCTAGGTCCACACCACTGACAACAGCTGATGTTATCCCATTGGCCAGTGTCCAGAAATTCCAGGCATAGATGGCCACTTTGATGCACCATATCCAACCGTGGATGCAGATATCCATAGCAGAGTCTGATACCCGAATAGAAAAAATGGTGGCTAAAGAGACAAAGCAGCAGATCCAGGCAGTCGACAAATGCCTTGATGCGTTTGAGTTGAGAGTACTGGCACGAACAACCCCCCACCACGGACCTTGCCTCCATTCGAATAGCTGGCGAGTCTCCGAGCTGATGTAGATACCATCTTTGATATGTGTGGCTGAGCCAAAGCATGCACCGACAAAGTTATCTGAGGATACCATCATTTGAGCCTTGTTCAAAGGCACCTACAAAGACACTGTCTGATCCCACTCGTGCTCATGGCAAGGCACCGATCTTGTCGCCCCGCTGAGGCTATTGATGAGGCTCGAGCTAGAAAAAGAAGGCATATGCAAGAGGAGTAGGCTAAGAGGGCCTCCATACTAGATAAAGAAATGCACCAGAGGAGGGTGCATGAGGTTGCTGCTAGGGCATCAAATTTTGGGCCAGTAAGATGTGAGTGCTACTGATGGTGCACACAAAGTAGCAGATGGAACTACTGATGGTGCCATCCTTGTTAATGTGGGAACTACTAAGGGTGATCCAATTGTTGATCCAGTGACCTCCTGGAAACCGGACCCACCCACTTGTTGAGGTCTTCGTCACTTTGCTCCACAAGTTTGCTTCACCAAATCCATTACTCTTTTTATGTTTTTTTGTGCATTGGGGACAATTGCACTCTCTTTTGTTGGGGATGGGGTAAATGAATTGTGAGTGATAGAGTGAATTCTAAGTAACCCAACTCACGATCCTCTCTTGGGTTTTCTTGCCTTTGTTCTTGTGTTCTTTTTCCCCAAGAGACTGCTCACAATTTCTGTTGAACCGACATGTATTAGGATTGTATGTGTAGAAGCAAGAAATATTGAAGCATGATGGCTAGTGAAAGATGAGACTTGTCCAAAAGTTGTGATATGTGCTTGAATTTGTAGGCTAAGATAAGTTGAATGTGTTGGCTCTAAATATGACATCTAATGCCCAACTCACCAACCTGCATTACCAATCAAACTTGTAATGGGGTTTATATGAATAATTTTGAAAGTGGAAACTAGTACGCAATGAGACAATAATTGATTGTTCAACAGTTGGTGCCACACTAGAACTTGACCGGATAGTCCTGTTAAGATAATCTACTCTAGAGGCTGAAAAGTGATCATAGGCCCTTGTTCGGAATAGTCCACAACTAGCTTAAAAGAGTCCGACCAAATGAAGTGAATATTCCCTTTGATCCAAATACGTTGAAGCCTAAAATATACCATTTTCTTGCTACTCCCTAATCACCCTTTCTAAGAATCTTACTGTTTTTGCCTACACCGTCCCCTCTTGGACATGTGCACCTCGACTTAGGCCAAAAGCCTAAGTTGAGGGTGGCTAATACAAACTAAAGTGACCTCATTCTTGGTCCTGACACGACATTTGGTATTGTCTAGATCGACTCATGGAAAAACTATAAGTTGAGAGTAGCTGCGAAAGAGAAAACTTAAAGAAAAATGGGTATGAAAAGAGTTTGGTGTGGAAAAGAAAAGAAAAATAAAAAAGAGGATGTGACTTTGTGAAAGTAAAAGGAAGAAATGCATGAAAAAAGAAAGAAAGTGAAATTATAAAAGAACTGCAAAGTTGAAAGTCACATATGTGGTTTGAAGGAATCAAAGGAAAGAAGAGAGAAAGGAAGGATGTCGAAGATAGAGCAAAAAGAGGTAGAAGGCCAAATGTAATGTCAAGGAGGGCAGAAAGACACTCAATGTACCCAAATGTACCACACCTGACCTTGAGCCTACGATACAAACTAAGAAAATCCTATAGTGATCCTAAAGTCTAGTTTGGAGAGTCTAAGCAGTGAAAATAAGGGCAAGCCTATGGCATCGAGCACTAAGTGTACTTGAACTTACTTCTGAGCATGAGTGTTTAAATAAATCCTTGTACATAAAACAATATTCATTTTGAGAAAATGGAGGATTTCGTTTGAAGTGAGGGCACTAATTACATTGTTGGAGAATTGGTACCTCGGTGATAGGAAAAATAGTGAAGGTTGTTGTTGAGTGGTCAATCGATGTTATGATCTGCATGAGTTAGCTTGTCGATTCTGAGACATAGATTTGCACTCAAACAAGGGAGAGCCGGGATAGATAGTCATGTGATTGCTTAGCTCGACTTTTGCTTCTCTACACGTTGTCCCTCAGAGTCCTGTAGTGGTGTTGCTTGAGGACAAACAACGAATTTAAGTTGAGGGTGTTGATATATCGTGACTTTACAGTATGTCTAATGCATTTCACTTAAGAGTTGTGTGTGTCTAGAGCCTTTTTGTATTGATTTTGATGGTTTTGTATCATGTTTAGCAAGAAAGAATTTTAGGGGCAAAATTAAAGAGACAGCCAAAAACATGCAAAAAAAGGCATCCACGAAGGCAATTGACAGATCGTAGATCCATTGACACCCCATAGACGGGTATCGTAGATGGGCAGACCAGGCATTGAATGAAATCAGGGAAATCTAACCAATTGTAGAACCACGGCGAGCACAGATAGTCCACCGATTAATTGACGGACCGTACTGATAAACCGTATAATGATACTGCAAGGGTTCTAGTACTTGATTTTTGAAGATTCTAAGTATGGAGTCACAGAGGAGCATGGACGGACCGTCGATTTATTGACGGACTGTAATAGCGGTCCATCGTTTGGTTCAGAGAGGATATATTTTGGATGCTGAAATATTTTCCAAGTCCTGGTTGACGGAAGGGACTTACGGACCATAGATCCATTGACGGTCCTTAAGCCCGTCTCGTAGATTGAAGACGCGTGCCTAAACAAACTTTCCTTATTTTGTTTTCTTTTTAATTAGGAGTTATTTTTCAATAAATAGAGTATGTAAACCTCGTTTTTGGGGTTGGCTTCGATTATTATTGTTCAAGTAAAGAAAAAACAGTAGAAAAGTGTGACCTGTACAGCTGTTGAATGTATATTTAGCAGCAATTTCAGCAGCACAACACCCAAAACGAAGGAAAAGCTCAGGGAAGAAGCATAACAAGGGGAAAAAATTCAAATTTAAACCCACCACAATCTTATATGTGAAGTACACAGTAAGTATAATACCCAACACAATTTCAAATGTAAAGTAATAATCTAAAGATATAACTTGTCATCAAAAGAAGAATGAAAAAGCATGTAAAAATGTAAAAGGAATGGCAGAAATTGGGGAGAAGAAGTGAAAAGTTTCCTAGGGAAAAGGCACTGCATACACGTGTAGAGTAACGAATAGACCCACCAAATCAGATAAAGTAGTAAAGTGAAGGTTAAATTTCATACTAGAAACAAGTTTCTCTGTTTGTAATTAATTCTCAAAATTTCACATGTATTGCATATTATCTAAAACTCAAATACCATCACAGAAAAGGTGAAGCTACTGACCGGCGAATCTCAATGTGCTCAATCTCGCCGGAAAATGAGAAAAACTTGCGAACCTCTCTCTCGGCTGCCAAATCTTATACATTACCTACTCGTACTGTTCTTACCTCCTGAAAGTACATACAGAAGAAAAATTCAATTCTTCACTGAGAGAAAAGAAAGAGATAGACGATAAAAATTGGAAAAATAAAAGAACTCACCTGCATTATTGAGTTTTAAAATCTATATCTCTCGGCTTTGTTTTGGTGTGAGCCTGAGTGGAAGAGGAGAAGATATAAATGTGACAGCTGAGAATGTAACTATTGTAGTTATATTTGGAAGAATATTAATGAAAATAACCTTGCTTTTTCCCTCAAATATCGGCTTTGACATTCATCACTGTCGCTTTGCTAATTATTGAAGATTCCGCCTGCAGTCAGCTCAATGTGGACTCTATGAGGCATACTAGATATGGTGTGCCCGTGCCTGAACCTGACATTATTGTTTGTTAGTTCGTTTAATTTGATAAAATATAAGGAGGATATAAAGATGCAATATGCATCAAAGAATGTCGTAAAAAGCTAACTTAAAAGATTAACTTCCCAAATTAAAGTCTTAAGTTAAATTTGAAAGCTAAAGAGCTATTCAACTCTTCTCCCTAAAAATAATAGAAGTCATCTTAAAGCTAGTGTATTAAAAAAAAGCATCTAGAGTAGCCAACTTCACAAATTGCAGCACCTGTTGCATGTAATGACACCAGATGGTTTTACATCCATGAGTTGTCTTATCAACATCAAGTTGTTCAAACATCTTGCATTCTTCTTGTCCTCTGCAACAACATTTGCTTCATGTCTAATGAGGAAAATAGTTACTATCTAGCAAAATCAAATCTAAAAAATACTTTAAGCTACTGAGACTATTGTTTTAATACAGGAAATACCAATTAGGAAAAGTTGAAAATATTTCTCCTACCAACGTGGATAAGTGATCACACTTTAATTTCGAAGTGTTAATCATGGTTTTGTTGGGTTTTATTTGTCCCTGATTTCTTACCATAAATAGGTTTTCCTCTTAGGAAAAGGTTTTGAATTGACTAATCCTTTTTTGGTAGGAAAAGGTTTAGGATTTTATAAATAGAGGCATATTCCTTCTAACTTAATGAGCATTCACAATGTAGTCTTAAAGGCTTTGAGAGTTTTGGTTAGAAGGAGAATCTGTGGGTCACAAGCTTGATATGTTATCACTTGTGTGAACCTCCCATGTATTCTGAGTGAATTGGTTGAGGTGTTTATCCTTTGTAAATTTTTAGTTCTATTTATAGTGGATTGGCTCATCTCCTTTGGTGACGTAGGTCGATTGACCGAGACCACATTAAACCTTTTGTGTCTTTTGGTATATTTCTCGTTGTCTTCTTACTTGTGGTCTTTCTAGGTTTGCTTTGCTATCTTCCGCGTTTACACCTTCTTTATTTTTCGGCTCCTAAAAGTGGTATCAGACATTGGTTATTGTTGATTGTCGTTTTGAATGATGGGGCAAATTGAGCAAAATGGGTGTGTTTAAATGTAGTACTATCAGATTTGGAAAGGCAAGATGAAAGAATCTTCTATTTGTCAAGACGATGCATTTACCTGTGTTTTGCTTTTAATAAGCCTCAGTCTTTGAATGATGAAGAATGGAATTTTAGCATCTGCAGGTTTTTGTTGGCTATATTAGACAATGGGTGTGAAGATAATGTTTAGAAAATCATATGTGAATGAGACACATGCAAAATTTTTGTGGGACAACTCGGACACTTTAATGCTTCGAAGACTGGCAACAACAAGTTGTTCCTATTTGGAAACAATTAATTAATATCAGGTATAAAGAAGGCACTCCTAGTTCTGATCATATTAATGATTTTCAGGTGTTCTTGACCAGCTTCCGAATTGTTTAAAGTTTGATTGATGAGATACAGGGACTTTGGCTCTTAATACTCCTGCCAGACTCTTGGGAAACTCTTCCGAGTTTCTTTGACTAATTCCCTGGCTCCCAGTGGTGTTGGTCCCTGGAATATACTAAAGTGGTGTCTTGAATGAAGAAATGAGAAGAAGATCTCAAGCCTCATCTTCTCAGCTTCACACTCTGATGTGTTGGTTACTGAATAGGGGGATAAACAAGTCCCAGGTCAGAATGATATAGGTAAAATGAGAAGTCAAGTCCAAGTCTAAATATCAAAGAATATTACATGTGACTAAAAAAAGGCCAACAAGAATGGTCATATCATGAAATATTGTGTACAAGCACAAGAGAGAATATGATACAACAAAAGAGAGAAGACGACACTAATAAACATCGTGTTGCTATTGTTGCTAATGAAAAAATGATCTTCTTGGTTTCTTGTGATTTCAAAGCCATTAATCTTGTTCATGATGAGTCCTAGCTGATTTGTGGATTATGGTGCTACTTTCTCATGTCACGCCAAAGAAGGAATTATTTTCTTCTTACTCCAGGTAATTTTGGAACGTTGAACATGGGCAATAATCATGAAGTTGAAAGTTTGGCATTTGGGGGACGTTTGTTTAGGAAATTAACCAATGGTTCCCAAACTGTTCTCAAAATGGTCCAAGCATAGCTCCAGATTTCGCTTGAATTTGATTTCGTGGGAATAATCTGATGATAGGGTTATGTAAATACACTTGGTGTTGGCCCAGTGGAAGCTTACTAGCGGTTTGTGGTTGTGCCCGTGGTGACAAGTTTGGTCTAACTTGTATGTATTTCGGGCTCCATCCAAGATACTCATTAATTTTGTGTGGAGAATGATACTTCATCAGAGTTTATGGCCATAGAAGGCTGAGTCATATGAGCGAGAAGGGGATTGATAGTTTGGCTAAGACAAAATTTGCTTTCTGAGTGAAACAAAGCAAAGTTGACAAGAAATGGTGTTCATTGCTTATCCGGTAAACAGAACAGAGTTTCTTTTTTCAGAGTCATCATCCGCCGTCAAGAAAAAGTTTGAATCTTCTTGAGTTGTAACCTTCGTATTGGTGTCCTTTTAAGGTAAGATCATCATGGTGGTGCACTTACTTTTGTGACTTTATTGATGATCATTTCTCGCAAACTTGGTATTTCCTTTGAAGTCCAGGATCACAGTACTTGAAATGTGTTCAGAGGGTTTCAGGCCTTGGTTGAAAGACAAACAGGGAAGACATTAAATGATCGCTCAGAAATAGTGGTAGTATAATTGGGTCCTTTTGATAGATATGCAGAGAGCAGGGTATTAGCATCCAAAACCTCCTCCAAAGACCTCCTCCCTTAAATGGTTTGCGAGAGGATGAACAGAACTCTAGTTGAGAGGTTTAGATGTAGCTTTCAGATTGCTAAGCTGTCAGATTCCTTTGGTTCAAAGCACTTAACCGCTGCTTTATGTTATCATTTATCTCCTGCTTGTTGCTTTAGATGGTGATGTCCCGAACAGAGTTTTGGACTGGTAAGAATGTTTCTTATGATCATCTTAGAGTCTTTGGGTGTAAACCTTTGTAACCTGTTTCCCTGGGATGACAAAGGTCAAAGTTGATGTTAACACTAGGCCAGTTGTATCTTCATTTGGTTTATGGTCAAGATGAATTTGGCTATCGTTTTCTATGCTCCTGTTTGACAGAAGAAACTTGTTTAGAAGCCGTGGATGTTGTGTTCTTTTGTAAGACCAAACAATTGCAGATTTTTGACAAATCTTACAAGGCTTGATTTTCAGAGTAGTGAGAGCTTAGTTGGATGTTGATCAGTTCCATTTCCCTTTGACTATTGCACCGGAAGAAATCTTCATAATTATGAAAATCAAGTTGATAATGAGATGGTGATCATGTTCAGAATTACAAAACCGGCATGATGTTGTTGATGCCCAGTGCAAGATGATGTGGTTGTCCCAACAACCAATTATAGATGCTCTAAGAGAGTTCTCATCAGACGATCTGTAGAGAGATATTCCTTCATCTCGTTATTCTCCCAATGAGATAATGTACTCTTGACGGACGGGGGAGAAACTGAGAGTCTTGATGAGGCCATGGAAAGTGAAGAAAAGAAGGTGTTTGATGCTATGGAAGGATGGATTAAATCCTTACATGATAATCATACCTTTGATTTGGTTAAGTTACCTAAAGAACAGAAAAGCTTTGAAAAATGGGTGGGTTTTTTTTCGGTGAAACATGAAAATGGTATCCAGTTCACGGTACAAAATCTAGATTAGTTTGTCAAGGGATTTAATCAGAAAAGGGAGTTGATTTTTTTGATGAGATAATCCCTCTCCAGTTTTGATGATGGTCAACCATTCGTGTGGTTCTAGGCTGGGTTGCAAGTCTAGATTTTTAGAGATTGAGCAATGGATGTTTAAAACTGTTTCCTCCATTTTCTTAGATGAAGAACGTTATATGGAGCAACCGGAAGGTTTTTGAATTCCAAGGGTAAAGAGAATTATGTGTGCAAGTTGAAGCAGAGCTTATATGGTTTGAAAACAAGCTCCCGGCAGTGGTACAGAAGTTTTGGTTCTTTTATATGAGTCAGCAGGTCTTCAGAAGACTTTCTTCAGACCATTGTGTTTTGTGCAAAATTTCTCTGATGGTGACTTTTATTATTGGTGTTGCTTTATGTTGTGACATGCTCTGTTGTTGGTCATAATCCATATGCAGGATTCATAATTTGAAGCAAGAGTTTGAGTAGTCTTGTGCTATGAAGACTTAGGACCAGCGGCAGATGCTTTCGTCATGCATATTTGTCCGGATAGAAACGCCAAGAATTGGTATTATCCACAGAGACGTACATTCGCGAAAGGTATTCGCACATTCAGCAATGGCCAAGCTAAGGTTGTCAGTCACAACCCTTTAGCTATGCCCTTTTAAATGGAGCTACGAAACAGTGTCCTTCTAGTTTATCACTTTCAAATGGAGCACGAAACAGTGTCCCCTTCTAGTGGAATGATAGAAGGAAAATATGAAGAAAGTTAATTATGCCTTCAGCTGTTGGTATTTGATGTATGCGATGGTTTGTACAACCCGGATAGTTGACTCACGCTTGTTGAGTTGTTAGCCGTTTTTCTTTCTAATCCGGGAAAGAACATTGGAATCTGTGAAGTGGGTTTATGATATCTCTCTGTGGGCACTTCTATCTGAGTTTGTGTTTTTGTACAGTGAACCTATTCTTTGTGGTTATACTGATTCAACATGGCTGGTTTGGTTGATACTCGCAAGTCTAACTTCAGGTACTTGGTTTACTTTTGCAGGGGGAGTTGTGTCTTGGCAATCTAGTTTGCAAAATGTGTTGCTCTATACTCTCTATTCTCTACTACAGAAGCTGAGCCTTATTGCTGTCGTTTAAGCTTCTAAAGAATTGCTTTGGATGAAGCATATTTTTTTCCCCCCCCCCCCCCCCGCCCTTGGGGGGAACTTGGTTGTGCTCAAGAGGGTATGGCTTTATTGTGACAAGTCAAGTGCTATACCATCTTGTCATATTCTACGTTCCATGGTCCGGGTCTAAACACAAACACTTGATGTGAGATAACCATTGGATTGAGAATGGTTGGATTCGAAGTTTGCTTAGCTGAAAAAGATTCCTAACAATGACACTGGGTTCCGATAGGATGATAAAGCGTTGCCCAAGAGGAAGTTTGAGATTGTTGCATGGTCGCCTGGATGGCGGTCTCCAGCCACATAGTTCGTGAGGGGGAGAATTGTGGGTTTATGGGTCTTTTTTTCTCTTCCTATGTGGATAAATAAAAACTCAATTTGGACCAACCCCATTTTTGCCAAATAGGAGGCCCATTCTTATGAGGCAAAATCAACCTATTTAGGGTCTTATTTTCAGGACATACAAGAGTGTTTTTTTCAGCACAAGCCAAACGAGAGAAGAGAGATTTTCGCAGTCAAATTTTCAGCCCTAACACCAACTTCCAATTGAATTCCCGCTTCGTTTCTTTCCGATTGAGCTGATTTTTGACATAATATTATCTTCATCTCAATCTTTGAATTAGGAACTGACGATGAGTTTGGATTTGGTGGCCCTGCACTCAGTTTGCTTGGCGTGAACAGTAGCTGCGAAATTGGTAATTTTGCTCCTTTAATTCTCTGATTTTGTGCAATCTTGTTTTGTTGTTGCCTCATTGTTTTGGCACTTGTTTTTTGTGGCCAATTTTTGGAGAAACAATATTTTAACCTTTGGTTATTATAGTGGAGCTTTTTTGGTCCCGTGGTTTTTTACCTCTTCACATCGAAGGGTTTTTTCCCTTTCCACGTAATCTTGGTGTCTTGGTGATTGGTTTTATTATTGCCTTGTTTATATTTGTTTAGGTTATTACTAGCTACCTTACTATCATATTGTTGTGGTTGTTTGTTTCTCTTGGTTCCAAATCGAAAAGGGAAAGTAGAGACTGGGTATCTTTTGCTGCCGCTGTTATCCCTGTTAGGCATTCGTTGTTAGTGCCTTGTCTTTCCCACAAAGTGGTATCAGAGCTAGATTCATTGCCGAGTCAGGATTTAGTGGGTTCGATAATCGATGATTGAACCAGGTTTTGAAAGAGGTGTTCATCTTGGCGGGTGTAGTTCTAGCCTGCCAACCATTTGGACCAGTAATTAAGATGTTGTTGGAGAATTGTTTTCAGAGAGGTTCTCTGTGGTTGAGACAACCACTAAATTTTTTCAAAAGGGATTCATGGAGAGTAGAGCAGTTTTGAATATGAAGTGAAGAAAGGTGGACAAATTTATTTTGCACGAAATTCAAGTCAAGGGGGAGATTTGTTTGGGTTTTATTTTGCCCTGATTCTTACCATCATAGGTTTTTCTCTTGGAAAAGGTTTTGAATTGACTAATCCTTTTTTGGTAGGAAAAGGTTGAGGAATTCTATAAATCAGAGTCATATTCCTTCTAATTAATATCTTCACAAGTATCCTTAAAGGCTTTGAGAGTTTTGGTTAGAGTGAGAATCTGTGGGTCCACAAGCTTGAATATGTTTCACTTGTGTGAACCTCCCATGTTATCCTGAGTGAATTGGTTGAGGTTGTTTTCTCTCTGTATTTTGTACGCTCATATTTATAGTGGATTGCTCATCTCCCTTTTGGACGTCCGGTCGATTGACCGACCACATTAAAACCTTTGTGTCTTTTGGTATATTTCTCGTTGTCTTCTTACTTGTGGTCTTTCGAGATTTTCTTTGCTAGCTTCCGCGTTTACACCTGCTTATTTTCGGTCCTAACAGGTTTATCTACAAATCTTAGTTTAATTTGTCTGCAGTCCCCTTTTGTCACACTGAGCATGTTACGCACAGTTCTATATCAGAGTAAAATCAGCATTGCTACCTGAATCCTTAATAAAATTTATACTATATTCCATAGGAGTTACATCACGTCACATATCCATAGTTGCTCCATTCTCAAATGATAACATTCACGGCATGGTCCAAGTAATATATTTTTCCCTACTGTTCGTCGATATTTCAAACAAATAGTAGTAAATAGCAGCTGGCGTTGTTACAAGAAAATTCAGCAAGCAAAGTTCACACATAAATTAACTAACCAGCTAAATAAAAATTAACTTAATGGAATATAGGGCATATGAAACATTCAATTATTAAATGTTGAGCACTTGCTTCGGGAGGAGCATAATGAGATGACTTCCCAATGAAAGCCGACCAGTTACTGAACTTTCTTGTACTTGTCCGTGTAAATAAAACATTAGCTTTGCGTAGACACTTGCA
Source organism: Solanum habrochaites (assembly GCA_027704765.1). Classification (NCBI taxonomy): domain Eukaryota; kingdom Viridiplantae; phylum Streptophyta; class Magnoliopsida; order Solanales; family Solanaceae; genus Solanum; species Solanum habrochaites. Next base: position 9,174,551 of record JAKWJA010002489.1, read on the forward strand.
ATAGCTCTATGGGCACCTAATTTGGGTTTGATAGTGAACTAATTCTTTCTATATCGAACCACCATCCAGATGAAGAAATCAAAGATATAAGTTCGTTTCACACAGAGCCAAGTTTTGGTTGGACGGGTTGCTTCTAGGAAATGCACCCAGCCCTTTAAATTAGTTCTTTCCACAACTAATATAATATATGTCACTTCTTCAATGCTTTTGGGAAGTCACTCTAGGCACTGCTGAACCATGTGACTTTGGTTACTGGACTTGGGACCCAAGAATGATACTCTTTTCAATTCAATTTGTTTGTTTAGTTTTGATTTGATACGAAGTTCAACAAAATAAATAGTATAATTTTTTTATTTTGTGATTTTAAACTAAAGATACATAGAATGTATCTAAATATCCTTTAATCTTATAATTTGAAATTAAGAAGTTCCGGAAAAGGAAGAAGACATTTTTTTAAATGAACTAAAAAGAAAACCATTTTAAACCATTGAAATTGAAAAATATTGCCTCTTCAAGTAAAGACAGTCGATCTCATCAGAGTTTTATTCATGTCACATGATAAGATTTGGTTAAGTATGAACTAATCTACACTCTGAAACACTTCTAGAAACCCCCACCAAGAATGAAATACTTTGATGAAAATATTAAACCGTCTCTACATCTTAGACAAACCACTGGGTTTCATGAAAACTTTTGAATGTAGTTGAAAGCTAACATTTTCTTCTACATCACTCTGGTTTTCAGTATAATACCTAATTAGCCAACAAAGTTGAACTCTTTTGACCAGAAAATCCAACACATTTTCTTCCATTTGAGTGTTGTATTTCCTGTCAACTGAAGGAATGATTTTCGACTAATCCAAATAAGTAGGCGTTTGTTCCTTTGGCGGAGATCAACAACTTGTTGGACCCTATAAAATTTAACCTTTGCAAATACTATTAGCGTCATAATAACAAATAAAGTATGAGCATTACTTATTAGAATTAGCCTAATATCGGCAAAACATTGAGACTTCTTAATTGTTCGACAAATTTGAACGTTAACTTTCCAAAATTGACTGTCTAATACAAACAAACGCATGACGTAACTTGTATGTGTTTCTATCTTTTTTAAACCTATAAAGATTGGAACCTCACAATTCCTGCGAAATCAAGAAGAGTAACTAAAAACTCTTAATGCTAGTTTTGTTTTTCTTTTAACATCTGTAAGTTTCAAGTCTTCTAATAAAGCGCAGAAGTGTTTTTTCCTAGACTCCATAATTCCCCATTACCATGGGATATTGGAACAAGAGAGTTATTAAATATACAAAATGACATCCATTATAAATGGACTGAAATGAAAGGTAAAATACGTAAATTAAAACAGAGCATTATTTCTCGCTTCAGGCCCTCCGGGCAGTGCCACTCTTGGCCGCATTATCACTGTTTGAACAGCTAGTAGTATTAGAGCCTGTTTGGCTCAGCTTAAAAGCTGGTCAAACTGACTTAAAAGCTGGTTTTTGACTTATTTAGCTGTTTGGCCATCCTCAAAATACTTTTTAGTTAAAAAAAAAAAACTTATTTTTTAGCCAAAAAGTTTAAAAGCTGAGGTAAGTGTGCTTTTTTTTTGTCCCGCTTATAAGCGGTTTTAATTGACCTACATTTTTACCTTTTTACAAACCTTAATATTTTTTATCAATCTCCAAATTACCCCCACATAACCCTACATCTCTTTCTTCCTATTTTTCCCCTTTTCACTGTGGATGATAGACAATTACTATTAATATAATGATGAAATAACTAATCTCTAAATCTTTCAAGTTCTATCAATTATATATTATGTAAAATGTAAAATAAGTTGCACATATCCCCTAAATAAAAAATTTTATATTCCTCTTATAAATAATTTATGATAATAAAGAAATATGTGATGATAGACTCTTATTATTACCTATGGATAAAACTAAATAAAATCCTTAAATCGTCTTTTGATCTATTCATCCAACTATATATCGTTAAAAATCTATAATACTTTTATTTCTCTTACAAAAAAATTTGTGATGAGAAAAGAAATTATGTTATGATATCACATATAATTAAAAAGAATTTATGGCTGTAAAGTATAAATTACAAATAACTTTTATATTGCACACTTTTTAGGTCTTTCAGCAGACATTTTGATTTAAAAAGTTTTGTTTACACACTTATTTACCAAACCAATCAACAATTTTTTTTTAACTTCACAGCATTTTTATCAAACGAATACAGCTTATTGTAAAAATAAGTTTCAGCACTTTCAAAAGTACTTTTTTAAAGCTTCTTTTATTAAGTCCATCCAAACGGGCCCTTAGTTGCAAGAACCTTGGGGAATTCATTACGAAAATTTTATTGTTTTTTGATGGTTAGTGTAATATGGGAAAGGATAGTTAGAATTGAAATGAATGTTGCTGTACATTTGTCTATTTAGAAGTACGACATTTACCAACACTGACCACATCAATAATATAAGTTACCAGTATCTGTTGAAAGTCAGACATCATTGAAATTATAGTATAATATTTAGATTAAATTAGAAGGGTATGAGATGAGCAAAAAACTTTTTTAGTCTTTTAATTTGGGGTTCCAATGTAGCATAGTTTCCTAGTCAACTTTCCTTCAACGTATTACACTGTTTTTAGTGGAAACGGGCTCTTACAAACTCTCTGTTAGGAAAACGTGGACAAGAACAAAAAAATATATGGTAAAAGTAATGGAAATAAAATGAGAAAATAACGACACCAAGAATTTTACGTGGAAACCCTTCTGAATAAGGGAAAAAAAACTACGGGCCAGGATGAGCAATTGGATTTACTATAGTAAGTACTTTTAAACACTGTGTAGTCCCACGATACAACACTCACAGTGACTACTACAACACTCAAAGGAAACAACACTCTTTTTGTTTTCCGTCTTACTAAATATCGCTTTCACTCACTCTATTTTTCTTCACAGACTATTTTCTTATATAATCTATGGATACCTCCTTGCTCTCAAAATGGTTTTTCACTCTAACTACTTGGTATGTTCTATAATGAGGCAAGAATGCTCTATTTATAGAAGGATAAACCATACCAATGCACTAATGACAATGTAAACATGCAAGTCAAATGGTTTTGCAAATCTTACTAATTTGCGCAACTACCAATCTTTTTTCTTTTCCTTTTTTAAAAAATCAATTACTATTCCTTTCTTTAACAATTGCTTGTACCAATTGAATAGATAAAGTTGACTAAAACAATGGGATGGATTCAACACTCTCCCCATCCATATGGTAATATGAGTGTACAACTACAATACCCTAAGAAGAGATTTTCCACTCTCCGAAGGGGTTGTGAGTTACCCTACTCTATCTAAAATCGATAATGTTAGAAGTGTTGAGGTGGATAGGTTGATTGTGCTCTATCTAGAATCGACAAATAGCAGCTAGGGGCCAATGACGATATAATAATCATTCTAAAGCAAAAGTCTATCTGAAATAAGTGATGTTGACTACTAATGGTACTCTATCAACTAGATCTAATCTTCCTTTTTTTCAAACAAATTGTTGAACACATAGTGAGCCTGACAAACTTTGACAAATCAAATTCTTATATTTAATTTCTGAATAACTGTATAAACATAATTTTATAAACTATTCAAACACCTTAGGACTCTATGGTATAACTTGCAATATCTATATGCAGAGGTAAACATGAGAAGTAGGCAAAGTAAATGTGTACCTTTCCAAAGTTTTAGCACATCAAACTGTTGTGGTTAGAAATACGAGCAGTATCTCAAGTTAGCGCATCAGTGGTCAGCTAAATCAGAAAATCCTTTGTCGTTCGGATTTGGCAAAAAGAAAAAACTGGCATTTTTCACAGAGTACAGAAGTAACAATTTAGAAGAGCAGTCTGCAAGATTGTAGATCCACAACACGGAGCCCTTCCCATTGATGTTGAAAAGAATTTACAAATTTTAACCCCCTACAATTTCAAATGTGAAGTAGATAGTAAGTATACAGTATTGTGTCCATAAGGAAAACAAGTTACATAAGTGACATTGCATTGCATGTTTATTTTCACCTCACCCACTACTGCGAAATGGCATTGTAATTGAATAAAATCCTAGTTTGGTCACAGACAATGATACTCAAATGAAACAGAAGGAATCCTTCCTTCGAAATTTAAGATTGGACGGATTTAGACTACGTCGGTATCAAGCTGAATGAAGAGATTCTTACTTGAAACCATAAAAATAGCTTGCATGTAAATCTCCAAATTTGTAGACAGATTTATTGATGTATCTCACCTTATCCCCTGTTGTAATCATTGAGGCATCATCAAACAACAAATGACATAACGGTCCAAATTAGTGTAATTTTGTTTATTCTTCTAGTACCAGTATTTATAAGGTCAACCAATGACAGAAACAGAAATCAGATGAAGCAACATAAAATTCATAAATACAAGAATTAATTGAGTCCACAGAAATTACTGTGTTCCCTTAGAAATTTAATCCCCCACTTTACCCAAGGTTATTGAATTAATTGTTCCTCCAAGTATACAATGGATTAAACTTGTTAAGAAAAGCGGTATACCCGTCAAACTTCTTTAACTTCACGAACTAAGAAAGCAACAGTCACGCCGATTCAGTTCGATCGACAATTTGATAAGAAATTTTCATTGGTTTGAAAAAATCAAAATTGACTCCTTTATAGACATTTTCAGCAAGAACTTGTTTTGTTCAAGTTGAAATCTAGTCAGACCCATTTATATATTATCCAGAAACTTTGTGCCTTTTGGAAAAATAACAACTTTTTCAGAAAATTGTGTTGTCTATGACAAAAACGCCTTTTTTGGAAATTACGACTTTTTAGAAAGTTAACGACTTTTTTCGGAAAAGAGTAACAACTTTGGAATGTTACCGGTACCCGCCACCCCCGCAAAATTTATAAGAGGATCATTTTGACATGATTTATTTGATTTAACAAAAACTGATTAAATAACTTTTATCCAAAAAATTTATCAATTCAATCACAATCACATCATTTGCCAAATCCAATCCAAATTCAGACCCATGTTAATCCAGACAGTTGTGTCCTTTTTGGAAAAATAACAACTTTTCAGAAATTGGGTCTGTTAGGAACATAACGAATTTTCCGAAAAGTAACGACTTTCGGACAGAGTAACAACTTTTCGGAATGTTACTGTTACCCCGCAAATTTATATGAGATCAGTTTAACAAGATTTATTTGATTTACACCAAACCTGACTTTAAATAAATTTTGTCCAAAACTTATCAATCACGTCACACACATCAGTTGCCAAATCCAAAATCCAGCCGAGGCCGAGCGAACGATGATGACGGCGCGAGGGGGCATCTTTCTTCTTAGCTCTTTAAGAAGGATGGAAGTGTTTTTCTTCTATAAGGACAACAATTTTCCCTTTCTTTTTGCCGATATGGGAGAAATTACTTTTTTGCAGTTTGCACTTTGCAATGACTTTTTCCATTTTTCCTCCAAGTAGTTCCCTCACTTTTCATATTCTCCTCTTTTCTTTTTCATTCACACTTGCTACATCCCAACAATTCCCACATGAATTGGGAAGGCTATTATTAAAATATGCATGGAAAAAACTTGTGTGTCCTTGTAGGTAAAGGTAATCGTATCTGGATAAGTAGGTTCCCCTTTAAACTTTCCGTAGTGAACCTATATCGGATATACTCGGTCAATCGGTATATTTGATATATGTGAACCGTCGAGCTTTGGTTGGTTAACCTAACAACATATGTCACAAATCAACCCTTGAACTGTTCTTGTTCCATTGTTTTTGGTTCGTTTCCAGCCATGAACAACATCTTGGAATATTAAGTGCTTAAGAACTTGCCTTACCGGATTCCCTTGAAGCTGCTTACACTTTCAGAACACTTACATAGGTGATTTCTAAATGTGTTATCCCATAGATAACACCATTTTGATATTCCCTGTAATAAACCTAGAAACTATTAAAAAGTCCTTATGTCTTTATATCCTGGTTACTACATTGTTCTCGTCTGAGAATGACCATAAAATTAATAAATTTTTTTTCCTTTGACAATGTTTGAACCGTCATCAATGAATTTTTTTTATCTCCTGAACCTAGATCTTTGGATCTCCAGTCTTCTATGAGTTACCCAACCATCCACATGACTTGAGTTTCTCGGCCATAAGTCCCATTCCCTCGATGATTTCTTTCTTTCTTCACTCCCTCTCTTATTTACCTTTTGTAAGTGGATCCGACAAATTACTCTTTTTTACTCCTTCACATGGAAATTGTGATATTCCACGAGAGAGTAGTTGTCTCACAGAGTTATGGTCCTTCGTCTTATGTGACGAGACTTGCCGTTATACATATCTTCCAGCCCTTCCTATTGCAGCTTCATCACTATCACAATGTATGCATATAGGGGCCATTGGTTTGGGGTCTAAAATGGAAATACTTCTATGAAATTTCGGAGCCATTCAGCTTCTTCATTTCACCTGCCTTGTCTAAAGAAATGAATTCAACTCCATTGTAGAGCGGAGCTTATAACATGTTTTTTGGATGATTTCCCAGATATCTCCTCCACTATATAAAAACGTATCCACTTGGTGGTTTTTTGTTTCATCATCAGTTGAACCCATAATCCAATTTTTCTCACTATCATCCTTCAATAAACGGTTTGGATATTTGTTGTAATTTAAAGCATAGTTTTTTTTGAGTGTCATCTAAGTTCTCAACAACTCTCTTCATTTGCCAACCATGATTATGATTAGGATTACTTTGTATCAACGCAGTTTACTGATAGCCCGCAAGCTATTTCGGTCGTGTACAATTCATTACATACATTAAGAGTCCCAATACAACTACAAGTCCCAATTGAGACTGATTTTCAACCATTTATTCTTTGCAAGAATGAAAGTTTACACATCAATAAGGTCTTTGCCGCCTTTGCCCTATTAAAATTCAAAATTTAAAAATTTTTCAAGTATCTTTTGAATATAATGATTGATACAATGCTAGAACCGTTTAGGAGTTTTAGCAATTTTAATATCTCATATCACATTAGCAACTCCCTAATCTTTCATATCAAACTTACTAGCGCGCATTACGCTTTGTAGCTTTATATTAGTACGTTCTTTGCTCATTATAAGCCATGTCCATCTACAATAGGCCCCATAAATAACTTCCTATTTGGAGTATCTTTAAATGTAAACCCCTTTATCACATTCATGATCTTAATTCATTGACAAAATCGTGGTTTGATCAAACTTTGCATGACATTGTTTTTGGTGCTTGTTTTTAGAGTCCATAAAGTGACTTAATAAGTTTGCACACTTTCTTTTTCTTTACCTGGAACTACACAAAACCCTCAGGGTTGTTTTCTAATGTAATTTCCTTCCCTCTTCAAGTTTCTCCACTTAAGAAGGCTGTTTTCAAAATACATTTGCATGAATTTCAAGATCATATACGGCAGCTAGTGCAATTAACATCAGAATCGATGTAATCCTAGTCACTGGTGAGTATGTGTCAAAAATAATCCACGACCCCTTTTTTTTGTCTAAAAAAAACCTTTGACAACAGTCTAGCTTTAATATATTTGTTCAATTTCCATCGTCTTTCATCTTCTATAAAGAAATCCTTTTGAACCCAAGGGGTTTGTTTCCCTTGAGGAAGAGTCAACCAACTTCCTAAGTATGATTACTTAAAGATTGATTCAATTTCACTATTAACAAGCCTTCCTTCCAAGAGGTTGAGCGCGCTAGAACAACATTGCTAGCTTCCTTGAATGTTTGAGGCTCACTTTCAAGAAGAAATTATAAAATCTGATCAAATGAGTAGATGTCTTTTGACGTTTTTACCTGCGTCTTTGGACTTTCTTCATTTTGTCATTCTCTTTGGTCTCTCTGGGTTGTTTAGATCCCCCCCCCCCCCTAGATAACTCGAGTCTATGTTTTTATACGATAGATATGTTCAAGAATTCAGCACTATCTATTCCACTTACCGTATTATCATGAAATACCGGAGGGTTTCGCAACTTAATGAACATATAATCGACATGCCTTACTGTTTGTGTCTATCCAATGAATACCCAATAAACATTCTTGGGTCCTATTTTGTAACCATCTTATTTTTATGGAAATTGGCCTTTTGGCTAGAACCCCCACAACTTTGAAATATTTTCAAATTGGATTTTTCTACCTTTCCATTTCTCAGATGGAAATTACATTTTCCTTTGAGTGAGGCACTCTGTTTAGTATTTGATTTGCTGTAAGATACTTTCCCAACAGTTTCCCGTGGTAAACCCTCAACTTATAGTAATGCTTCATCTTTCTTTTAAAGTTCGTTTTTTTCCTTTCTGCAATTTCATTAGACTGGGAGTGTAGGGAGCAGTGTTTGATGGATTATTCCATTTTCTAAACCTATTTTCTGCAAATGAGATTCAGATGCTCTACCTCATCACTTTTGATCATTTTTGATCATTTGATCTTTTTATCTAACTGATTTCAACTTCAGTTTTAATATTGCCTAAATTCATCTATTGCTTCATCCTTATATTTATCAATAGACATAACAAGATCTAGTGCCAATCGTCAATAAAAGTTATGAAATATTTTTTCCAACCACTTGCTGGTGTTGACTTCAAAAATGTCACAATGCAGTGTCAATATCAATTCTAAGTATTTACATAATTCCTTTCAAACAGTTTTAATAAGAACTGCTTAGCATACTTAGATGCAACACAACTGTGACATTTGATTTATTGCCCCACATTTTGGCAAAAGTATTTCAGTTAATCAGTTTTCGCAGGTTTTTGTAGTAACGTGTCTCAAACGTTCATTCGCCATAACATTTAACTCAAGCAAGTACGAAGAAGCAAATTCTTTATCATAATAACTCTGCAATTAGTTTGAGTTTGAAAAGGCCATCACTAAGGTACCTTTTCCCTACATACATAATCATTTTTGCTTACTAACTCGACTAGTTTATCATATTCATAAACAAATACATATTTAATCCATTCGTGTCAGAACAGGAATTGAAACTAAGTTCTTTCTCAATCTGGACATATGAGACCCTATTCCAAGTCCCACCCACCACCTTGCCTGATGTCTTCCTTAATAGGACTTTTGCCCCAGTTCCTCCACCTTTGCAACAACGGAGTTTGCCATAAACAATTTTTTTCATCTGTAGTGCTGGAGTATATGATGAAAATAATTCTTTGTTGGCACAAACATGGCATGAGGCACCAAATCTATCCCCATTCTCTTGGGATTTTCTACCAGTTACATTGTGAAAAGCATTGCCGAGTCGTTCATATTCTTCTCCTTTGGATTCAGCCCAGTTTGCTTATCCTTCTTTTTTCTGGTCCGTCTTAGTACCCACCCCGCATTCAGTAGCCCGATGAAACCATGTTTACCACAGTTCAAGAGTTTTCCATTGAATTTCTTCTTAGGAGGATTGCTTTTTAAAAACCAGATGCTTTCTTTCTTTTCTTTAATTTGTGGGATCTCTTCCTTCTCAACAAAAATTTACCTCCAGATATTGCTGAATTACCACGTGACCTCTTTTCTGCGCCTTATTATCCTCATTCGATTCCAACCGTACTATGAGATCTTCAACAGTCCATCCCATTGCGTTTGTATTTCAAGTAGTTTTTAAAGTCCTTCCACAATGGATGTAACTTTTTTTGAATTTACCGTTACCCGCAAATTTATAATAGATAATTTTTTACAGATTTTATTTGATTTAACAAACCAACGATTAAATAACTTTTGTCCAAAAAATTTTTATCCATCAAATCAATCACATCATTTGCCAATCAAAATCCAAATCCAAATCCGAAGCCGAAAGCCGACGCAAAAAGCAAGGCCACGGCGAGCGACGACGACGGGCCGAGGGGGGCATCTTCTTCTTAAGCTCTTTAAGATGTAATGGAATGTTTTTCCCTTTATAAGGACAACATTTTCCCTTCTTTTGCCGATATGGGGGAGAAATAACTTTCATTTGCACTTTGTCAAATGACTTTTCATTTTCCCCCCTCCAATTAGTTTCCCATCACATTTTCATATTCTCTCTTCTCTTTTCCTCTCTTTTCCATGCACACTTGCTAAATCCAACAATTTATTCTAGATACATCATATTCAAGTGGATTTGCATTTATGTAGGGTACATAGACAAATCTCGCTTGTCAAACTCCTATGTGACACAAAGTTAAGAACACTACAACTTTCGAACTAACCTTTCTCAAACGCATAAAAGGGATAGGCCGGTTTTTTCTCTTGGTCAATGATATACCGTGAGTTTATGGTATGTACAATGCATTTCACTTAAGAGTTGTGTGTCTGGAGCCTTTTTGTATTGATTTTGATGGTTTTATATCATGTTTTGCAAGAAAGATGTCTAGGTGCGAAATTAAAGAGACAGCTGAAAACGTGCAGAAAAAGGCATCAATGAAGGCAATCGACGGATCGTAGATCCACTGACGCCCCGTAGACGGGTTTCGTACATGGGCAGCCCAGGCATTGGATGAAATCAGGGAAATCTAACCAAGTGTGGAACCAAGGCGAGCATTAACAGTCCGTCAATCAATTGACGAACCGTACTGGTAAACTGTAGAATGATACTGCGAGGGTTCCAGTACCTGTTTTTTTGAAGATTCTAAGTATGGGGTAACGGAGGGGCATTGATGGACCATAGATTGATTGACGGACCGTACTAGTGGTCCGTCGTTTGATTCAGAGAGGGTACATTTTGGATACTGAAATATTTCCTAAGTCCTGGCTGACGGAAGGGACTTACGGATCGTGTATCCATTGACGGTCCATAATTCGGTCTCGTAGATTGAAGACACACGCTTGAACAAACTTTGCTTATTTTATTTCCTTTTTAAGTAGGAGTTAGTTTTCTATAAATAGGGTATGTAAACCTCGTGTTTGGGGTTGGCTTCGATTATTACTGTTCCAGTTTGAGACTTTGGAGATTAATTTTTGCAAACCTAAGAAACTATTGATTTCTTTAATGTTTTGGATAGCGAAAGGCGACAAGGGTCTGCCTCACCACAAGGCGAGATGTTTGCCTTTTTGAAATGTGATACCAATTAATACCAAAAAGTTCTAATATTTAATTGCATATGTAAATAATCAAATTCTCAATAGCAATAACATATTAGCATATATTGAACTTGAATGAGAAAAAATTGAACAAAAGTCAAAACAGAAGAAGAAATGAAGAAGAAGTGACTCTGAAGTCTGAAGAAGAGGAGGAAAAAGAAACAGAACAAAAAATTAAGAAATATGTTATTGATTGGACTTTTGGAGTAGCAGGAAGGAGACAAAAGTTCGGTTGGTTGCGGAGGAAAGGAAAGGAAAGTTCTAGTCGAAAAACCCTAAAATTACCTTGTTATTTTTAAAAATCCTAGATTTGGTGCATGTTTTTTAAGTACTACAAAGGTGATGCCTTTCCCGCCGTCGTGCCTCGCGCATCTCGCCCTTTTGTCACCTGGTGTTGCCTTTTGGATGATTGACTCGCCACAAACTTAAAAGGCGCATGAACGATCACCTTCCTCGCCTCTCGCCATTGGCGCGAAGAATCGCCTTTCACAACACTGGATTTCTTAAATGCCTATAATGAATAATTTTCAGTCTAGCTATACAATGAAGAGTTATATGAAAATCCTGAAGCAACGAGAGGGTGTCGGAAACATATAAAAGTTTGAAACAAACTTGTCAATAAAGCTTCAAGAATTACTTATTATGGATTGAAATTCAAGGAAAAAAAGGGTACAAAGAATGAACCTTAATGTCCTCGTATTTTATGAAATGTTTTGGTAAGAAAAAAATTTTCTTGACCTACCGATTAAATAATAATTTGACAAACGAAATATTGGCTAACAGTGCACATACACTGAAAGTTTTGAGGCAATTTTGTATGGATAAATCCACATTCATGTAGTACAGCCAATGCTTATGAGATCATTTGACATCAATGTGATTCAATTTGATCTCGAAAAAGAAGGATGAAGAGCTCTTGGTGAGAAACTCCATATTTGTGTCAATCAGGGGGCAATACTAGTTCATTTACTACAATATTTGCCAGATCATTTATTTTGCAGTAAGTTGTACTGGCAAGATCAGTTCTCCTCGATAAAAAGGGACATTTGAAATGGTGTTGAGAAATGTTAGTTGAAATCTCGAAAGCCACCATAGTTATAGGTTTATTCATCCGAGAAATCAGACCAAATTGATTGGTATGCAGATTGCAGAATATTTATTTGAGCACATTAAGCTCTATCTCAAGCACGCTTTGTGTTTGCATGTGGAGGCACCATAATATCTCGCGATCAATGAAGGCAAAAATGTTGCTAGCATAAATAAAAAACCCTCCATGAAGTAAGTCAAAGTGATCTGGTTGAGATAATGACACACCATATTCAGGAATATGTGGTTTTCTTTGAAAAAGAATATATCTAAACCACAATGTCCGAAGATTGGAGGACTATATCACAAGAAATTAAGTGATGTTTTAACAGGGGGAGTATCATGCATTGGCACTTCTTCCATTGACCGAGGTTTTTTTCCCACTGGGTTTCCTGGCAAGGTTTTTAATGAGGCAAACAATAGTGTGTATCAAAAGTAGGTGTACTCTTTTTCCTACACTGAATTTTCCACAGGATTTTCCCAGTCAGATTTTAACGAGGCATATATCTATTGACACCAAGGGGGCATGTGTTATAATCTTGAATGAGTGGAGAGCCAGTAAAGGTTAGTACATGAACAACCATCCATATTCACTATGTTTCATGAACCTTTTTGGATTAGGATGTATCATTATTATTAACTTAATATGGTGACTTTTGGAGTGATTTTCTCACCTTATAAATAGGGTTGTTCATCACTATGATGATATTACAAATGAGACTTACATACACTGGAATAAGAAGAAAAGTTCTTTCTTTTATCTACTTCTGCCTTCTCTTTATGATTATAACTATGAGCTTGATTTCATAACAAAATGAAACCTTTTCATTTTTATTTACCCTCAATATTAAATAGTTATTTTTAAATCTTAATAAGAAACATTGTTTAATAAAGTGACAAATTAAAAAAAAAAAAGAAGAGGAATAGTAACGCCAGCTCTAGAAGTTAATGTTGCTTTTGCTCAATTTAATTTATAGCCAGCTCAAATATATATTTCTCCATTTAGGACACGCTGCAAAATACTTGCAGTCCATATTTATTTGTCTAATATGCTAAAAATATAATTGTTTTATATTTTTTTATTTCAAAATAATTAAATTGTTGAGACACTTTTTAAATTTCAGATATAATATTTTGAAATACTTTTTCACTTAGTGTCCTATCTTTTTTTCTCAAAGGGTGTGAAACACTCAAAATTTTAATAAATATGGAATAGAGGGAGTACTGATTAGTTTTTTTTTACGATTGTATACTTTACAGATTTGATTATTGATATGTATTGTTTGAATCTATAATCTCTCTATAATTTCAATGTACAGATAATGAAATAATATATACATCATCCTTGATCTCTAGAAGCTCCACTTAAGATTATATTAAATAATGTTATTATAAATTTATACTTATTACTCAAAAGAGTTTGAAAGCAACAAATAATATAAACCACTAATAAAAAATAAATGACTAAATAGCCAAAAAAAAAAACCTTCTTTAATCGATTACTCAGTTTTCAGCTACACACTTATTACCTCTCTGAACATTTTTAAAGTATTATATATACCCGCTTAAAAACTCACGCTCAGATTTATATAAAAAATTAAGTGGCACGAGCTGCCACGTAATTTACCTTTTAAAAAATTTAAAAAATATCATTATTTCCTTTATTTTACTTTCGTTTTATATTACCCTTTTTCTATTTTCTTTCGTGCTTATTTTTTTTCTTTACTTTGATGAAATGATTTTTCGAACTAGCAAAGCAAATTCAAATTCAGAAACCCTTGAGTGAACTTTTTTTCATAAACCTTATGTACATCAATTGAAAATTCTTCATGATTTTTGTTCGATAAAACAAAGGTCTAACCCATCGGTGACCCCTTAAACTTGGCAGCAATTTTCACTTAGACACTTAAACTAGACTTTGTTCATTTAGAACTCATGTAGGAGTTGTGTCATTGACAATTTTTTCTAGCACTTTGAGCTTCAAGTGCGTGTTACCAAGACGTCACGTGGATTGATGCCCAATTATCTGTGCCAAATATTAAAAGTTCAATGATATTAAAAAGAAAAAAAGAATTAAAATACATGAAGAAAACCATATGAATAATGAATGTAATCTTTTTTTTATCCCTTAAATAAATAAAATACTTGCCAATGTAAAGACAAAATTGCCAAACCCCACAACTTCCCAGGTCATCTTCAATTCATTCTTCTCCATTGTATGCCCATTTTTATTATTTTTGGCTTATTCTTTTTGTCATAATCCCAAACCACGCAATATACTCTCTTAATCATTCATTTCATTACTGTTTTATCACACCAACAACTACACAACCATCTTCCCCCGTTTTATTCCTCTTTTTCATGATTTTTTTCTGCCGTAATCCCAATTATTTGCACCCTCCTTTCCATTTCTTCATTTGATGTAGGGTTAAAAGGTTCAAATCTATAACAATAATGGTTTATATTGTTAAGACTGCAGTCTTTTTCTTTAGTTTTGTGATACTTGTAGTTTAATTAGGGCTCAAGATTAGTGAGATTAACATTTACATAGTAAAAATGAAATTCTTTTTGCTTCTATTTCAGGATAATTGGGGGTGAACTTTATATGATTTGGGTTGTTGTTGATATGGGTTCGACTTATTGTTTCTTTTTGAGTCTATACGTGTAATTTGTAGTGCGAAATTGAAATTGAAATTATTATAACAAAAGGTTTAAGATTTAACCTCTATTGAAGTACTTTAAGCTTTGAAAAATAATGGAAGAGATAATGGATATAAAATTATAAAGAAGAAGAGAAAAAATAAAATAGACTAAATAAGTCTCTCACACGTGAATAGCGAGTGTATAACACTCACTTTTCCATGTCAGCTGAAAATGTCAAAATGATACAAAGAAGCCTGACATGAGGTGTCTAAATGAACAAAGTCTAGTTAAAGTGTCTAAGTGAAAATTGATGTCAAATTTAGGGGGCCACCGATGGATTAGAATTCAAAAAGATCGATTAATCGTAAAAAAATTTACCATTTGGGTTGAGTTTGGTATGAAGGAAAACATTTTTTGAAAAATATTTTCCAATTTTCTCATTTTTGGTTGGGTCAAATGTTTTGGAAAATGATTTCCAAATCAACTCATTTTCCTCAAATTTGAGGAAAATGACTTTCCTTCAGAACTCAAGGAAAACATTTTCCAAAACTTTCTTCCAACATCCCCCCTACCACACACCCTACCATCCCTAAACCAAACCACTATACCAGCCACCACACCTACAACCCCCACTCCTACCAGCATACCAAAAATTCACCCCCCTACGTATCAGCCCACAACCCACCCCTTACCCCTAAAAAAATTAAGTTTATTTTTTAAAAAAGTTATTTTTTGTATAAGACATTGAATATTAAGTGGATAGTCCATAAGTTGGTCATGAACAAACTTAATATCACTAGGTTACCTGAACCTTTTGGATAAGAATGTATCTATTGATTATGATACTTACTATGGGACCTTGGAGTGATTTCTACTCGATAATGAGTTGTTCATTCACTATTGTTAAGATATACAGATAGACTTACATACACTTGAATAAGAAGAAAATTCCTCTTATACTTCTACTTCTCTTGTCTTATATACTTTATGATTATATTCTATAACTTGATTTATAACACGTTATCAGCACGAGTCCTACTAATTGAGAGGAGTTCTTGTTTTCTTTAGCTCATATTTTGTTTGATTTTATGAAGATTCAAAGTATATAGCATTAAAATCAGTAGTATTTTCTAAAAGATTTTATGATTAGAATAAAATAGTGTTCAGTCATAAAATTATCAGGAACCGAAGATATTATACTAACTATTGGTTGATAGGACTGCTATATAAAAAAACTTATTTTAAATGGAAAGAAGGTATAAATTAATAGCACGAGTTTGAATATATTTTGATTGTTTGGAAAAATTTAGCTCAAAATAAATCAGTGTGTACTTCGGTCATTATTACGTTGGTTAAGTGTAAGACGATGGTTCAAGTTTCAGCACCAAAGGGTAAGACATCTGATTAAGTCCGGATTGCCACCATTAATGAAAATATTGAGGAAAAACGGATTAGTTGATTCAAGTTCTATTGACACCAAAAGGGTAGGAACATCAATTTGGTTTGATGGCAAGGTGATGGGTTCAGTCCCATAGAAGTATGGGTTCTCGTTAAAACGCCTTATATGGATAAGACATTGAGTTTGAGCAATGCACCATTAATGATGATAGAATAATGAATAAGGCTCTTTGATGAAAAGTCCTTGAAATTCGTACTATTGAATTGGCCCATTGTGGTAGTTGGTATAGTAACATGTGATAACTATGAAAATCCGCCTTGTTGATTGCTACTTTCATTCAATATGAATGTAAGGTAGCAGTGCGATGATTATCCTGAAAAAAAAAGATGACAAATGATTACTGATATGAATAAGGGCGTGGAGGGGCCATAATTATAATAGTCATCATTGTGGTAATGTGATAAAGGAAGAACATATGAGTTCTTAAATGTCCTTCAAAATGTTTGGGAAGGCAATTTTTATACAAATGGTTATGAAAGGCATTAGACTTGGAATGTTGTCAAACCCCAATAATTTGACAAGTATAAATCCTCTATCATGATACAAGAAGATATGAGGTACACTTAATCTTCAAAAGTGATGTTGTTGAAGTGTGGCATGAATTATTGAATTTAAAGCTATGACATGTGCTTATAATGCAACTTATGAAGTACAAATAAATAATTAGTCTATTCCTGAGAGAATGGACGTGTGATGAATACGTGATAATTCTATAGAGGATGGGTTCCAAATGTGTGATAAAATCATATGGTGGAGAGATGTCATAACTCACCTCTATGGAAGGTTCTGAGAAAAAAAAAATGATACATGTCATTCTCAATCTTCGACAGGAGATGTGATGAGAAACTAATTTTATTTGGCAGAGAAAATGGCAATTGTAATTGTACGTTTTATACGTCCGCGATTATGGTATACAACTACGAAAAGGGAAAAAAAGAAAGAATAGTCTTGCCGTAAGGGTTGTGGTCATTTTGTGTGGACAATAGAAAATTTGTCATTGGTTGGATTATGTACAAAAAAAGTAAAGCAAGAAAGACGTCTTGCTCGGAATTGGATTTTAACCATTACATCAAAATAATTCCCCCTGCAAGAGATGCCACCATAAGGATGGTTGATCATTGTATACAATATGTGATAGTACACAAAAGTAATTGCAGTTCACGGTTGTGCTATATTAGAGGGAATAATATTGGGGTTGTAGGTAAGTCTCAAAAGAAGCAAACTTTGTAGTTTCGGATGAATGATGAAAATTAAATATGAGACTATAAATCATACAAACAGAAGAGGGTTATAAGTTTTTTATGTAAAAAGATTACCCCAACTTTCCTCTTGTGTTCCATAAACCATGTAATGATGATGAAATCACATGTAAAAGTAAATTATAAGTGTACTAAAATAAAGATCAGTGGCATGACTGTGTGACCATTCCGAAAATGTATAATGACAAACGGAGGAAACTTCAGGTGATTAAGAATCTCTTGTGTTTGCGGTTCTCTGATAAAATGTCATTTACCAGTAAGGTGGGGGACTGTAATCCCCTAAAATTTTTTGGAACATATAAAAGGGTGAAATTAGGGCCCATTCACCTGTCATGTGGATCATTTGTGGGACTATTTGATTAATTCATCTATGCGATGGTCAATGTTTTTGTTGTGTCAAATTACAAATTGTTTTTTTGTTACGTAAGGTTGTTGCTCGAATTGGTAAAAATAAGAAGCACAGTTCCAAAATTATGAAATTATATTGATAATGCTGGTGATTTAGCTAAAATTGCATGCCTCCAATTTATAGATAAATCATGGTAGCGACAAAACTCTCAAATAAATTTTGGATGAGATAATTTATTAACAGTGCAACAACATGAGCATCAACAACAAGGTTTTACCCATTAAAATTGGTCAGAGGTAGGAAACCATATAATTTTCATCTAAAATATTGATGTGCGGTTATGAATTTTAATTATTCCACCACGCACAAAGATGAATTCAAATAAGGTTGGAATGAATGTTGTAGATTTCAAACATTAGGGGGGGAGATGATTGACAGCTTGGGAAAAAAAAGGTGAGGTTAATTATGAATTATCCTAGATCCTCGTTAAAAATAAATATTGAACTTAAAGTTCAAGGGATAATTCAGTGCATAATGCAGTTTGCAAATCAGTTGCCAGATGAATGCACTACCTATTGATATAATTCAGCTGCAAATGCGCCAATGTGAAGTCTGAATGACAGAGTCTATGATACGCCGAAAGCGTAATAGACCAATCATTCAAATATAAAATTCCTTGAAGAAGGAAGGAGCAACATGATCAATATGGTCATGATAATGAGACAAGTTCTATAAAGGAGCCACATTGACATAACACGTCATTACAACTTTGAAAAAGGTTCAGGTCACCTGAAATAATGAAAAAATGAAAGAGATCTCGATAAGTATGTTTGTTGGAATCGAATTCAAAATACCGCGACCGGCTTTATCTTTGATATGAGGGGGTAGCGCTCAATGAATTAAAATTGTGAAGAGGATCTGAATCAAATTGTGTCATATAGTGTGGACAGATCTAAATGGTTGGCCACGTAAATACATAATTCCAGTATATTTTGTTTCACTTAGAAAAGTGACATTGGACTGGTAGTTCAATAAATCAACGGTATTTAAGTCCGTGGGTACAAATAAATTATTATGCGATAGTATAACCGTAAGATATCAAATACGTTCTTGTGCCTTAGGTCATAAAGGTTTTATCGCAAAAATCCGACATTATTGGAGATGTTTCTCCTTAGGGGATGCAATGAGTTTGTTTGATCTAGGCAACATATGAAAAAACTTGATACATGTAATCAATTAATTGTGAATGTCTAGCTGACACTGAAGGTATATGAAAATCCTTGAAAAACAAGCGAAGGGTGTCTAAGCAATATAAGAGTTTGAAGAAACTTCCAATAAAGATTCACGAATCCTTATATGGATTGAAAAATAGTCAAAGAAGAAAAAAGGTTACAAAGAATACTAAATTGTCTTGTATTTTATGAAAGTCCTTGGTAAGACAAAAATTTTGTCTAGACGACAGATTGATAATTGACAAATAAAATATTTTGTCTAACAGTGCACATTACACTGAAAATTTTGATGCAATTTTATGTGGGATAGATCGCCATTTATTGAGTACCCCAATGATGATGAGATCACCTTGGACATAAACTTATTGATTCAGTTTTTGATCTCAAAGAAGGATGAGAGTTTCTTGGTGATTGAAACTCGATATTGGTTGCCATCAGGCACTAGTGCATCTACTACACAATATTGACCGCAGATATTTGTTTGCGTAAAGTAAAGTTTACTGGAAGATTCAGTTTCTCCACGATAATAAAAGACATTGAAATGTGTTTAGACACATATTGAATCATCGAAGGGCCCATAGTTATGGGTTTATTCTATCCGCGGCGAATCCAAGACAAAATTGATTGGTTTCGCGATGCAGAATATTTTCTGATCCGCATAAGATCTATCTCAAGACGATTATGTGTTGGCATGTGGAGGCACAATAATATCCTGGTCGCTTCAATAAGCAATGGTTGTATGCAGAAATAAAAGTCTCATGTGAAGCAAGCGAAAGTGCGTCTGGTTGAGATAAGTGACACACCATATTCAAGAAAGGGTGTGATTTTTATTTGAAAAAGAAAAGAATATACCAACCACAAGTACGGAAGATTGGAGAAATCATCACAGAATTAAGTGATTTGTTTTAATCAGGGGAGTATAATACGAGTGAACTCTTTTTTTCCCTTGACACGAGGTTTTTTCACACTGGGTTTTTCATGGCAAGGTTTTTAATGATTTCTCGCGGCAACAAAATGTGCGTATCAAAAGATTATGTGACTCTTTTTCCTTTACTAGAATTTTTTTCCCACGGGGTTTTCTAGTTAAGGTTTTAACGCGCACATTATCTATGGACATCCAAGGGGGGGAGTGTTATAAATACATTGAATTAAGTGGATAGTCCATAAGGTTGTGGTACCATGAACAAACTATTCATATTACACTAGGTTACATGAACCTTTTTTGGATAAGAATGTATCTATTTATATGATACTTAATATGGTGACCTTTGGAGTGATTCTCACTATAAATACAGGTTTGTTCATCACTATTGTAAGATATTACAAGATTGAGGACTTACATACACTTGAATAATTTTTAAGGAAAAATCATCCTTATACTATCTATTCTCTTGTTTCTTCTCTTTATGATTCTATTCTTAACTTGATTGTTAACATTTTCAACTTCACAATTTCATGTTTTTATCCCCTATCTCGACCTCCCGTTCACCCCATACCACCACAATCCAAAAAAAAATAGGTTTGTTTTTCAAAAAAATATTTTCAACTCAAAAATTTATTTTTTTCACCCCTATCCTCCTCCCCCCCCAACCCCCCCCCAAAAAAAAAAAAAAAAAAACCTTTAAGTTTTGTTTTAAAAAAAAATGTTTTTTAAACTTCAAAAATTTCATTTTTTTAAACCCTACCCTCCACCCCCCAAACAACAACATCAATACCCAATTACCAAGCCCTACCCCAACCCCCACCCACCCCCACGCCTCCACAAAAAAAATGATATTGTTTTTAAAGAAAAATTCAATTTCAAATTTATTTTTCACCCCTATCCTCGAACCCCCACCCACCCACCCACGCACCATTCCCCCCCAAAAATTAGGGTTTGTTGTGAAAAAATATTTTAACTTCAAAGATTTCATTTTTCACAATACTCTCGACCATCCATCCAGGACCCCCTCCCCCCCCCCCCCCCCCCCCCCAAGAAAAAATAATTTAAAAAAAAATTCAACTTCTCAAATTTAAGGTTTGAACCCATGTCTAGAACCCCCCCCCCCCCCCCATCCCCCCACGAAAAAAATTTAAGTTGGTTTTTAAAAAAAAAAGAATTCAACCTTCAAAATTATTTTCTACTCTAGTAAAAAAAATAAAAATTTCTCAAAATATTTTTCATTCAAAAAACAAACATTAAAAATATTTTCTACACACCAACAAAAACATGAGAAAATAAGTCAAATATCTACTTGTTTTCCACGAAAAATATTCCATGGAAAACATTTTCCTACATACCAAACACATCCTTGATGTTGCTTTATACGACATGCAATGAATGGGCTGCATTGAAGCTTAGTGATGAACACTAAAGAATGATAGTTTCAATATTTGGAGACTTTAGATTTGATTTTTCAAAGTAAGTTTTGAATTGTGGTTGAAAATTATTGAGAGTTTAGCAAGTTTAAAGATGAAGTGGTTGGGTCAGGATAACATAACTAAGGAAATTTATAAATTTATCTCAAGGATTCCTAAATTTCTCCGTTAATGACATTAAAATTTGACCCTCTTGACTTTCAATTTTAATTTTAATTTCAAGTTATTTTCTAATTTTTAAATGAATCTACCGTGAAAAATTGTGATTTGAGGATAAATTCCGCTTAATGGTGAGAGGCTGACGATGGATTTGGTGGTGGAGTTGAGTTTCCGTCGGTGCTGCTCCTATGTTGAAGAGGAAAAAAAGAAGAAGGTAAAAAAAATTGAAAGTGAAAAGAATAAACTAAAAAATAATTTAAAAATTAAAGTGTTAGTTATTATTTTTATTTCTCACTCTCTCAAAGAGAGTGAACTAAATTTTCTTTCAGCATTCTGGGAGAAAATAATTCCATTTTAAAATAGTTTAAGGGGTAATAGGACTCTTGTAAAGTATAAATATAAAGTTAAAAATTAAATAATTAATTAGAGGGTCTTTCGGCTATTACACAAAATAAATTTGTAGTTAAAGATTCTCTTAGCAAAAATAAAGATGCTTCCTATGTTATCCACAATGCATTGATGTAATTTCATAAAATTATTTTATGTGAAGTTTTTACATTAGTGGTTCATATTATTCTTTGCATTCACAAATTATGCATAATAATGAGTGCAAATTAGTACTATCATAAATAAAGACATAAATATATTTCAGCAGTCAACATATATTACAATAGGTACAATTACTAAAGCTCGGGTAATACCGTACCCAACATATACTAGTTTATTTTGTTTTAATTTATATGATACTAATAAATTAGAAGAGTTGGTGAAATTTTTAAATACTTTTTATTATCAATTATTTTATAATATTTGTAACGTACTTTTTAAATAATATTTGTGGTACATACGAAGTTCTGAGAGTTAATTAAATTTTTATAATATATTTTTAGTTATTAGTTATAGTGATCTATGTAACTATGTGACACGTGTGAAAATTTAAATATTTTAAGTACATAATTTTTAAATAATAATATACGTTATTTTTCTTGTTTCAATTTATGTAGCACATGTAAACTTTTGAGAGCTAATCAACTTTTTAATATGTATTTAAATACTTTGAATTGTGATTTATAATCCCAGTGTAATTTTCAAATTATATATGTTACTATCTTTGTCCCCATTTATGTGATATAAGAGAAATTGTGAAAGTTAACCACATTTTTATATTTTTTTCAAATATTTTAAGTTGTTAATTATTGTGATTTATAGTACTTTCAATGTAATTTTCAAATAATATATGTTACTCCTTCAATCTCAATTATACAATATAGATCGAATTAAGAAAGTTAACCAATTTTTTTAATATTCTAACTTGATTTTTAGAATTATTTTTATAGATACAGAACATATAAAAAGTTAATCTTAAATTAATTAAATTATGAAAAGGTAGTAGTTTATTGTAATTTCAACATTATTTTTCTGAAGTTCAAATATTATAGTCATATAATTTATTTTTTGCAATTTCATATTAATAACTATTAAATTTAATCGTGCTTCGCATGATCATAAATAAATCATTTAGTTTGTAAAAAAAAATAAGAATCATGCTAAAAGTTTTGTGAAGGTTCTTTGTTGTGTTTAATACAAATATATCATATTTGAAGTCTTAATCATTTTATGTTCTATTAAAGTTTTTGTATCGGTTATAATTTTAAATCGCTTAAGCTAAGAGTTTAATTTAATGATCTCATCCTATAATTTTATTGGATATGTGTATCCCATGCTTTTATAATTTTACACAATTTATTTAAATCTATCTTTTATTCTTCGTACGCCTTTTGTTATGTTTGTATCTTTATCGCGAAATTAAAGAATTTCAATCAAATAAACTTGTAAATTTTGAAAGCTCAGAATTATCAAAGGTCATATCCTCTTGTCATCAATATCAAAAATAATTTTAAATATTTATTAGCTTCAGTGAGATCCCATGTATAGTTTTTATCAAATTAATCTTTCCTCCAACTATTGTAGTTTCTTACTACTTTCTTTTTGAATGTTCATATTCTTCGAAAGTTATTCAGTAACGATGAATCAACTCTCTTTTCACCTCTCACTAATCTTAGCTTGTGAAATATTTTCTAAATAACTTTGTATCATGACTAATTTTTACTACAAATATAATATACTTATAAATTTATATTTAAAAAATAGTTGAGAGTCATATATCCCCAAGTACACAACGAATATAAAATCACGACCCGCAAGCACCCACTAGAAGCTAGGGATAACCCTCAGATCGTGGCAAGGCGTACTTGACTCTTTGGGATTTCATACAAACCCTTTAAATATCGTTCATTACATAAAACATGAAAAGTAGTGTGGAATTTAAAACTTTTCACGAATAATTAAATAAAGGAAGTCTTTCATAAAGTACTTAGAGAATTTCATCGTCACAAGCCAACTTAAAGACACGACATAATATCTTAGGGACACGACCCTTTACATTAAAAGGAAAATACAAAGTAAGTCTTTGATAATAAACTAAAAAAGGACTTTGCCATCGAATATATGAGGACATACTTTGTATTAAGAGGAACTATCCCAATCTTCACCTTCAAACCTTCAAAAGCTTCCAACCTATACTTTATAGAGTATAGAAAGTATGAAATTAGTACAAAATAATGTACTAAGTATGACGTATGCAAAATCATGTAAAAAGGACATTTTAGTAAATAACACTTTTTTATGCCAAAATAATTATAAACATTCATGAATTTACAGAAACAAAACACCACAATAAGAGAACATCATTTAACAATTTTAGATAAGAGTTTCAAACATTTTTTAATCAAAAGAACACTTTACAGTAAACTTTCAATTCTACAGTAAGTTCATAAACATTCTATGCAACTGTTTAGGAAAATTACAATGAACTAAAAGACTCCAACAATGCTGAACTTCAAGGTATGCCAAGGAGGAAGTGCACTCATTCCGTAGGAGTTTCCTAACTGAGGCTTATCCTAAGACTCTCCAAGGGATGACATGGAAGAAAAACGTCTAACACCTCCTTCAAACACACCAAGGAGTTCCTTAAAACAACCCCAACATAGCTTACTCACCTCCGAGAGAAACAAGTAACCACTCAATACAAGACATTTAGGAAAAACACCCAACAAACATCAAGGACATCCCTTTCGGAATGCCTACTTGTGAATGAGTAGATTGGGCGTACAATACCACACCTACCCTAAGTAGTACACTACTTTAGAAGGTTGGCACCAAGTTTTCCCCTCTTTCAGAAGGTCTTACTTAGTTGCAATGGATAGATAGCATAAAACACTACCTACCCAAGTAGCATGTTTCTTTTAGAAGATCTTAGTTTCATTTAATTCACATAAGTATCACCTTATTTTAGAAGGATTAGTATTTCATTACTTTTGGCGAGGTTAGCATAACCGAAACATGACTATGAGATCTAGACATGAAATCCAATATTAACCCCTATCGGTGAGCGATCACTTCACTTGCCGAAGTAAGGTTATACATTTGTGATTTTACAGGCTTTCCCAATAGCTACCAAGTTATGCGGGCACATATAAGAATAAGGAGATTGCCCATAAATAACTTATTCCTCACTAACGGGACGCACTCATCTCAAGGAGGTAAATTGGAATACACATCTCAACTCCACGAAGTGTAAACCTACCCCTTCTTCATATTTCTCGGTGCTAGCATATGAATCCCCAAGGCTTTCAAATTATAAAATTGTAGGTT
Source organism: Solanum habrochaites (assembly GCA_027704765.1). NCBI lineage: Eukaryota > Viridiplantae > Streptophyta > Magnoliopsida > Solanales > Solanaceae > Solanum > Solanum habrochaites. The sequence goes on from JAKWJA010002489.1 coordinate 9,199,937, forward strand.
AATGGGATAACTAGTGAAAAAACACCAATATCAACTCCGAAGGGTTTATTCATCTCCGACCTATCTTAGAAAGCTCTTAGAATCAGTGAGGTTGCTACTAGACACTTCATCTCAACTCACGAAGAGTGTCAACCCAAGACTCCCCTTTTGAGTCAACTTAATGTCATTCATTCAATTAAGTGTGTGTGTACGTGTGATCACACCTTTCATATAAGCATCATTTTATTCATATCAACTTCTATACATGCTTTAGACCTTCTTTCATCAAATCACACACTTTACTTGCTTCACATAATCATATACTTCATTTAGTCATAACCTAGGTCAAACATACAATTCAAGATTCACAAAACAAAAGTTCATTTCACATATTAGACCTTCGAAACCACATTGACAAAACATACTAAGTAATATCAAATTCATCAAGTAAACACTGCCACCAAGAAGGTGGACCATACCACTCAAGAACAATATATAATAAGAACTATACAATATAATTGACTAACCATTTAAACAAGCCATTATCACCTATAATCATTTTCTCAATATTTCATCATAATAAGGCCCTTAGGGAAGTAGCTAAACCAACATAACAACACAAGAAAACCAAAGTTCATCTCTCACACAAAACATTGCTCATTTAAAACACTTCAAACCCACATTTCTCAAGATTTTAAAAACTTTGAATGACAATATCAAAAATGAGTATAAGGTTTATTGACATTAAATCGCACTTATTATAGAATTTAAAACATTTTAAATCATTAAAACACTTTTACAAGAAGACTCATTCTTAGAATCAAAGATAGAAGAAAGTAGAGTTTGAAGATCCTTTTTGAAATCTTTTGGAATTGACTCCTTGAATGGAAGAGTGTTCAAGGATGATACCATACCTCAAATGCAAGACAAACCCACTGATTTTTGATGAAGAACATACCCAAACCAGCCCTCATAGCTCTTCTTGTCTTTTAGCTTTCAAATAGACTTGAGATAGAATTCTAAGGGAGAGGGTTTTGGGGTTTTGGAAAATGGTGTCTAAAATTAGGTCTTAGGGTTTGAAATACTTTAATATATCTAAATAACCCTAAAAATAACTCCCTAGGTTCATAAAATATTTGGGGTGAATTAACCAAACACCCCCAAGACTTTACAGGAAACTTACAGCTTTTGGGCATTCTCCATCAACGGACCAACCAACAGACCGTTTGTCAAAGGACGTACCCTTGGTGGGGTCTCGTTGTTTTGGACTTCAACTCCCAAAACTGCAGAAATTACTGTCCAAATGACGGACCATGTCGACAGTCCGTCGCCTGGTCGACTGGACGTCGATTGGCTCGTTGATTGGACACTGTTTTGGCTGTTTTGGTCCAAGTCTTGGGCTCTTCTCTAGGGCCCTCTTATGGGTCTTAGGTGGAGCCATACCCAAACGTTAAACCCCTAAACATGGTCGTATAGGTCTTAGGAACATCCCACGCAAGTTTCAAGAAAAACGAACACGTAAAACTCACTCAAGCACATCAAGACACACAAGTACTTTCTAAGGCACACCTTCCGAACGTCATAGACGTTCTTGGTCGTTTGACCTCCAAACTTAACCAAACTTCCCACACTGCCTAATAACACTAAAGTAACTCATTTTAAACTTAAAATCAACTCAAGAAACAACCATGAAGCTCTAGTTCACCTTAGATCATTTTAGGGCGTTACAATAAAGTATTTGAAGAAATTATTATTTGAAACAATCTCTTAATACTTTATCAAAATGTATATAACAAATTTGAGAAAACGTTTTAAACAAACTTTATCAAAATCCCCATAGCAAGAAAGTTGAGTCCTTTTTTATACCTTTTTTTTATCAAAAAGTTTATTATTGTATCATATGCATACAAATTATATTATTTATTTTGAGATGAGGAAAATTTCAAATTTTATTAACTTTTAATGTGCATTCAAAACATTAAGATAATCATACTTTGTCAATTTCTTTTATTTTTTTAATTTATAAATTAAATATGATTTAGTAAATCATGATTATTTACCGACTTTAATTCAGGTCATATTATTAATGTATAAATTAATACAAATTAAAATATAGAATTTGTATTAATGCATAATTAATAGATGTATTTCATATTTATTATTAAATTAATTAAGTACACCTTGTGTAGCAATATCTTAACTTTATACATAGGTAATTCCTTTATACTATTTATATATATGTATATATATAGATAGATAGATAATTTTTGAGCTTCTTAAATTTCAAACGGTTTGAAATTTTTTAGTTTTTATAAAGCTTGAAATGCTTAAAGTTACGTTTAATTATTTTTATCATTTTTAAAAAATAATTTTTAAGTAATATTTATACGATCTTGTATATAATTAGTAAATATATTTATAAATATTTTGAAAATCGTCTCAAAAAGATTCCAGTAAGTATTTGGTCAATTGGTTTAGTTCTATAATATTATATTTTAAATTGTTTAGTTATAATTAAGTTAATTATTTTAATTCATTAAGATTAAAAAGTTCCTTAATTAATTAATATTATTTCGTCTTATTTAGGATTTAGCGAAATTTATTAATTTAACTCAATTTCGCTATTTCTTGAACTCCAACATCTAACCTCACCTTAAACCCATTTTAAGACCAAGTCTTGGGACTTTCCTCTCATTTCATTTTTGAATTTTTTTCAAAATGTCAATATTTTTGACATTTAGTGAGATCCATCGTCCTTTCTCTCCAAATGCTCTCAGTGTACGATAGTTAATGTGCACAGAGGAGGTGAAAATGGCGAGGGGAAGAGGAGTGGATGGGGATGAGGTCGAAAAATATCATTAATGACAATAGGAAGCTTAGTAGGAACTCACGTGGATGCAATAGAGATAACACGCAAGAACAATCCAAAACCTTTCGTATAAATGAAGGGGGTTTAATGGAAAAAGAAGCACTATCAACGACTAAAGTAGCTCGAAGACTTAGTTTAAATTCTACACCACCTACTGCAGAAAACGTGAGAGCTCAACCTGGAAAATTTGTGATGATGAGAAAAGGTTCAATGGCAACAAATTAGTAATTATAGTTGTTGAGGAAGAGATACACCTTAACGCTAAGTGAAGGAATAATTGGAGATAAAGGAGGGGGAGAATTAGAGACTATAAGAGCAGAGTAATAATGTTAAGTAAGGAACAATCGAGCAGCGCGTAGCAAGGCAAATAATGGAATGCACTAGTCCTATTTTCCTCCACAAATAGTGAATGGGCAAACAATGGTGCAACTGGAAGAAAATGAGGTATAAGTTGAAGTAGATAACTGGAAATGTGCAATGCCCTGGGTATGATACTATGAATAAGTATATAACACCGAACTGGACAACAATGGCTAAACCATGAGTCGTACCTACTGGTGAAGAGGGGTGAGATGGAGAGCACGGAAGGTTTGAAATCCTTAGGGAAATGAATGATCATAATGTATAATAAGACAAGATCGATCACATGATCGAATACTGTTCTAAACACATGGCGTTGTCCTGATTTATTTTAGGAGTTGAAGTTCCTAGCTGTGAAATGAAATACCTCTATGGGTGAAGTTTCCCAAGTTGCCACTTAACTGTTGGGGTGTGGGACCACTAAGTAGAATTGCTAGTGCTATTGGAGTCCTTTTATTTACTAATGAGTGCACCACAAAGCAAATAAAAATTTCAAATGTTTATTGAAGTTAATGTCACTAAGCGTATCCCTCAACACATAACAGTTATGGATCAAAATGAAAGAATATTTATGTAGGAATTAGTGTTGGAATGGAGACCTCAATATTGTAATAAATGCCAGAATATTGGACACTAGTGCCAACCAGTTTCATCAACAAAGGAGGATATATCAAAGAAGATAAGATCATGGAAAAAAGTAACTCAAACTTAGCAATAAAAAGGGTCAATGCAACCACAGGTTCAAGTGAATGAGCAGGAAAAAGAACCAGAACAAATGCCAAAGGAGAACAACTCTTATACTATTGCTAAGAAGGGTAATTAGGAGACAGAACACGAACAAGACAATCAAACACCAAGAGATATATGTAAAATTAATTTGCGACCAAATGCTAGAGGTAAGCAACTAAATTTCAGTTTTTCAAGTTTTCCTATATTGGCAGTTATACCAACCAGGAATGAGTTTGAGAGTCTCATGCATATAGCAAGCTTGTTTCACTACATATTGATAGAGGTAGAGCCCCCAAAACATGTTGATGAAATGGATATTCTGGAATGTGAGGAGTATGAATAAAATGTACAAGCAGAAGGAGATTAAAGCCTATTTGGAAGGTCTAGTTGAAACAAGAGTTAAAGAGTCTAACATGAAAGCAACAATCAAGGAATTTCATCAGGATGGGGGATAATGCACAATTATAATGCATCATCTAATGGTAGGATATGGTTGATATGGGATAAAAATTGGTATGAAACCAATCTAATCAATAGTACAGCTCAACTACTATAATGCCAGATCAAGGAAAGAAGTAAAGGACAACTTGTTATGCTATGCTTTACTCTCACCAACAGATAGACTAGCTGGAGCTTTTGTGACTATGAGTGAAATAAGGGATATTGCAGAGTGTGTAAAAGACATTTGGGTCAATGAATTACAATGGAAGGGAAAGTATTATACTTGGAATAACAAACAACATGGCATTGATAGAATCTCAAGCAGGATTGATAGAGCTTTTGGGAATGATAAATGGATGGAAAAGTGAGAACATGTTTTTACGAAGTATGAGAACCCAGGCATATCAGATTATTTCCCCATGCAATTGTTCTTCCAAACATCTGAACACTATGTGAAAGTAAACTTTAACTGTTTCAATGTGTCAAATGAACATGCTTATTTCTTGGACTTAGTGGAGAGTATATGGAAACATGAGTATGACAAATACAACAGGAAGAAGGAATGGTTCAACCTAATGACCCTCCAACCAGTATTGAGGCATTTGAATAGATAAGAATTCAAATACATTGGCTAGTAGATTGAGAAGGCTAGATCGGAACTTAAAAGAATTCAAGATCAATTATACAATCAGGCAAATGATGAATTAATTGATCAAGAAAAAGAGATATTGTTAAAGCTGGAGAAATGGTCGATGATAGAGGAAAGTGCATTAAGACATAAATCAAGGACAAAATGGATCTAATTGGATGATGCAAACAATAAGTATTTTAGTGCAATCATACTGGAGAGAACTCAGAAGAAGCAAATTAGAGGTATAACTTTTCTAGATTGTGCTATTTTATAAAAGTCTGATGGGAGCTTTAACCCTTAAACTACCAGCTATTAATGTCCAGGTGACGAAAGAGGGCACATATTGACAAAGCATCAAAGGATTATGTGTGGTGACATAACAGAAGAGGAGATTTATGCAGGATCGCAATCCATTGGGAATAATAAAGCGCCAGGTATAGATGGATATAATGTCTTTTTCTTTAAGTATACTTGGAAGATCATCAAAAAACAATATTACTGAGGTTGTCCAGAGTTTATTCAAAACTAGAAAACTATATAAACCTATCAATTGCACTTTGGTAACTATTATCCAAAGGTACAAACCCCCAAAACTGTGAAAGGATATAGTTCAATTGCTTGTTGTACTATAGTATATAAAATCATTTCTAAAGTGATAGCAAAAAAGATTGCATGATGTTATTCATACTATTATTTTTGATAGCCAAGTTGGGTTCATACTAGGGAGGAAATATCAGACAATATATTGCTAGCTCATGAATTGGTCAAAGCCTATTATACTATGTAGAATATTTCTCCTAGAAGCATGCTAAAGATTGATCTTCAGAAAACTTATGATTCAGTAGAATGGACCTTCTTGGAGCAAGTGATGAATGAGTTGGGTTTTCCTGATATGTTTACTTAGTGGGTAATGCATTGTCTGATAACAGTGAACTATTCTATAGTGGTAAATGGGCAGACTACTTAGAGTTTTGCCGCAACTAAAGGGCTCAGACAAGGAGATCCAATGTCTCCTTTTCTATTTGCTATAGCTATGGAATATCTCAGTAGATTACTCAATGGACTCAGAAAAGAGAAAACATCAAGTATCACCCAAAATGCTCTAAATTCGACATCACTCACTTATGTTTTGCAGATGACTTGTTAATATTCTCTAGAGGAGATCTTAATTCTATCAAGGCCCTTCAGGATTACATGCGAATCTTAACAAAAGCTTAATTTACTGTGGGGGAGTCCAACTAAAGGTGAGGCAACCGATCATACAATAACTTGGCTATAAAATTGAAGATCTACCTTTTAAGTATTTTGTGGTGCCTCTTTCTACCAAGAAACTGTCAGTAATCCAGAGGTATCCTCTCATTAACAAAATCATGTCAAGGATCAACTCATGGAAAACTAGAAAATTGTCATATGCAGGAAAAACACAACTAGTGCAGACTGTGTTGTTTGAGGTGCAATCTTACTGGGCACAACTATTCATATTTTCTACAAAGATAATAAAATTGATCGAGGGGCTATGTAGAAGCTATTATGGTCAGTTGTTGGATATGTTACTAAAAAGACACTAATAGCTTGGGAGAGAGTGTGATGTCTTAAATGTGGAGGAAGTATGACGCTAATTAATATGCAAGTCTGGAACAAAGTTGAAGTGGCCAAATTGTGCTGGGATTTAGCAAATAAAGAGGATAAGCTTTGGATCAAATGGATATACACATACTATATAAAGGGAAAGAGCAATTGGTAGGTGAACAATCAAGCCAGGTGGATGATCAGGAATGTAATAAGTGTAAAACATATAATTGATCAAGGCCAACTGATGCATGGAAAAAAAAGAGTATGATCAAGCAAATCTACATGCACATGATAGGGGAGGAGCAAAGGCCCGACTTGAAATGCCTAATGTTCAATAATGCAGCAAGGCCAAAATCTTACTTCACAATGTGGATTATGCTTAATAAGAAGCTAACAACAGTTGACAGGATAGCTAAATGGGGTGTGACAGTAAATACGACTTGTGTCTTATGCAAGAATGTAGAAGTATAGAGCGTATGTTCATTCAGTGCCAATTTGCTAGAAAGCTATGGGAAAGGTTGCTAGCATGGATTCATCATCATAGTGTAGTTCCAATGCCAAAGAGTTACCCTATGTGACTATTGCTATAGCTTCACCTAGTATTTAAAATGTTGTTAGTGAATGGAAATTCTGAGCAGTAGACATTAGTGTTAGAGGTTAGTATTGATGCTTAATTTTGAGAACAAAGCATGTTTGTGATGGCTGATTGATTTATAATGTTTGCATCTGGTAATTAATAAAATGTTCGTTACCCAAAAAAATCCATTGTCGACACTTTAGTAAATATGTCAAACATTTAAGTTTATTATGCATCTTATTTAAGTTTTTATTATTTGTTTTAATTGAAAAGACAATTTTTAAATAAAAAAGGAGAAACTTAGGGGAGAGAAAAATCATAAAAATGAACAATTGCTTAAAAGTCTCAGCAGTTACAAAATTTCAAAATTTAATACTAGTCAGTCTTCTCCATAGCTGATGAATTTGCTTATTATCGATTTTCAATATATTTTGCTTATTTTTTTTAAAAAAAACAATGAATACATATTCAACAAAGATGTGTATTGAATATGATAATGAATACCAAAATACAACATAACACTTAAAATTTGAATACATAATATAACATACAATTCAATTTATGTAAATAATAAAAAACTGAAATTATACACCAAGATTCATAATGCAATAACCAAATAACAACTCAGCTCAAAAGTTTACAAAATACAACAAGCAAAATAAATCCAAAATAGAATATGACAAATCACATCGATCAAACCACTCAATTTCTTTATTGAATACAAATGTGTAACTACACAATCATATTCAGAATACAAATAACCAACAAATATTTTGATATTGTTATGATTACGAAATACAACATAATTAAGTAATTCAACATAAAAAAAATCAGGCAACTAAAGAAACATAAATATCACAATACATAAATGTGCAAAGATAAAGGATGAAATTTATCATTAACATGTACAGGAACGAAGATGTGATCCACCAAATGCCAAGGAATGCTAGCATGCACTTTATACCCTCTAGTGTATTCACTTATAATATGCTCTTCATCAACGCAACAAACATCACTATCCAAATATGCATACTTTTCCCAAATTGATGAAATTTTGCATGTAAATACACAATCGACAGTTGTTTATTTAATAATTGTTTGCAACTTCATACTTGACTTTCTTTCGCAAATAATAGAAAATAACATTAATATATTGAAAAAATGGCAAATAATGATTAACTAATAAAAAAACATTATTAATTAAAAAAAGATGCAATTCTTAGTTACTGAGTCAATCAGTGACTGTCCTTTAGAGGACAACTTGTAAAACCAATTTTTATTAGGGCAACTTCAACATTATACAACAAAAACTTATAATTTGTATAATATAGCAAACTTTGATAATTGCGCCAAGACAAAATTAAAAACGCGTTTATAATTAGCTTTACAGATAAAAGTGTATAATCGCTGGGCCTAAAGTGTATAAATTCGTTGGCTAAATTGTATAATTCGCGTGGCCTATTTCGCTGCATGCAATTGTATAATTAGCGTGATACAGTTTGAACGAATATTAAAATGTATGTATATTGCATAATTATAAGTTGTTTTTATAGCGAGAAAGATATATGTTTTTCTCGCTTTATAACAAAAACAGACAAACACAATTTATATACACTTCTGTTGTATAAAAGCTCGAAGAAAAAATTATATTTCAATGCAATTGATATTCGCAAGGTATAATTCTTTGACCTTTTTCTCTGCAATATTTGAAGAAAATGTTTTGTAAATTAATAAGTAAGTGGATAAAACAGAAATATACATTTTTGCATGTTGTATATACAATTTTCTCTCGCTTTTAGACAAAACAGAAAACATAAATTATACACTTCTGTGTATAAAGCGAGAGGAGAGGCGAGAACTGGGGGAGAGTGAGCGGATGCGAAGACTTCTGGGAGAGAGAGCCTGCTGGCAAATTTTTGTCAATGTTTGCTATGGAGCACAATTAATCAAAACACCTAGATATTCAATTTAATTATGGTTATTAAGTTGACTATTTTATACAATTTTCCCTTTTTATTATCTATGAGATCAACACCAAAATTCATTTGCACTGAAATGCCTTTTTTATTTTTCTTGTATCGATTTTGGTCTTTCTACTGAAAAAATACAAAATGAAAAACATACAACAATAAGAATGAATACAATGTTAAAACTATATATACATATTCAACAAAGATGTATATTGAATTTGATAATGAATATGAAAATACAATATAACACTTAGAATTTGAATACATAATATAATATACCATTCAATTTATGTATACAATAAAATAATTGAAACTGTACACTAAGATTCAACATAAAATAACCAAACAACAACTAAGACTCTCAAAAGTTTACAAAATACAACATGCAAAACAAATTCAAAATACAAAATATGACAAATCATTACGTAATACAACATAATTAACTGATTCAGCATACAAAAAAATCAGGCAACTACAGATAATGCGAATATAAATATCAAAGTATAAAATTAATCGTCTAGAGTAATGAATAGATTAATGGATGAAAAATCGCTAGAAAATTGTTGATTAAGTTGGATACCTCTTGAATAGTATTTTAGAAGAAATCGAACCCTAACCAATATTCAACTACAAACAATAATTCTAAAAGATTTAAATAAAAATAAAATCAGAAAAAACATCAAAAAATAATATAAAATTAATACTTTAATAGAAGGAATTCTTGTTGATTCAATTTCTGAAAAGAAATATCAAAAAGAGAGATAATAAGAAACTTGAATGTTGGAAGAAAATCTGAAGAGATAAGCATGAGATCAAGAGAGAGAGAGTTATTTTTTTCAAAATAGCAGAGAGAATTAATTAAAAATGTGCGATTAAAATTGTGTATTGTCAATTGGAGATAAAGTAGGAAGTATATTAGGATACAACTTTTTTAAAATAATTACATTTTTTGATATTTTTATTAATATTTATAAAGTGTGGAGATTTTTACTAATTAAGTTAGATTTTTGACTAATTTGCTAATGTTTCTTTCTTTTTTCAGCCCGCTACCCTTTTCTTTACACCAAATTAACCCAACCCACTGCTAATATAAAAGACCCAGGCCCTACATATTACAGTACACATGCAATCCAAACTACAACAACAACCAACACGTACAAAAACGACCCTCATACGTTTTGGTCTTGTTCTTCACGCCAACAACATTGCGATCTAGTGAAATTGAAGCCCAAAACTCCAGTACAGACGCAACCCATCAGCAATATAACAAGAAACACAGACATAGCAACAGAGTACAACAATACACCAAACTGACCCCACCCCTGTGTCTTCTTGTCGCGCTAAACGCAGAACAACGAAGCGAATGAAAGCCCATCAATCGATTCCAATCCCATCACTCGCCCAATGTATAGTGTTGTCGTCTTCCTCCAATTCGTATCACTTTTTCCAGCAAAAAGCAGCCCATCCTTGTACGCAACCAGGCCAGGTGGAGCAATCTTGTCGCCTTTCGTCCTTGCCCCTCAATCGGACAACTTTCTTTGCTTATTCCTTGCAATTTGTTGAAATTAGTAGAATTGATAGTTGTCAATTTTTGAATTTTGAATGAAATTTCATCTAATTCGTCTTCCATTTTCCCCATGTTCAGCGCTAATTCTCGTCTAGAAATAGCCCCTCTCTTCTTCTTTGTTGGAGATTGAAAAAACAAAGGTTGGGGAAAAGGTTGGAAAAAGGGTTGACAATTTTTATACGAATACCAAGAGAAAAGCTTAAGAAAAAATAGTTACAGAATTTATACGAAATACGTTTGAGAAAAGAGAGAAGATAGCTCGTGTCGGCTTGAGCGCCATTCTTCTTTCCCGTTTGCTATCGTTTTCCAACAATTGTGAGTTTGAGGATTCGGCCTGTGTTTGATTCTTGCTCCACTGTTGTCTATTTTAAGCTTTTTGGTCTGTGTGTTTGTTCGGAAGGCTGCTCGTGCTCATTTTTATTTGTAATCCCAGGTATGCTTTTGATCAATTATTCTGGTATATAAATGATCTTCTCTCACCCTCTCTCATTTATTTAGGTTCCAGTAGATGTCTAAGGTTTGAGTTGTGTTATGTGTTGGTGTGATTTGATTGTTTGTGTATAATATAAAGATGGAGGGGTGATCCTGATTGCTGTTGTGAGGTCCATCCATGTACCCAACTTTGAAATCTTTGTGCTAATTTCAAAGTTTGGTAGAGTTCGGTAATTTCTACACAATGAAGAATAACTGTTTGTTGCCAATTCAAAGTTTGAGAGTACGTAGCCTATGAAGAAGAAAAAAAATGTTTTTCTTTCTGTTAGCATAGTTTTGGAGGGTAGTGTATTTGTTCTCTATAAAAGGGAGGAGAATTCTTATTTTAAGTACACCAACAAGAATTACCAAAGGAGAGAGAAAGAAGAGTGAGGAATCACAGAGAAATAAAGCTGTGAGGAAAAAAATAGAGAGTGGCGCGTATTGTAGTGAGGGTTGGAAAAATCAAAAGAGTGTTATTTTCTTTTGAATGTGTAGTGGTTCTTGGAGTTTTAATCAGACATTACAAGTGTAAAATCCATTACTTTATAGTGATATTCGTTGCTCATCTCGGTTAGTGGTTTTTCCCTATTAGGCGGGTTCCACGTGAAAATATTGGTTCATAATTCTCTTTTTATTCTCGGTGATTACCGTTATTGTTGTGTTCCGCATTTGTTGCCTTTATTACCGCAAATATTATTTCTGTATACGGAATTTATTCCCAACAATTGGTATCACGAGAACAGGTTCTGCTCATTTACAGAAATATTTTTGCAGCTTAATTGTACTATCTCAATACACAAAAAATGTCTGGAGTAAAGTACGACGGGGTAGGCAAAAGTCAATGGTGATAGTGGTTTCTCAACGTGGCAGAGAAGGATGACAAGACGTGCAATCCAACAGGGTATGCACAAGGCACTAGGCGGGAAATCCCAAAAAGCCCGGAATCCATGAAACTGAGGATGGGAGAAATGGATGATGAAAGAAAGGATTTGCTTAGTGCAATTCAGATTGCTTAACCGATGATGTGTGAATAACATCACGATGAAGAGAGTGGGTAGCATTTGACAAAGTTAGAACATCTAACAGTCCAACACGCTGAAAAAAATTGCACCTCAAAGAAAGCAGTTCTATGCGTGCATATGAGTGAAGGTACAAATTTTTGTCTCATTTAAATGTAACTTAATGGACTAGTACTCACGCAGCTAGCAAAACCTCGGAGGTAAAAGATCGAGGATGAAGATACAGCCATAGTGCTCCTTAACCGTTGCCATTCTTTCCTACGATACTTTATCAACAACCATTTACATGGGAAGGACTCTATGACAGTTGAAGGATGTCACATCAGCCTTCGTGCTTAATGAGAAGATGAGAAAATGGCTGAAAATCACGGACCGGCTCTAATCACGGAATGTAGAGGCAGCAGTTACCAAAGGAGCTCAAATAAACAATGGTAGATAGGAGCTAGTGGGAAGTTCCAAGGTCGATCAAACTCAAGGCCAAAAATTGTACAATGCGATCAACCCGGACACTTCAAAAGAGATTGTTCCAAATCTAAAAAGGGGCCAAAGGGGGCAAGCAGCGGCCAGAAGAATGATGACAACATAGCTGCCATGGTGCACAAAAAATATGACGATGTTGGTTCTCCTCATAAATGAGGAAGAAGGAATGCATGCACTGCAGGTATAGAGTCGGAATGGGTGGTCGACACAGCAGCATCTTATCATGCCACACCGGGTAAGAGATCTTTTTTGCAGGATATTGTAGCCGGTGATTATGCCAATGTGAAAATGGGGTCGGGTAAACACAAGTACTCAAAAGATGGCGGGTGGATCGAGACATTGCATTAAAACAAATGTTGGATGCACATAGTGTTGAAAGATGTGCGCACGTACCTGATTTGCGGAATGAACTTGAGTCTCGGGATTTGGCTTTGGACCAAGATGGCTATGAGAACTACTTGCAAATAAAAAATGAGACTCACCAAAGGGGCATTGGTGAGTGCAAACAAAAGGAGAGGTGTCGTGGCAAGGATCCAGGACAAATGAGAAAATGCCAAGGTGAGTTAAAGGGCTCCGAAGGGAAAATTCTGCAGATTGATGGCATAAAAGGATGGGTCATATGAGCGCAAGAAAGGATGCAAATTCTTTCCCCAAAAAGTCACTCATCTCTTTGCAAAGGTACAACGATAAAACCCTGTTGTAATAAGGCTTATTGGTAAACAACACTAGAGTTCTCATTATAAGACATCATATGAAAGAATCAAATATATACTTGATTTGGTACTTCTGATGGTTTGTGGTCCAATGGAGATAGAATCGATAGGAAGTAAAAATACTTTGTTACCTTTCTTGATGAAAGCTTCTCAAAATTGTGGGTTTATATCTTGAGAACCAAAGATCAGGGGTTTCACGTATTTCAAAAGTTTCATGCTCTGATAGGAGAAAGAGAGACAGGTCGAAAGCTAAACCGTTTCCGAACCGACAATGGAGGTGAGTAACTTTTTCAAGAGAATTTGAAAGAGTACTGTTTCAAACCATGGAATCAGACATGAAACGCCCGTCCCTGGCACCCCCCCCCCCCCCCTGGTGTCGCTGAGCGCGCCGCCTCGCCCCCCTTGTTGCGCCGGTGCGCAGCCTGCTCCGAATGGCTACATTCCCCAAGCCCTTCTGGGGTGGCGCAGTTCGGACCGGGGGCAAGAGGGACGGATAAGGTGTGACTGGTGAGGGTAGGTAGTGGTTGGTGTGGGGGAGTGGTGGGATGGGTAAGGGGTTGGGATGAACGTGAGTTAGGTTTTGCGGGGGATTTTTATTAAATATGGGTGTGTGGGTGTGAGTGGTTCGGGGAAGGCGGCGAGGACAAACGGGTGTTTTATGGAGGGTTAGTGTGTGTGGGTCTTAGTGGTGGGTGCGTTGTGGGGGTGGGCGGTGGGCGGGGGGGGGACGAGATCGCCGTCGGGTTGTGCGAGTCTGCCGTTGTCTGGAAGGGAGGAACGGCCCGGTGGGGGGTGGGGTCTGTGGATGCGCTGGGCGGGTTAGACGTGGTGGGTCAGGCTATGTGGGGGGGGGTGGGAGGATGGGTCTGGAGCAAAAGTGGACGGGTGAGGGGCGGGTGGTTTAGGGGTTGGGTTGTTTCGTTGTTGGGTGGCGATGAGAGCAGTGGGGTGTGTGTTGTGTTTGGGGGTGCGATTAACAAAGGTAGTAGGGTTGGTGGTGTTTAGTGGGGAGAGTGGTAAGGCGTGAGAGGCGGTGGCGTTGAGAGGTAGCGTTGTGGGGATTGGTTTGTGTGGCGTGAGGGCGGGGTTTCAGTGGGCGGGAGCGAGTGTATGTTGCGTTGTGAGTGGGTGTGTTGTTGGTTTTGTGTGAGTTGGTGGAGTAGGTGGTGGGTGGTTATTTAATATAGCGATAAGGGGTGTATTGGGGGCGGCAGAGGTCGAGGTTAACGCGGGAGGGAGGGCTGGGGTTCACACGTGTTGCGGGGTGGTAGCCACGTGCTGGTGGGGGGGGGGCGTGCTCAGAAGAAATAAAGGAGACAAAAGTATGTGGATGTGGGGGGGGGGGTGTCGGTTTCGGCGGGTGCTAGGGATACCGGGAGCGAAGTCGGGGGGGGTGGATGTGGGGACGCCCAGTGGCTGGTGCCGAAGTTGGTTGGTAAAAGTACCGGGCGTGGTTGTGAGGGTTTGGGGGTGAGGGTTGTGAGAGGCCGGGCACGTGCAGCCTGCGGGGGATGGGGAGGGAGGCCAAAATATTACCGCGCCTGTGCCATAAGGCAGTAGGGCGTGCACTTGGTAGTGCGCACACCAAGCACGTAGGTACAAGGGGGTGTGGTTGGGGGTGTTGGTGGGGGGGGGGGTGTGGGTTCTTCCGTGGGAGGGGTTGGCAAAGGAATCAGGTGCAGTTAATCAGGTGTTAGGGTTATTGTGGGGTCGCGGAGGGCGGCTGGGAGGCTGAGGATATTCGGGCAGTCGAGGGCGCGGGGGCGGTGGGAGGGAGAGCGTTACGGTGTCTCAAGGGTACGTGGGTGGGGTGGGGGGGGAGAGGGTGGGTGTGGGTGGGGTGTTTGTTGTGGGGGTTGGTGGGGAGCTGGGATCCGGGGGTTTTAGACGGCTATTTAAGTTTACTGTGGGGGGGGGGCGGTGGGTCGTGGGGGTGGTAGGGTATTTAGAGGGGGAATGGGGTGGGGGGGGGTGGGGGTGGTTGGAGGTGTTTTGCAGGCTAGTTGTGTTGTTAGTTAGGGGTGGGTGAAGTGTTTGTGGAAGTTGTGGGGAAAAACAAGGCTGTGGAGTCGAGGTTGCGTGGTACAGAGTGGGGGGCGTGGTGGGTTGGGGTAGGGGTTGTGGGGGTGGTTGGGTTTGGGAGTATTACATTAGGCGGTGTTGGAGTGGCGTGGTGTGGGGGGGTGGATGGATATAGGGGCGGGTTAGAGGGGTGCGGTGAGGGTTGGGCGCCGGCAGGTTTGTGCGGGGGGGGCGGTAGTTTGGGTCGTTGGGGGTTGGTCGGGGTTACGTGTGGGGGGCGATGGAGGGCCGGGCAGCCCACGAGTCGCACGTTGGTGTGGGGGGGGACAATTAAAGAGGAGCTGGAGTAGGGGAGGAGGGGTGGAGTGGGGGGGGGGGGGGGGTTGGGGCGGGCGTTGTGAGGGGGGGTAGTGGTGCAAAAATGATGGTGAAGTGTGGTCTATTGGGGGGGGATATGGTTGTGTAAGGTCAGGTGTTCTAGGGGGGGTGTGGTTTTAGGGAGGGGGTGGGTTGTGGCGGGGGGTTTACCCCGTTGGGCGCGGGGGTGCGATAGGGGTCCTCGACGCCTGGGTAGGATGATGTCGCGGGCTTGCTGAACTCGCTATGTGACGGAGGGGGGTGGCACCAAGTCACAGCGAGGGGGCCGCGGGGGTACCAAGGTCGGTGGGCGGGTGGGGGGGAGGGGGGAGGGGGGGCTAAGGCGTAAGAGGCGGGGGTGGTGGTGTGCTTTGGGGTCTGTGGGGCCGATGGCGGGGGTGGCCGGAAGCGCGAGGTATGCGAGGTTCTGGGGGCGGGGCGGTGCCCCCATCGACGTTATCTGGCGGGGTCCGGGGCCACAGAGCCTCGGACCGTACTGGGGGGGGTTGGGGGCGGGCGGGGGGTGCGCAGGGTGGGGGGGGCGGGGTGGGGTTGCTCTCACTCGCCTCCCCTCCTGCGGGGGGGGGGCGGGTTAGGTCGGGGGGTTCTGGTGGGGGGGGTGGTGTTCGGGTGTGTGGGGGGGTGGGGGGGGGGTTGTTCAGGGGTGTGGGTTTGTTGGGGTTGGTGGGGGTGGGGGTAATTTATCAATCGTAGTCCATCAGTTCCATTGGAGTTTGACATTCCGGAGAGAGTTTGGCCCAAAAAAAAGATGTCTTTACTCGCACCTAAAGGTGTTCGGTTGCAAAGCTTTTGCAACATGTACCGAAGGAGCAAAGAACCAAGTAGATGATAAAATCAGTTCCTTGATATTCATCGGATATGGAGATGAAAGTTCGGGTTAAAGGACTATGGGATCTTGTAAAGAAGAAGGTCATCAGAAGTAGAGATGGAATCTTTCGAGAAAGTGAAGAAAGTGAGAGTCTGGAACTGATGTGAGTGAAATCTATCGAGAAGGCCAGAAAAAGAATGGGATAGTCCTAATCTTGTTTACCATTCCTTCTTCTATTCTAATGTCCATTCCCATTAAGTGCAGAAAGATGATTGATGAAGTTGCTGAGCATGAGAGCAACCTGATGAGATTGGTTGAGCAGGCGGGAGCAACTTGGCTGTTGATAATAACGAGCAATGGAGAGTACCCAGAAGAAGAACATCTCAACCTCTTGAGGAGAGTCAGAAAGACAAAGGGTAGAACAACCAATACCCTCCTCGGGAGTATGTCTTTCAATGATGTAAGCGTGAGCAGAAAGTCTTAAGGGAGTGTTGTCTCATCCAGAAAGAGCCAATGGATGAAAGCCATGCACGAAGAGATGAGAGATAACAGAAAAAATGGCTGGCAATACCAGCTAGTGAACTTCAAATGGAAAAAGAAACTTTTTAGTGCAAGTGGGGCTTTAAAACTAAGAAAGAAAGTGGAAATGGCAAGTTGGTGAGGTACAAAGCTTCGATGGTTGTAAAGGCTTCGACAACAGAAAGGTATTGATTTTGATGAAATTTTTTCACCTGTTGTACAAATGACTTCTTTCGAACTATTTTGAGCATAGCAGCTAGTATAGATCTTGAAGGGAGGCAATTGGACGTGAAAACAGCATTCTTCACGGAGATTTGAAGAAGAGATTTATATGGAGCACCCAGAGGGATTGAAGTATAGGAAAAGAAACACATGGTGTGCAAATTGAACAAGAGTCTTTATTTTGGTTGTGAAACGGCCCCAAGGCAAAGGAACAAGCAAAGAGCTGATTGCTGCAAAGTTTGAGAAAGATTTGTCCAAGTCATTTGAATGAGACTTGGGCCCAGCACAACAAATTTATAGGGATGAAGATTGTTCGAGACCGAACAAAAAGAAAGTTGTGGCTATCTCAAGAGAAGTACATTGAACGTGACTAGACAGGCTTCAACATGAAGGTGCTAAAACCTGTTAGCACGCCTCTTGCGAGTATCTGAAGTTGAGGCAAAAAGATGTGTACCTACAACAAAAGAGGGAGAAGAGGAAATGGCTAAAGTTCATATTATTCAGCCGTGGGGAGTTTGAGTATGCGATGGTTGTTGTACAAGACCTGATATTGCTCATGCCGGTTGGTGTGTTAGCAGATTCCTTGAAAATCCTTGGAAAAGAACCAATGGAGGCAGTAGTTAAGTGGATACTCAGGTAGATATAAGAGGTTACCACAAAAAGATGCTTGTGTTTTAAAGGTTATGCATCAATCTGAAGGGCTATACTGATGTGTGAGTATGCAGGTGACCTCGATAATAGAAATCCAATACTGGATATTTGTTTACCTTTTCAGGGGGGACGCTATATCATGGCAGTCAGTTCAAAGTTGCAGAAGTGGTGTCGCACTCTCTACAACTGAGCAGAATATTTATATTTGCAGCTATGAAGCTGGCAAGATGATGTATGGCTGAAACGATTCTTCAAGAACTTGGATGCATCAGAAGGAGTATTGGCGTCATTGTGACAGTCAGAGATGCCATAGACTTGAGAAGAACACCATGTTTTTTTTTTTTTTACCATGCAAGGACGAAGCATTATGACGTGAGATATCAAGGATTCGTGAAAAGAAGAGGACGGATCTATGAAGGTAAGTGAAAATCCGCTACTAGTGAAAACCCTCAGATATGCCTGAACAAGGTCAATCGGGTATCAAGAAGAGGACAAGTTTGAGCTATTGAAAAAGAACTTGCGGATGGGAATCAAGCTAGAAACCTGGAGTACCTCCTTCAGGGGTGAATGGGTGCTGGAGGGAGATGTGTGGGTTCATCCCCCGTTTTACCCCCACAGGCCCCCAATGGTGACTTTGATTATCTTTGCTGCATTGAATTTCAAAGTTGGTTAGAGTGGTAATTACAAAGAAGAAAAATTGTTTGTGCCAATTTCAAAGTTGGTGAGTTGGGTATAGATGTTGAGGAAGAAGCAAAAATGTGTTCTTCTATAGCACATTTGGAGGTAGTGTATTTGTTATCTATAAAGGGAGGAGATTCTCATTTAAGTTACACCAAAAAGAATTACAAAAGGAGAGAAAGAAGAGTGAGGCCATAACAGAGGAAAATAAATATGTGAGGAACAAATAGAGAGTGTGCGCGATATTGTTAGTGAGGTGGAAAAATTCAAAAAGAGTGTTATTTCTTTGAAATGTGTAGTGGTCTTTGGAGTTTTACTCAGACATACAGTGTAATCCTTACGATAGTGATATTCGTTGCTCTCTCGGGTCGTGGTTTTTCCTTATTTAGGAGGTTTCACGTAAAAATATTGGTGTCTATTCTCTTTTATTCTCGTGATTAAAACCGTATTGTTGTGTCCGCCAGTTGTTGCCTTTTCTACCGCAATTATTATTTCTGTTACGGATTATTCCACAGCTTTGTTTCGTTTTTTCTCGACTTCCATAACTTTTCAAAGCACTTCTTTAATCTCAGTGTATTCTCTTAAATCCATATTATTGCTTAATGTTCAATGTCATATCCTTCATTCCTTCACCTCACCTGAAGTTGAACGAATGGATCAATATGTCGCATTATGAGTTATGTGTAACTATTTTGAGCTCTTAGATTGTATTCGTTACTGTTCATTTTGATAGTTTACTGATTTGTTTTTGTTGAGTCCATTTCAAAATGTAAGCTTTGTTCTCCTTTTCCCGGCTAAATATGATTTGTCTCTAGTACTTATCTTCAAGTTCGTGCTGTCTGTTCATTCTTTTGGTCTCCTCAAGTGTTGTATTTTTTGCAAGCTTGTATACTAAGTCTTTGCTTGGCTCTAATTTGTTTATGTTGTGTTCAGTATAAGTAATATGTAGTATCCTACTTGCTCCTTCCCTTGTTGATTAGTCTAAAGGTCAATGTTCTTTTTCTAAAAAAAATAGCATTATTTGTAAGATTCTTGTTTAAATTTTGGTGCTTACGTCGAGGTTTCAAACATTGCTTAGTTTTGTTTGATGAACTTTTTCGTTAAAAATGGGATCTTGAGTGTATTTGATGGTATAATACTCCAGTAGGTTATTTCTTTTAAATTTAGTGGGTTTAAGCAGATCATTGGCTAAGTTTGAGCGGAAATAGGGATTGGTTTATATGCTTTTTTTTGTGATTCACTTTTAGTTCGATTTACTCCATTCATGTGTTTCATTACTTGTACATTGTACACTATATATTAAATATCTTTTTAATGCAATTTTGAGTTGATATTAATTCATTACTCCTCCTTTGTATGTATGATATCCGAGTATCTTGTGAATTCCCTTCCTCCTAGCATATCAAGTTGGACCATGAAGGGCCAATTTTGTCTCCTTCAAGTCATCCGGTCGATGAACTTATGAACCAGTTGAAGACCTACAATATAGCCTTGGAAGGTTGATACGGGCTGATATACAACATGTATACATGAGATAATGTAGTAGATTTGGGAAGGATGAGATTGGTCACAAAAGTCCATCGTCTAAGCCCTTGTCATTTTATTTAGTATAAATTATAGAAACCACATATTATAAATACTATATAACATCCTATCATGTTGTTTGCGGGATACATGTCGTGTTGTATGGGATACATAAGTTTTGATACATTCCAGTTGATAGCTATTGAGTTTAAGAAGGAAATAACAACGTAAATTTGTTTTAATAACTATAAATCCCATAATTCACGCTCGTCCAACTTGTAAACTTTCAATTCCATTGTGTAACTAATTGATAAATTCAAATTTCAAATTATAACTCCTTAATCAAACAAAGTTTTTCTTGATAAAGTTGATCCACATTCGAAGAACTCGAAAAAACAGCTTTAGAAGATGAATATCTCAATTTAGTTATGACATTCTGGAATTTGGGTAAGCGATGTTAATTACGAAGGTTACAAGGTTGATGGAATTGTCGATGGACGGTCAACTTCATTTATGAATCTGAAAGCATTGATCATAGCAGAGTTGGAGATCGACGGTGTTACAAAAGATATTAAAATTCGAGACGTTGTAGAGGGAAACTCATGTCCATTAAAAATCAAGAACGACACGGGTGTGAAACTTTATTTGGAAGTAAAAAGGAATGAGCCTAGAATCGACATGTATCCGCTATGTATTGATACTATAGACAAAATGGATGGGGAGATATATAATTTTGATTGTTCATAAAGAGATACGGAAGCTCTTGCTCTGGTGGAATCGAGAATTTGTGACTTTGATTATATTTCAAAATTAAATGCTACAAATTACATAACATATTCCAATAATGCTGATGTGAAGACGGGGCAGTTGTATAAGGATAAAGGAACACTCATTGCTGTAATGGCTAAATATAAAGTATAGAACAACTTTAATTTCGAGTGAAAAGATCGGATAAAAAAAGGTATTAAAATGTTTTTTCTCTAATGTGATTTTTTTCCCTTCAGATTTTGCATATAATTAGTACAATTCTAGTTGTTATTGTGTTTGATACATAAGTCTAATTAGTATATGTATCGTAATGATAAGTTTTTCAGTGTTTGATGATATAAACAAATTGGTAAGTATTATGATTATTATATTGACAATTGATTTACGTGTGTATTGATAAACTTTACTATGTGATACATAAAAATTTTGTAAAAAAATAATTGTGTTCTTTATTATGGCAAATACATTAGTTGTGAAAGACTGTAACATTGTTTGTTATATGAATTTAATCCGATGAAAAAATTTGGACAACTATGTATTAATTTGCTTCAGTGATCAATGTCATACTTTAAAGTCTTCTTGCAGAAAGAAATCTGATGCATTCATAGTGATATACTTTAATAGTGAACATACATGTCCGATACGGGATGAGATACTAACAAAAGTACAAGAAATAATTGAATTTATTAGTGGTCTGACTGCCCCTAAGTTGATAAATCATACACGAATTCATACACCTCAAGATGTAATTGAAGATATTCGAGCATTATATGGAGTTGAGATATCATACCAGCAACCATGACGTGCTAGGAAACGTGCACTAGAAATGCTCAAGGGTAAGTCATCAAAATGATATAAGTAGATGTCAAGATACATATGGATGCTAAATAAAGTGTATCCAGATTCATATATAAGAACGCAAAATATGGAAAATAATCAATTGATGTATCTTTTCGTAGCCCTGAGACCGTTGATAAGAGGGTTCGACTAATGAAGGCTTGTAGTTGTAGTGGATGCTGCACATCTTGGTGGGGCTTACAAAGATACTTTTGTATTAGCGAGCACACTCGATGGTGTAGGTATGACTGTTGTATACTGATTTTTTGTTTTTTTTTTTTAAAAAAAAAAAACAAAAAAATGTTTGTTTTTGTAAAAAATTTTATATGTATACTTAATGTATCTTAGTGTAAACATTATGTATCATGAAATTGAATGTGTGCTGCTTTGTAATTAGGTCGCATACTGCCATTGGCATATGGTGTTGTAGACACTGAATAAGACTATTCATGGACATGGTTCTTCGAACAGTTCAAATGCATTTGGCGAGTATGACATATGTGTACTGTATCAGATAGAAATGAAAGTATTATGAAGAATGTAAGTATTGTGTTCCCAAATGTACCTCATTGTGCATGCATATGGCATCTTTGAAGAATGTATGTTCAAGCTTCAGAAGGAGTAAAAACACACTAAGTGATATATTTACTCAATAGCAAAGACAAAAAGAAAGGAAGATTTTGATAAATGGTTAAGGTGGTGAAAGTTTATAATAGGCTGAAGGATTACCTTGAGGATGCTGGGTATGAGAAGTGCTCAAGAGTTCATTCAATCGTAAACAGAGCTAGAATGATGACTTCGAACATCGTAGAGTGTATCAATAACTTCCTTGTTAATGTACGTAGGTTATCTAAGATAGACTTTTTGGAGGAAGCTAGACTTCTATTTGATAGTTAAAGTTGTAAAAATAGATAAATAGCGTCATATACAAAGGACACATTAGGCCGAAAATTTGAGGAGATATTGATTGTAAACGCATCTAAAAGTTCAAAGATGAAGGTATTTATCAATATCCCTAACTCTCTGTTTTATGTACCAGAAACTCGGATGATTTTCATTGATAAGCATTGCTTGGAAAATGATATATAAGTCGCATATTATGTAATGTATAACTAACTTCTTATTATTTTCAGGTTGTTCCATCGTCTGAATATATTTTCTCAGTTTATGTAGCCTGAAGAAGATACATTGTATGCTTTGAGCGAAAAACATACACGTGTCGAAGACTTCAACATGATGAGATACCTTGCGCACACGCAAATGCATTTTTGAAGCACAAGAATGTTACAGATATGCACCCATAATGCTCTGATTACTACAAGCCTGATGCATTAGAAAAAATGTACCAGGTTGCAACGGTTCCTATGCCAGCCTCATGCATTAGAAAAAATGTACGAGGTTGCAATGGTCCTATGCCAGATAAGGAGGATTGGACCGTTCCAGACTATGTTTGACAGGAAATTAACCTGCCACCTAGGTATAGAAGGTTGGCTGGACGACTAAGGAAGCGAAGAAAGAAAAATGTGAAAGAGAAGATAACAGTGAACAAGAATTCTTGTGGGCAATGTGGACAAGAAAGACACAACAAGAGAACTTGTACTTTCTTTTCGAAAGAGAATTGAAATAATTTTTAAAATAGGACATTCGTGTTCATGGTGAATAAATTCCCACTTATATGTATTTTCACTTTAGTATTTGGATTAAACAAAGTGTATTGGTTACAGAATTTATTTTATTGTTCAACTAAATGCATTTGTTGAGAATTGTGTGCCAAGCTTATATAGATATAAAATTATTTTTATACTATTAAATAAATAAATAAATAAATCTAAATATATCAACTGTGAAAAATAATTATTGTGTAAATGAATGAAACATTGATTCAATACCATAATCATAATTTAAACAAATTTATGTGTCTCGAACTTGACTTTTTCAAGTGTGTGCTACATGTATTGTATACATTGCATTATGTTGTATCATATACAATACAAACTAGTAATGAATCACACATTAAAACTACTAAAACTATGTTAGATACAATTATAATTTTGATATACTTTTCCTTAGCAGTGTTGCCTTTCAATTTAATAGTATGTTATGATTTGTTTGTTGATGTATATGATGTATCATATACATTAATATAATAAAGTGTCTTATACATAAATGCAATTGGTAATATGTGAATAAAATTCATGTACACTATACATTAAAACTTATGTATCATAAACATCATTTCATAAGTAAACTATCAAAATACTTAGACTCAAACAATGATGATTGTGGAGTTTAATGTTATAAAGCAACAAATGTATCTAAAGCAATATATTGAAAGCACAACATGTAATAACTAACAAAAGACTGTAATATAACTAAGTTTTTAGAGAAACACATAAGAAAACGAAATTGTCTTCAAAACAAAACAACATGAAAATTGTTCGTGCTATCCCTACTAAGTACTAATCTATGTTGTGAATTGACCCTTAGGACTTGTTGGATCGTCATTCTCACTTATGTATCCACCCTTGACCTTGTCGTTGTCGTATCTCCATAACAATGCTGCAAATCTATTGCATAGATAATTTGCAAGATGACAATCAATATTAGGTGGTATAATAATTTGGTCACCCAAAAGCTCTGCAAAAGTAACTACATATAACCCGCAGACCTATAACAAAATGCAGAATATAAATTTGTAAAAGAAACTTATACATATTATTGTAGTCAAGAATTTAAATATTTACAGGCTATCATTTTCTTGTTGCGTATTCAATGTTGGAAGGATTATGTGACTATAAAAGTGTACCAGTTTGTTTATTCTTTTATGCATCAAGTTCTGACCAGTTTGTCCGCTCAGTTTTTTCAAAAAAAACCACCGACAAGGAGGTGAGAAGGTAGCATTCTTGACAAATTTTTTTATATCCTCTAATCATACTATAAAAATATTGAATTGATGAGTAATATATCTTCACTATTAATGTATTTAAACTATTTCTATCAAAAGACAACCAAAACCCTAACAAAAACATAAAAATATAAAAGTTTGTTTAAACACATACCTTAGAAAGTGTGGGTCGGGAAACAACATATGTCACTTTTTCCCCTTTTTTGGGGAGTTTCTCCGACCTTTTTTTTGGCTTCAAAATACTCTTGTACTTCATCGCTAATGGGTCGTGCAATCACTTGGATCTGTTCTCGATCCACATTTCATCATCATAATCATATGTACGATTAATATTAGTATGAGAAACACCAACACTATGAGATGGTCCCGGTTCCATATGTATCAATTAAAAGAAAGAAGAAGACAACAATGGAAAATAATATTCTTACATATTAAAAACTAAAAAATCGATAAACTTGAGGGAGACTCCCACTAAAAATCAAATGGATTTGAAATTTTGAACTACTAAAGAAGTCGAGGGATGTTAGGAATCTAATGAAAGAGTGTAGCTGGTAATGGGAAAGGTGTTTGTTGGCTGAAAAAAAAGAGTTAAAGTTGTAAAGCAAAATGTGGGTATTGGCTGTAGAAAAAGATGAAAAATCTTTATGTATCTTACAGATTTTATTGATTGGCAGAAATAAGGGATTTTTGAAAATTTTAAAATAGTAGGGAACTAGGGATTAATGGATATTACGGTAAGTAACTAAGTGTAGTTAAGTAATTTTATTGTTTTTACTTTGTTAGTTCTTAGGAAATGTGGAAAATTGGGCCTAAATCTCAAAAGAAAAAAACATATATCTTTATGTTAGTTTAAGGCAGGGGATTCAAATTTGACCCAAAACGAAAATGTGCCTAACTAGTCCAGGCGGACATGAAAACCAGATTTGGGTATTTCCCTGTTTAGTTTATTATGTTTATATACTTGCGAATATATATCGTTAATCTTAAGGTCGAAAAAATTTAAATCTCCAAAAGACGCCCATTTTTATTTAAAAATTTACTAAATTGTTCATCTTTAAAGGGACTTAAAGAATATTTTGCAAAAGATCTCATTTAGATAGTATGTCCATATTTCATATTTTTCCCCTTTACGATGGTTCTAACTATAAAAATTGTTGAATTCAAATCGAGTTTTAGCCTAGTAATTAATTGCTGGATAACCGCATTAGCGGGTTTTCTAGGTGCTTTAAAAACTTTCCTAGAATATTAATATGAACTCTGAACCCCCTTAAATTTTTTTTATTAAATTTCTATTTTAGTCTTTTGAAAATAATAGTTTTATTAAATTTACTTTAAAATTAAGTGGCGACTCTAAAATTAGTCTTAGTATTATTTTTTAAATTAAAACAGAATGACGACTCTGCTGGGAATTTGAATAGATTCTAACCTTAAAATTTACTTATTTGGCTATTTGTTTAATTACTTACTTGTTTCAATCATTTGAAACTATAAATTGTTGCATTCATGATATTCAGAATGTGGGCATCGGCCCCCCAAAGGTCGAATTACAGAGACTAGTGGAAACATAAATTGAAGAATTTCAATTTCATAGCGTGAAATAGAAAGGAATAATATACTTGAAATTTAATTTTTGTTTCTTTGTAACTTGAAAAGGCATTAGCTATATAAGAAAGCTTATTGTTTCCTTCCTTTCTGTTTCTACGTAACTTGCAACAAGGCATTGGCCAAATCAAAAACTTTATTGTTTCCTTCTTTAAGTCATATACGTTTATTTTGATGAATAATCTCACCTTCTTATTTTTAGGGGCATTTCTCTATAAATAGTTTTCACTTTTTTATTAGAGTTGAACTCGAAAAAAAACATTTAGCCACCAAAATTTGGAATTAAACTTCAAGTTGAATTCAAGAATTGGTTGAACAACAAAGAAATGTTTCACTTTTTTTCCCCCAAAATTACCCACTCAAAATTTCTTATTTGACTTTGTTAAATTTATTTTGTAAAAGCAACATAAGATAAAAATAGATTTATTTAAGAAGTAAATTAGTCTACAAAATAAATTATCAACTCTCAAAAGCTCTAAAGGGCAAAAGTTCATTTCCTCGGGGAACGATTATTATATTTGCTCCTTTATCCTTATACTAGATGAAGATCTCGTACCTTATTACCAGAAAAGTTCATTTTGATATTTTTGAGCTTTTCAAATGATCTTTTCCCTCTTTTTTACAAGCTATTTTATCTCTGTTCTTATTTTGCAGGTATTCATGAGTCATTTCTTATGACTTTTGGCTTTGAATTTGAATCATTTTCTATTTTTGTAACATCGGACAAGTTACAATAACTAAAAAGAAGTTAAGAATTGGAAATAGTCATTTTTTAAAAGAATATAAAAATCTTGAAAATTTGTAAAGTATGTTAAGTTGAGTTTTTGGTCAACTTCGAACGACCATAACTCCTAATTCAGGATGATTTAGATTTATTTCCATATTTCATTATGTCTTGAAATAATATTTCCAACACCGCCTAGTTTGTGTGATTCCAAATTCATATGAATGAGATATGCCCTTTGGAAGTTGGATAGTTCGAATAAGAAAAGTCCAATCCGGATAGTTTGGTCTTTTCCATACCCAACTTAATTAATTCGTTCTTGGTAATATTTTTAAGGTCTAAACAAATATGTTTCATCATGCGCTTTTGAAAATAGAGTTAGGATTTTTGATGAAAGAACACAAGAGGAGAATAAAGAAGAAAAGAGCCAGATCATCGCTCGTAAGATTAGCTCGTGGATTTCGTCAAGGGGTGATTACTACTAGGTATGTGAGATCATATAGCATTGGTTTAGTTCACCCATGCGCCAATCATGATTCAATTCAGCGAAGTTATATAGTTTTGAAGTAAGTCTTATGAGTTCTTAATGATAATTTGATTGAAATCTTGTGGGTTCTTGTTGTTGAAGTTTCTTGAGATTTATTCATGTATTTGAGTGCGAATTCAAGTTAAATCTTTCATATTTTTAGAGTTGTATTGAGCACCGCTATTGGAATATGAGTTCATATCAACTCAAGTCTCCATAAACCATTAAGTCATCACGGGTAGTAAAAGATCATACTTTTTAGATGAATCCTTAAGTGTGCTTTTTAACATAGACTAGTCGATCCACTTAGTTAAGGTGTTCTATACGATGAAAAAGTCTAGGAAAGCTTTGTCAGCATGTGCAAGACGTTGTATCACCACTTAGGCTCATAGTGGTGGTTGTCAGTTAGAGAATCTCCCACAGAAACTATATACTTTACGTGAATAATTGAGTAAAGTAAGTTTTTCTGCATTTCCCTTTAATAAAACTAAGGTTGTTTTTTCCAATAATTTAAGAAGTGGTAATATCTCAATATTGGTATAGCTAGGAATAACTAAGAACTAAAAAAAATTATTTTGGAAAGAAAGGGAAATTGAAAATGCGACTAGTTAAGAAAGTGAATTGCTTGGTCATGTTCAACGGTACAAAACTTCTAACTCAGGAAGGAAGTTAAGAAGCTAATTTGATATAGTTGAAATAACTTGGAGATATCTTTCCACCACTGCTGAGGTGGCGCATTTTTGATATCAGACAAGGGAGATATGCATATCGAAAGTTGGACAAATTAGTTTTTTCATCAATTAATTTTCTATTTTATTTTTAGGGGTTATTTGGGGTAAAAAAAAGTCTTAACTCAGTTTTGGAAAGTCAAAATCTCGCTTGGAGCTTGAAAAAGAGAAAAAAAAAGGGGAGAGAAGTCAAGAATTTGCCAAGAACATCAAGATTAGCGAGTCAATTTCATCGGGGTGATCCTTATCAAGGTATGTGAGATATCTTTTGTTGTATTAGTTCACCTACACACCAAAATTGTTTCAATTCATTAGTTTTAGAATTTTTTACATGTTAAGAAGTGAGTTCTTGAAGATTCTTGTAGAATTCCTGTTGGTTGAGTTGTTTGAATGTCCATTGTTGTTTGATTAGTAATTCTGGTTGTTTTAAGTTAGATGTATTGGGTACTGAAGGTACTAATGATCCGAAGGGTTTAGAAAAAATAACTATAGAGGTTTAGGTGTTCAGCGTTGGATAAACGAGATGAGAAAGTCGTCAGCCATACCTGGGCAACACCAGGCGCGGCCTGAGGCCCTAGGGCGGCTCGCCTACAGTGTGCCAGGATGAGGCCTGGCGAGCTCCCCGAATGCCTCGGATCAGGGTTTGCCTACTTTTTTCGTTAGATTTTAAGTTTAGCACGTTTAAAGTTCTTCAAGGTTTATTCAAGTCTACTAGATTCTAAATTACTTCAAATAATTTCTAAACACCTAGGGAAATCAACCAAAAACGGCAAAATCATTAAACTTCGCATTAATAATTCCAATCAAGGACAAGCTAATAAGAATCAAAAGTTAAAGGTGGTTACAGAGTCAAGTCTAAAAGTTAAGAAAGAGTTCAAAATGATAGTTCTTAAGTTTTCAAAAGTCGTTCGAAATATTTAACTTTATTTTTAAACTCAGTTTCAAGTAAGTTAACAAGTAAAGAGTGAGTTCATTTGTCCAAAAGTATAAGGGAACGAATACCCGAAGAGTTGATTTGCTCGAGTTTAAATTAAGTTAAGCGTAAATAGTTTAGTTCATTCTCAAAAGCGATCAGGGACACTGAGTGTATTCCTAAGGAGTTTATGAATTTTTTTTTAATATTTAAGACAAGCAGGGAAAATATGGTTCAAAAGAGTAAAGGTGTTGATCAAGAAAACGCCCACAGAGAGCTTTTTAAGCGAAGTATTGGCAATTACTCTTACCTAGAAAAGAAGTGTGTTTGAAAAAAACAATTTGAGCTAAAAGTTATTTTTGGTTGTAGTATTGAGAACCGACCATGTGGCAAATCATGGATATTAGATGGGTAATACTTCTAAGTTGATCACAAAAGTTAAGACTGGTCCACTAAGTAAGTATTTATAGCGACGAAAAGTATAGGACCAATTTGGGGCAGTGTGGAGCAAGACGTTATGTATCACCACTTAGTCATACTGGTGGGTCGATTAGAGAAATCTCCCACAAGAAAACTAAAAATCTTTTCAATATAAAGTAAAGTAAGTTTGTTATTGCATTTCTTCAACGAACTAAGTGTTTTCATTATTTTTACAATCTTTTATATATTGCATATGCCTTATTATTTTATATTAAGTCAAGTTATTCATGAGTTGAGCAGAGCCAAGGTAAGTGAACCTTCTTACTCTTTTTCAAGATTAAGTGTTGTTAGCATTCCAACTCACGTACTCGTACGTTCAATGTACTGATGCTAGTTGTCCTTCATCGTATCATGATGTAGACGCAGGTAACCAGGATCAGCATCATCCAATGCCTCGTTGATCCAGCTGAACACTCGGAGTCAGTGGTGAGCCTCCTTGTATTTTGGAGGGCACATTTATTCACTTTTCATTATTTTTTTATAAGATGTTGTGGGGATTGTCCCAACATCCATCTTAGTATTATAAAGGCTTCATAGACAGTTAGACAATTAGTATTGAGTCTCTCATATTTGTATTGAAGATATTTTTTGCTATGAGACTTAAAGTGTCATTTTGGCCAAGTTGTTTACTTTAAGTTATTGAATGAGACTATTGCATTAAGTTAAGTCTTCCACTGAGTTATGTAAGTCAAACCAAGGTTTCGCTCGAGGCCATCAATAGTCATTGAGTGCCGGCCACATCCAGGGTGTAGGCTCGGGGCATGACAACAAGCTTTCCAAATATTGCATGTGTTTTACTGCTTATATTGAGTTAACTTATTCATGGGTTGAGTAAGCCAAAGTAAGTGTTCCTTTAAGATTATTTTTCAAACCAATTTTATGTTTAGCATTCCAACTGGCATACTCGTAGATTCAATGTACTGATGCCAGTTGGTCTGCATCTTATTATGATTCAAACGCGGATAACCATGATCATCACCCAACGCTTCGTTGATCCAGTTGAGAACTAAAAGTCAGTTGGTGAGCCTATTTGCATTTCAGAGGACTCCTTTTATTTCACTTTTAATATTTTTTTGTTAGGATGATCGTCTTGTATCGACAACCCTGTTTGTTTTAAAGGCTTCATAGGCACTTAGCAATAAGTTGTCTTTTATTATTATTTCTTTTGTTAAGATTTGAGTTGTCATTTTGGCTAAGCTTAATGTTTGACCTTTAAACGTTCTAAGTATTTTATTAAACAATTGAGTAGAGATGCATTGAATCCTTGTATTTAAGATTTTAAGTCTTTCATTGAGTAAGTAAGTTAGGCAAAGGGTTCGCTTGGGACCAGAAATGGTTCTCGAGTGTTGTCCACGCCCAGGTTGTTGGCTCGGGGCTTGATAATTTTGATCCTTTTGGGTTGTATTCTTCTACCATTTTTTCTCATCTATCGGCTTCACTCCCACTTGACGCAATTTGAGCATGTTCCCGTTCAATCACATCTAAATGAAATTAGAAATATGGTTAATACCATTAAATGCGACAATATATATCATAAATTTTTGGTAGAAGGTAAAATAATTTATTAAAAAAGAGTTTACGCCTAAGAGAATTATTACAAAACCAATTTAATTATTTTTCGAAACCATAAAATATGTGCACATAATATATAAACATATGGTTATTAGAAATGTATATTGATAAAGTACCAACCCATTTAGTACTATATTAATCCTCTTTAAAAATAATCTATAAAGCAATGAAGATGAATGAGTGTTGCGATAAGACTTTTCAAAAACAAATATTTAATGACTCAAGTCACATTACATGCTATATAATTTTTTTTATAAAAGGAGACATAAAACTACATATTCCTAAAAGGAACTGAACACGTTATTCAAAATAAATACTTAATTAAAAAACATATTAGATCATTCTTTTTGTCCTTTTTAAAAAAAAGTAAAAAAAGGTAAATGATTCTATTGTTATGAAAAAAGTATCTTGTACTCTCAATTTTTTTGGAGTTTGTTGAATGGGTCAACATGGACTTCAATTGTCTCTTTTTCTGAATTTATTTTAAAATAGAAAGGGTCTAAAATATCCTTTACACTCTTGGATTGGTATAAAATATCCTTCGTTAACCTATTGGCTATGAAATAGCCTTGGATTTAACCTTTATGGCTCTGTTGTACACTTGTCACAAAAAGTTTTATTAATTAAATTAATTGTCCTTCTCATTTAATACATTATACAATCTGATTCGTTCTTAAAATTAATTTACTAAAACTAATTAAACCCAATTCAATGCCAAATTCAACCAACAAAACACCCACCCAACTAAAAACCCAATTATTCTGAAGTATTTCCCCATTTTCGTCTTTATCTTCATATCTTTCATCATCTTTAGATGGATCGGTATGTGTGTTGCCATTTTCTAGTTTCCATGTGTTGTTTAGGATGATTTTGTATTTATAGCAAAATTTATATTGAGTTGATTTTCCCATTAATGACTCAAGTGAGCTTCTGCAGATATTTGGTTTTCAAGATTATTTTGCATGAGTAAAAAGAAAAGTTCTGTTGACACCAGAATTTGAATCCTTCGTCTTCTAATTTCAATTATTTATCGAGCTGGTCTTAAAAGTAAGGTGTGTATCAAATTTTCTTTTTTCACAGCTACTCTTACTACAACGACTATTTACATTACTATTATTATCGTTGTTGTTATATTTCTATAATTACTACTAAAATTATATATTTAGTTATTCATATTACTATTATAACTTTTTACATCTCTTTTTCTTATTTTATTTCAATTTTCATATTTATTAAAATAATTGTTAGTCGACATTTTGTATATGTATCTTATATTAACATAAAATAGTAATATTGATGTTTTATCGTGTAAATTATAAGTTGTCATCTTTCATTATAAATAGTACTTTTTATTAATTTAAAAGCCCAAAAAATATGTTATTTAAAAAGAAGAAAAGAATGGAAAAGCCATTATATTCACAACTGTAATTTTTCATTATTCATATAAAATAGTGC
This sequence comes from Solanum habrochaites, assembly GCA_027704765.1. NCBI lineage: Eukaryota > Viridiplantae > Streptophyta > Magnoliopsida > Solanales > Solanaceae > Solanum > Solanum habrochaites. Next base: position 9,232,630 of record JAKWJA010002489.1, read on the forward strand.
AAAATGGATTGACAAATTAACAAAATGGTCAAACTCCGTAATATGATTTTTAAAAACACATCACTTTTAAGAAAAAATTCTTTCCTTTTATTTCTCAAATCAGGCCCATTAGAATAATTTTACTCCACTATGCATGAAAAAGAAGAAAAAAAACTCTCGTGACCCACTTTCCCCTCTTTCTAGGTTATTATGTCACAGATTTGTATTTTTCCCCCCGCTCTTGTGTTTTTTTCACCAGTTTCTCAGCCATTCTTGCTAGAAAATCACCTCTTCTATTTTTCTCCAATTTGTTCATATTTTGGTCGATTTAGTTAATTATTTTTTGAAATGAACCATATTGTGTCAAGTATTAAATGATAAGGCTAATTAATTTAACTAACAAAATCATTTGTGAAAAGGGTATAAAAGAACAATAAAGGTTGATGTCAAGGGTATTTCGTGGCCATAGGTTAACGAATGATACTTTGTACCAATTCCAAAAGCTGAAGGGTATTTTAGACCCCTCTCTTTTTAAAAATGAATCATAAACTTTGATTCCTTGAAGCTCAAAGTCAGACTTGAAACAACAATTTCACAAGATTATATTACCAACCCATTATTATTAGCAGGTACACAACCTTGTTACGGTTACATAAATATTTCAACGGTATCAGAGCATGCTTAAAATTATTTTAATTTCGCATGATTCATACTGAAAATAAGAGCACGATTCTTTGTTTCGAATCAATCGAAAAACTGTAAAGAAATTAGTTTGCCTGTATAAATTTGAAATATGTATGAATGTTTCTTGAAACGTATAATGAATTTTTACTCACATGTTAAAAGAAAAGAGATGAAAATAGATCATTGAGAGTAGACTTAATTTTTTTGGATTTCTGATCTAAATTAGATCATGTATGGATTTATATATCTATTGTTGTGTGTCTGCTTAGATACATAAAAATATGAAGTTTTTTTTGTTCATGTGAATTGAACAAATATAGTAAAGAAGAATAAATAAAATAAATAGCCTAAATTCTATGAGATATAGACTAGAATGACTTTGATCAATAGGAAGAAGTTAATAGTCATTGAGCGTAAGGACATGTTCCCTTCGTTATAGAAAATCCAAAAGGGAAAGAATTTGGGTTAAAAACTTTTTTGTAATAACTTGATAATATCTAGCTTAGTCCAAAATTTGGACGAAATCTGAATCATGCGAGGTCTAGGAAAATCAGATAATGTAAGAGAGATTTAATAATGAATTTGATTACATGAGTAAATAACTAAAATGTGAATGAACCCGTATGACATAACGGAATCGTATTCGGTGAGGGGAGTGGACAAATCTCAAACTGATCTTAAGAGTGAAACGGGTAGTGTTTTGACCGTCAAGGGTTTGAAGGCGATGGGTTTGTGAAATGTGGATGGGATATGAAAAAATTAATTCGACGCTTAGCTCTTGTAAAACCATCTGTGGCAGGTTATTCTCGCTAGGACAAAGCCGTTGTGGCATGATTATTACAGCCAGGGTGAAGCTGGTGTAGTGGAATGGGGTCTGCCTTAGCATCTCAATCGCAAGTTAAGTCGAGGAAAAACCCCAAAAATGTTATTTTTCTGCAAGTTTTGTTCTTGAGAGTTAAGAGATGACCCCAACAATTTCTTGCAGTTTTCCATGACTTTTAGTACTAAAGGTAAGGACTTTACTCCCCTAACCCGTATTTCGATCCGTAGAATGTAGATTCTTGGCTAAATATTATTGGGGGAGGATTTCGGACTGAATTTGATTGTGGGAAAAATCCCCAATTTCACCTTAGGATCATGTGTTGGTCTTGGGTTATTGGGTTGTCGTAATTCGGATAAAATTAGACCTTTAATTATTGATGCTTGCGTATATTAATTGTTTGTAGACCTAGAACAAGCGGGAAAAAATCCGAAAAGGAAAGATTCAAATGCCTTAGGAGATTCAAGCTTGATTTCGAGGTAGGTGATGATTTCATTTCATGTTTTGTGTGATATATGTTAGTAATTGTTTCATTGTAATGCATGTATGTATGTGGATTCAGCCTTATTGCTCAAACCTAATGAAATGAGTATGAATGAACAAATATATGTCATGATTCAACACTCTATTTTATGATTATGAGTGTGACTATGATTGTGGTTGTGTTGAATGGATCGAATGTCACATTTTGACACACTAACGGGGATTGGATGTCACATTTCGACATTTATAATGGAGTTGGTGTCACGTTCGGACACATTAATTAGGATTAGGTGTCACGTTCCGGTACACTAATAGTTTGGGTATGGATTCAATGAGAGGACCATTGAATTTTCATATCTACATGTCATTGTGAATATGTAATTGTACCATGTCTGAAATTGATAACCAAAGAGTGATTTTATCGTTCTATTACATGTCAGGTTACTATCGTATGTAGATTTAGTTTATGTAGGTTTCAATTAAGGGAATAGTTGTGTGATCTACCAATAATTTATGGTTGTGTATGTACTACACTGGTTTGTGTTGACTTGTTGAGTACATGAAATCTTCGCCGGGGCTTATTGATAGCTCAAATGGGCAGATCAGTGATCGAGACCAAATTCAAGAATGAGCCAGTTCTTCTAGGCTATTTTGAGTTCTTATTTTGCTTAGTCCATTTTCTTCTAACTTAGATTAGTACTTTAGATATTCGATTATTTAATTTCAGGGTTGTACCCCATTTCCTAGACTTGTTAAACTTAGAGTTTTGGTACATTGACTTTCAGGTTTTAGGCATTGTTTCCACAAATGTTTAGTAATGGTTTATTGAACTTTTGAAGTTTATGGGAACTCTAGTTTATTTCTGCATTTAAATTTGCTTATGTATCTTTAAATGCCTTAATTTTCAAAAAATTTGTTAGACAAGTTGTAGTAATGATTCTTCCACCGGAGGGTTAGTATGGGTGCCAATTAGAACGGTCTATGTCGTGACATTGAGAAAGTTGTCCTCTACCAAAATATTCTTTTCTTTATTTTATTTGGTTTGTAGTACTTCATATTGTATTACAAATCTTTTTTTTTTGCAGAAGAAAGCAGAAAGAAGAGACGCAGGAAGAAGAGAAGAAGATAAATTAAAAAAGGATATATGTGTACTTCTTATGAAATAGTATCTAGGTATGCTAAACTTCGTTAAAATTGGTTACATTGAAGTTAGATAAAGCTTCTTAATATATATAACGTAAAAACTCATGTAGTTACTTTTGTTTTTTATGTAGAAAATTTAACTTTTCCATAAATCAAAGTAACAAATCGAGGTATGATAGGAAATGAAATAGTTAATTTAGATAAGTTTTGAGTATAAATTTTGCAATTATTGGTCTACTTTTCATGTGTGTAGGGTTGTCAATTCAAGTGTTAAACATAATTAGTGAAAAAGACCAACAAAATTACTAAAGTAAGAAAAAAAGGAAAAAATAAAAGACATTTGCAATTGAGTTGCTGTGCGCCCACAAGCAGACGCTTTGTGTGAAACAATGGTCTCAAAAATTTCTCTACGCACGTTTGGTCGACGCCACGTCGGGCTGTGGAAGGCGCAGCTCGCGTGGTGGGTTTTGAAACGATGTCAATTGCCTCTTACCGCGCCGATCGCGCCCGTGCAACGTAGAGGCGTGAAGTCATTAAAGGAAAGGTGTTTTGCAATCTTGAAAGAAACCCATGCGATATTGTTGAGAGCTTCCCCAAAGGCCATATCATTTGAAAAAAAAAAAAAAGGTCCAAAAAGCAGTGCGAGTGCCTACGTACAGAAGCCAGAATAGCGAAACACGCGGTTACATATAATCCAAATACGAAAGTTTGGGAAAGTGGGATTCAAAGTTTGATTACCATGTCTTGTTTTTCATCCTTGTTCTCATCGATGGATTCGATTCGTAAAGGGTATTGGACAGACATGTTGTATTGATGAATTTGTTGGGATTTTAATTTTTATTCTTATGCTTTAACTTGGTAGAGGAATTTGAATTGAATTGCAACCTTGTTCATTTTTTTATTTAATCGAAAGATATATATCTTGGTGAATATTGTTGTTTAGTTTTTTTGGATTGAATCAATATATATTTTCTCTAAATTAATCGAAGGAGCTTGTTAATAATAATTGATTAAATCTAAAGGAAAATTATTCGAAGGCCGTTACTTCCTTAAGAACAATCTTTAACATGTTTTTGCATATAAGAATCACTTGGGTACAATTGGTTTATTCTTTAACTTGAAATTTGCTCGAAAAAAAAAATCTAAGGCTTAAGGATACTCTAATAGGTTATCAGATTTGAGAGAATCGATATAACTTTAGATGTGATAAATGAATATAGTCATATTCGAACAATCATTATGCACTTGTTTTGTCTTGTACCGTATCTTTTAGTATTGATATTAAACTCCATAGTTATCAATCGATTTTAAATATCACTTGGTCTATAAAGTGATTCATAACCACAATTAACTTTTTCTTTTGATCACCTGAATAAATAGTTAGCAATATTTGAATGAATTATTATTTGTACCAATTCCCGTGGAAATGATATTTATACTATACTAACTTTGACTAGCAAAGCACTAAACTTAGAGTGTGTTTGTGGTCTTCAAATTTTAATGCGGCTGTCGGGGATTGACATCAAGTGGTTTTCAATAGAGTTTTGTGTATTAATTTAAGTTTTTGTATCTTTTATTTTTTTAGTTAACACATCAAGTTCCAAGTATTGTAAGCAATAGGAATCAACCACAACTTTGGTGTATGACAAGACCTTCCTCAAAATAAGTTATCGAATACAATTCAGAGTTAGAGAAAACTTTACGCTTGCCTAAGAAGGAACTTGCCAAAAGAGTTTCAAGGCATTCTCAGAAGCTTAATACAATGGGTGATGCAAATGCCGGTAATAGGGGTTTGAATGACCCACTCAATCTTGATAACCTAAATTGTGCACATGGGATTTAAGATGATGTTTAATATCCTTGGGTTGTTAACCAAAGAATTAATCGCCTTCCTGTTAAAGTGGAAGACCAAATGGATCAAAATAATTGAAAGACAGCCAGATTACTAGGAGACTATGCTAAGAAAAATTACAACGGGATGCAGTCCAGTGTAAGATGTCCTCTTATTGCAGGAAATAACTTTGAGATCAAGCAAAATGTTCTCCAAGCAATAAAAAATAATTGTATTTTCAGAGAGAAGCAGAATGAAGATCCAACCAGTCATATGATAGGATTTTCATGAATTAATGAGTACTTTTCATTACAATGGAGTATCAAAAGATGCTATATACTTATGGTAATTTCTTTTCTCTCTTAGAAGGATGATGCTAAGATCTGGATACGAAGTTTACCTTCTTGATCAATCCACACCTAGGATGAAATGAAGACAAAGTTTTTTGATAAGTATTTCTCTTCAGAAAAAACAACTAGAATGAGGAAGGGGATTAGTCATTCCAGTCAACTAGAATCAGAAATAATGTTTGAAGCATGGGAAAGATTCAGGGAATTGTTAAGGAAGTGTCCACCTAATGGAATAGAGCTATGGCAGCAGTTGAAAAATTTCTGGGAAGGATTATCACCTGCGTCACGGAGAATATTAAATAATGTAGTGGAAGGACCAATCATGAAAAATACACATGAAGAAGCAATTGAAATCCTACACTACCTTGCAAACGCATATTGCATCAATTGCAAAGGATGTGAAACAATTGATTCTAGCCCAAGCTCAAATGACAAAATCAATAATATGTGATTTTTGTGCAGGAAAGCATCCTACTCATGAATGTCAACAAGGGGCATTTACAGAAGAAGAGGAATACTGTTGGAAACTTTACCAAAGGGAACTATCAAGAATCAAACAATTTTAATGCAATGGGGCAAAGACATCTTTGATTCTCACGGAGCTCACCAAATAGTAGTTTAAATGTGTGCCAACAGAAGAGAGGACAAGGACAAACACTTCAGGGGTACCAGAACCACCAGCAACAACAATAACAACCTCATGAAGGACAACATGGGAACTAATAAAGTTTGGAAGAGATGTTTAAAAGTTTCATCACTAAGGTTAATGAGCAGTTTAAAATTCAAGGTGATTCTATTTGAAATTTAAAAAAGCAGGTTGGACCCTTTGCTAATCAGATATCTGAAAGACCACCTAGAAATCTTCCAAGTGACATGTTAAGGAACCCTAAGGAGCTGAAAGTTGTGACTTCGCGAAGTGGAAAAGAGTTAAATGATTATTGTAAAATCAAAGATTGTGAAATTATAAAGAGTCAAGATGAGAAACAAGGAAGTAAAAAAGTAGTAGGGAATTCTAATGAAATTCAAAAGGAAAAGAGAAGTCAGAACTAGAAATCGATTCTAAATACATGTCTGTATTACCTTTTCCTAAAAAGATGAAACATGAGAAGCTTGACAAGTATTTTGGTAATTTCTTAGAGATGCTGAAGCAAGTACATGTGAATATTCCTTTCACTGAGGTAATCACTCATATGCCTGCATATGCTAAATTTTTTAAGGAAGTTTTATCCAATAAAAGCAAATTGGAGGAAACATCAGTATTCAAGTTGAATGCTCATTTTAGTGCCATCCTTCAAAATAAAGTACCTCAGAAATATAGGGATTCGGGTGGTTTCACTATTCCATGTGCATTAGGGACTGCTAGATTTGAGAAATCCTTGTGTGACTTAGGAGCTTCTATAAACCTTTTGCCTTTGTCCATATTCAAAAAGTTGGAAGGAGAGCTCGGAATCATAAAATCTATCCCAATGTACTTATAGTTGGCTGACCAATCCACTATTATTCCTGAAGGGATAATTGAAAATGTTCTAGTTAGGGTAGACAAGTTTGTGTTTCCAATAGATTTTATTGTGGTGGACATGGAATAAAATAAGGAGGTTCCGTTAATTCTTGGGCGACCATTCCTAGATGCTAGTTGGACAATGATTGATGTTTATGAAAGGAAATTGATGCTTATAATTGGAGAGGAAAATGTAGTATTCAATATGAAGAAGGTGTATGATCTCACATTTATGACAACAAAGTCGAATAAAACGATCATAGCATGGGTGTGTGCGCTTGGTCAAGCCTGCACAAGGGAGCCAAACACTATTTCTGACACTGACTAAAGAGAGTCAGAGAAGTTCTCTTTACTTTTGCATTTTCGTTATGCCATGTGGTCATGCCATAGCTTAAGTTTGGGGGTGAAGGGGTTGTAAATAACTAAAAAAAAATTCATTCTAGGATAGATTCTTTATTGTACTTCTATGGGTTTCTTGTCTGATTCTTTTATCCTAGTAATTTTGAATCAAACATTTTATTAGGATAAGAGTCGTAGTATAATTGTTGAACAAGTGCTAAAGGTATAAATTGATTGATTCCTATCAGGAGGTTGTATTGCTTGCTTAATTGAAATTTGGTTACTTGTAGGGAAGTTAAGGCACTATCAATCCTTGAATATTTTTGTCATGACCCGAGCTACCCTCGAGACGCGGACACCGAACCTAGGACCACAAGTGATCCCAAGCTAACCCTGCTGGCATGATCATGAGCATACTAAAGATAATAAACTGATGCGGAAGCTAAATCATAATTTATAATGAAAAGATAGGGAATACCCATATTCTATAACTGAGATAAATGAAATCAATGAGCTTAATACAAAGAAGTTATTAACTCAACACTAATCTAAAACTAACTATGTCTGAAATAAGCCTCTAAAATAAACTAGAAATAATGGAAAAAGCCCCCTGCTAAACCTAGTAAAAACTGAAACTAAATGACTAAAAATGAAATGAAACTAATAATTGTTGTCCTCGGAGAATGAGGACTCACCACTGAATCTGCTGAACTGGAGATCGGAAATCGATCTATGCGTGATATGGATGCTGAGAACCTGAACCTACATCACGAGAAGATATAGGGCACATATTCGTCATTACTTGAAAGGTAATTAGCATGTAGGATAGAGTAAAGTTGAAATAACACATAACCGAACAAGTATAAAAGCAAGTATAATAATCTGACATGATCAACTGAATTCTGAGCTAACTGGATGCAATGACCAATTTATAACATGCTGAAACTGAATACTGAATATAATGATAAATGGTCAATGCAAAGAGTCTGACTGATCTGTGGGAGCTACTAATAACCTATAATAAAACCACATGAGCTAAATGTGGAGTCCGATGTATACGTCCCACTGAGGGGACCTAATATACCCTGCCAAAGGTATAAAGGCATGCTGGCGTAATCACTAAACTGATTTCCCATAGAGGGGACTTACAACCTACTTGTCTCTATTTCAGGGACTATTGGGTACGCTAAACCCTAGTCCAACTCGGTATTATGTTACTCCCAATGAATTCTGTAAATTTACTAATTATGTCTGAGTTTTTGTAAATACTAGATAGCTCAAAACTGAATATGCAAACTGAGAATGTAACAATTAATTTGGTAACTATGCATTTATAACTGAGGCATGTATATTTGAAGTGTCTGAAATATCTGACCTAGCATGTGTAATTCAAGAACTAAAGAAATATAAAGCTTGGTTCTAAAATCATGCGTAATATGAGGATAATAACATGTGTATAATCGATTTGAAAATATATTAATTAAATTCATGAAGTTCTATCAAAATTCTAAAACCCTAGGTTTATATGACTAAGAGAATCAGAATCTGATTTGAAAACGAGGGACCCAAATGGGGAAAGGAACACTAGTGAAATTCCACCATACTTAGGTTTCGGGGGGGTGGAATTGCTGGAGCTTATGGCGTTCGTGAACTGGGTCTTGCAGCGTTTCCATTTTTTTTGTTTCTAATTTTCTAACTTTTGATTTAATGATTAAACTTATATATGTTTTAATTATGTTTCTAGGCTTAAACTGACTAAAATCTAATTATTTAGGGTCAAAATGTTGTATCTTAAGGTTTATACGAAGGGGGAAAGGTCAAAAAGACTCCTGGAAAGTTGCTGTCGGAACAAACGACGGCCAGGACAGATGGTTCGTCGTATGACTGATGCCCTGTCATTGGGTTCGTCGATTGGGCCTGTTCGGCAGGCCTTTACTAGAATGGCATAACGTTTTACTCGAAGGTTTGATTTTAGCAAGGTCGGTGGATATGAAAAGATAATTCAATTATTTATGTGTGGGCAGGTCATGTGATATCTAATTCATATTGTGCTAAGAGTTATGACCATTTGAAGTTGACCCTACTGCATTTCCCCTTAACTGTATGCAAATTTTCCACCTACGGACCACGCTGGTCATCCGTAGATCTTGTTAGAGAGTGGGTGAAGGGAGTGTTGATCGAGGGTCACGGACTAAGGACCGTCATCTGACCTACAGACGTTAAGTCCGTCCTGTGTCCAAGACTTAACCAAATTTTTCGGGGCTGAGGAAATTTTTTGAGTTTTGATCCCATCGACGGTGTCTTGTGAATGACGGACAGTGGTCAGGCTACGTCGTCGATTGCCCCCGTGTTGAACCTGTAGATTTTTTTCTCTTTAAAGCTGGTTTTGGGTCTATTTTGGCCGGGTGTACTTATCTCCCCTGGGAACATTCTTCCTCGAATGAGAACAAACTCGCTGATAAAGGGAGAGAGTTGCAACCCCTACTTCTAAACATGAAAACTGAGTTTCGACCTAAATTGAGTTTGATAACATGCAAATACGGTTTGAAACATGCAAGTCAAACTGAGGGAACATGATTCTAAGAGTGAATTCACGCTGAAATGACTGAAAACTGAAAAGGAACTATGACCTCAAGCATGGACCAGTGGAATAGAAAAGAAAGAGCTGAGGATACTTGGCTTTAAGTTGCTTTGCTTCCCAAGTATCTCCCTCTACGGACTGACTCCTCCACAAAACATGACTGAAGCGATTTTTATTCTCAACCTTCTGACCTGACAGTTAAGAATCTTCAACTGGTACATCCTTCATTAGAAAGGGACTATCTTTCGCCGCCACCATCTCTAATGTACTATAGAGGCGGGGCAACCCCACACTATTCAAGAGTGAGATGTGGAAAGATGCGGAATGAACTGCGGCTAATTCTGGTGGCATTCTAACTCATATGCAACTTTGTCAACCTTTTTTTAAAGATCTTGTAAAGGACCTATGATTAGGACTAAGCTTCCCTTTCTTTCCAAATCTCATCACCTCTTTCATAGGTGAGACCTTTTAGAAAAAACCCAATCAAATGGAACTCTATTCCCCTTCTCCTTGACACTGAATAAGATTTTTGACGCTTTGGGTGTCTTAAGTCGATTCTAATTTAGTTGCACTGTCTCCATGAATATAGGACTGAATCTGGGCCATTATCACATCTTTTCACCTACTTAGAAACAACCAACCTTCTTTTTGATCTACATCTACGCGCATTATAAAGCCTCATAAGGGCATCTGAATGCTAGAATGGTAAGCTATTATTGTAGGCAATCCAATACGAGAAGGTGATATCCCCTACCTTTGAAATCGATCACACAAGCTCTAAACATATCCTCTAAGGTATGAATTGTACGACTTTGCCCTGCCCATCCGCATGGGATAAAATGTTGTACTAAGGTTAACTGAGTACCAAGACCTTTTGAAATGATTCCAGCCAATGAGGAGGTAAATTGAGGGACCTCTATCTGAGATGATAAACAAAGGAAACCCATGTAAACTTCACAATCATCAGTAATGTAAAGTCTTGCATAGTCTTCTGCCTGCAATATATAGTCTGACTGCCAAGAAGCGAGAAGAATTAGGTTATCCTATAAACATCACCCAAATGGAGTCATGTGTCTGCGAGTATGCGGGTAATCCTGTGATGAAGTCCTTATGATCACATACCACTTCCAGAGGAATATCGATCTATGCGTCATGACCCCATAGTTTTTGATTGTTCTACTGGACTTGCTGGCAATTGGGCACTTACTCACAAAGTATGCTTATCCCTCTCATGCCATTCCACCAATACACTTGCCCATAGATAGCGGTACATCTAGTGGCACTGGAGAATAGAATCCGGCGAGTATGGGCTTCGGCAAGAAAATGTTCTATCTCAACTCGCCAACATCAGGAAAACACCATCTACCATGGTAGCGAAGTACACCATATCCCCCTTGGGGTAAAACCTCCACTCTCTGATTGTGGAATACATTCTTAAGTCAAAAAAATGGATAAATGTCTTGATTTTCCTTAACCTACACTACCAGAGGAAGATTTGCCCATTCTGAACTATTACACCACATCAATATGCTCATAAGGCGAACTCCCAAGCGAGCAAGCCTCGTGAACATCATTCACTAGCTCCTCCTTTCTTCTCAACATTGGACTACACTACCCATAGATAATTACTAACACATCTGCTAATACATTCGCCTTACCGATGATAATACACACTCATAATCATAATCCTTAAAAAATTCAAGCAATTTCTTGGCGAAAGATCAACTCTTTCTCGGTGAACAAATACTGGAAGGCTTCTTAGCTGCCGTTCGTGAACACCATACAAGTAGTGTGTCTCCAGAGATGAGTGTAAACACCACTTGCTGCACGCTCGAGGTTATGAGTTTGATAGTTTTCTTATAAACCTTAGTGTTAGGGGGATAAGCTATACCTTACCTCGCTGCAATCAACACACAACAGAGGCAACTCTGGAGCATCCAATAGATCATAACCATCTAAACATCTGGTAGAGTCAAGCCAGGAACTTTAGACAATTATTTGCAATCGCAAGCTGTCTACAATCATCTGACTATTGGAAATTGACCATCTTGAGTCAAAACATAAGTCAATGGTGAGGCTATGGATGAAAATCCTTCAGAACCTTCTGTAATAACCCACTAGGCCTAAGAACTTCTACTCTGTGTAGAATAGGTCAGGGCCATTATTTCACTGCTTCTATATTTGGTGATCCACTCGGATCCCTTTGCTAGATACAAATGTGACCAAGAAAAGCAACGGATTGCAACCAAAAAATCACAGTTTACTAAACTTACGAATAACTGCGATTCCTTGAGAGTCTGCAGACACAACTCTCAAATGACTTGCATGTTATAATCATCCTATGTAAATGAGGGATATCATCATTAAAGACGATAACGAACAAAGCAAAGTACTATTTAAAAAAATCGTTCATCAAATCCATGAAAAGTTGTCATGAGCATTAGTTAGTCCCCAAAAAGACATAACTACAACTTTCATAATGACCATGAGTCTGAAGGCTTATTTTCAGAATATCACATCTCTGACTCTAAGCTGTGGATAACCCGATCTGAGAGGTTATCTTTGAGAAGGCTAGACCTTGAAGTTAGGTAAATTAAAACAAAGTCATCAATCCTCTATGGGTTAGGATACTTATTCTTGACTATGACATTGTTCAACTGTCTATAGTCAATGCACATTCTGAGAGAACCATCTTTCTTCCTTACGAACAACACTACGGTGAAATACTAGGTCTGATGAAACTCTTATCTAGAAGGTCTTTCAACTGCTCTTTCAATTCCGTAAGATCTGCTGGAGCCATTCTGTACGGAGGAAATAGAAATAGGGTGGGTATCTAGAAGGAGATCAATTCCAAAGTCGATTTTGCCTTTCGGGAGGAACTCTGGGAAAATCGTCTGGAAATACTTCCGAAATCTCACAAACTACTGGAATTGAATCAAGAGTTGGGGTTTCAAGGCTATAATCCTTAACCCGAACCAGATGATAGAGATAACCCATTGAGATCATATTTATGGCCTTAAGATAAGAAATAAATCGACCCATAGGCTCTAAGCTACTACCCTTTCATTTTAAGATTGGTTCATCTGAGGGAAAAAATGAAACGAACATCCTAGTTCTGAAATTGACTGAGGCATAACATGAAGGAAACCAATTCCATGCCTAGAATGACATCAAAGTCTACAATTTCAAACTCTACTAGATCTGCTGAGGTTGACTTGCTAGAGATTTGACAGGGCAAATTTGTGATACCCGTCAGATATAACTGGGACCCCACTGCAGTAGAGAACTGAGAAAGGTCTGAGAGAGTTTCTAGAACTAACATAAATTAGACAGCTAAAATGACGGTTAAAAAGACAAAGTCATGGTTGATTGTCTTCACCGAGGAACCATATGGGAGTCAATCCTTGAGTTTGTAGGATGCCATTAAACTTATCACTACCCATACTGACACACACCAATAATATTTGACTCATCAATGAACTTATGTGGGTTCTTACCAACTTGCGACCCTAAAAACTAGGCGGATTTCATCCTTACCAAAATCAAAACTCTGCATTATTCTGGTGGTCATACTATGAGCTAAAAGTTGAATGGTATTCTGAAACTCTGCATTTAAAACTCCTTATCTTGTACTAGAAGACCTATGTGAGATGTGTGCATTGCATTCTCATACCTAAGCTCCACAAGAAGGCATGATCTGAAAGGTCAAAACGTCCAGTTAGAAGGGAATTTGATTCATTACCTGACGCACATAAGAGTAACAAGTAAGTGAACTTTGTCCTAAAGACTTCATAGTCCCATTATCATTAGAGTAGTGCATTTACACCCATGAAAAGACTCTAATCGTTGCAGCTTTTCAGACATTTAGGGACATTAAACCTCGTGCTCTAATACAAGTTTTTTATGCCCCGAGCTTACCCACCGAGATGCGGACACGGAACCTAGGACCAAAAGTGATCCCAAGCTACACTGCTGGCATGATATGAGCATGCTAAAGATAATAAACGAATGCGGAAGCTAAATCATAATTAAATCTGACAAAGATGGGGAATACCATATCCATAATTGATAGATTTTGCCCCCACACTGAGTTAATACAAAGGCAAATATAACTCAATACTAGTTGAATCTAACTTTCGGAAAATAGCCTCTAAAACTGGACTAGAAATACCTGGACAAGAACCAGCTAAATCTAGCAAAACTGAAAAACTAAATGACTAAAGATGAATGAAACTAAAAGTGTTTCTTCGGAGAATGAGACTCCACCACTGGAATTTGTTGAAAACTGGAGATCCGAAAATCGATCTATGCGTGATTGGATGCTAAGAACCTGAACCTACATCACGAGAAGGAAGGTAGCGCACGTATGCGTCAGGACTTGAAAGGTATTGGGGCATGTAGGATAGGAGTAAAGCTGAAATAAAACATAACGGAACAAACATAAAAGCAAGATTAATAATCTGACATGATAAAATGATTTATGAGCTAACTGGAATGCAATGACCCAATTTATAAACATGCTGAAACTGAATACAGAATATACTGATAAGGTAATGAAGAGGTCTGATGATTTGTGGGAGTTACTAATAACGAGATAAGAAAACAAATGAGCATAAAATGTGGAGTCCGATGTTGTATACGCCCATTAAGAGGACCCAATATACCCTGCCAAAGTGTAAAGGCATGCGGCATGATCACTAAGTAATTTGCCCACGAGGAACTTACAACCTATTGGCTAGTAGTTCTGGGACTATGGGATACGCTTAACCCTAGTCCAACTAGGTTTTATGCTACTCCCAAATGAATTTGTAAATTTATGATTTATGATATGTAGTTTCTTTCAAAGACTAGATAGCCGAAACTGAAACATGCAAACTGAAAATGGAACAATTAATTGGTAATTATGCATTTATAACTTGAGCATGTATATTGGAAAGTGCTGAAATATCTGACCTAGCATGTGTCATCGAACTAAAGAAATTACAAAGCTAGGGTTTCTGAAATTCATGGGGATAATATGAGTTAATAAGATGATAATCTGACTTGGAAACACATATTTAATAAATCATGAAGTTATATCAAAATTCTAGAAACACTAGGATTAATCATGGACAAGGAGAATCATTCTGAAGTTGACTGGGAAAATAGGGGACCAAGGTTGAAGGAACCAAACTAGTTAAAATACCACATTACCTGGTGATGAAATCCACGAAAAAATACTTAGGTTTGGTCTTTCATAAAAGCTAAGGACTGATCTCGTCTTCATAATCCAACTTAAAGACACGACATAATATCTTAGGGACACGACCCTTTACATTGAAAGAAATACATAATAAATCTTAATAACAAAAACTAAGAAACATAGACAAATCCTCGAATATATGAGGACATATCAAGTCTTGAGAGAGTAGATTTCCCAAGCTTTGCCTTCTAGACTTCTCCTTGCTTCCAAAGCTATACTTATGGAGTATATAAAAGTATGGGGTTAGTACAAACAATGTACTAAGTATGACATATGTAAAAAAAAAGGGACATTTTAGTATAAATAAACTTTCATGCCAAATAAGTAAAACCTTCGTGAATATAGGAATAAAACAACATAAGATCATCATTTAACACTTAGAGAAGAATTTCCATAATTTTAACAAAAAGGACCATTTTACAGTAAAGTCTCCAAAATTACAGTGAACCCATTTTATCTTTACAGTGAACTATGTTAATCCCAAAATAGTTAACTCTTAAAGACAAGCCAGGAGGAAGTGAACTCTTTTCGTAGGAGTTTCCCTAGCTAAGGTTATCTAAAGACTCACTAAGGTAAGACATGAAGGAAAAGCCCATACACCTTCAATACACACCTAGGTGATCCCAGTACTACCCATTACAGCTTACTCGGCTCGGGAGAACAAGTCCCCACTCAATGACAAGACATTAGAAGAGCACTCAAACACTTCAAATAAGACACACCAAGAATTCCCTTTCGGAATGCCTACTTACTGCAATGAATATATGGCGTCCCATTCCACCACCTACCCTAAGTATACACTCTTTTGAAGACTTAGCTCACTCATTTCATAAAGGCACACCAAGACTCCCCTTTCGGAAGGTCTACTTAGTGAAATGGATAGATAGCGTCCCATACCACCACCGACCCTAAGTAGTGCGTTTTCTTAGGAGACTTAGTTCATACACTTCATATAAAACCCACCAGACTTCCCTTTCGGAAGGTCTACCTATTGCAATGGATAGATAGTGTCCCATACCACCACCTACACTAAGTAGTATGTTCTTTTATAGACTTAGTTCATTCATTATTTTATGGGGGTTAGCTTAATTGACATAGACCATGAGATCTAGACATAGAATCCTGATACTACCCTTATCGGATGAGGGATCCCCACTTGCGTAGGTTAGGGTCATTCTCTTAGCTTTTACATGATGCGGGAGCATAGTTAAGGGATAAGGAGATTGTTACTAAGTAACTCATTCTCTACTAACGAGAAGTACTCATCTCAAGAGGTACATTGGAATACAACATCTTAACTCACGAAGTGTAAACATCCCTTCTTCATATCCTCTCGGTGCTAAGTATAACTCCCCACGGATTCTCAACATTATATGTTATAGGTTAAGGATAACTAGTGAACACCACATCTCAACTCACAAAGGGCATTCATCCTCCGACCTATATTAGAAAGCTCTTAGGATGTAGTGAGGTTGCTACTAAACACTTCATGTCAACTCACGAAGAGTGTTCACCCCAAAACTCCCCTTTTTGACTTAATTTAGCTTCATTCATTCATTCAAGTGTGTGTTTGTATACATGTGAACAATCATTGAATATAAGCATCATTTTATTTAAATTAACTTTGATACATGTTTAGACCTTCATTCATCACATTACACACTTTAACATGCTCAACATATACACTTACTTCATTTAGGCATAATCTAAGCAAAACATGCAATTCAAGCTTCATAATACACAGTACAAGAACCATCTTTGTTATCACTTCATTTCACATATTAGGCCTTCAAAGCCAACACTTACAATACATACCAAGTATATCCATATTCATCAAGTAAACACCGCCACCATGAAGGTGGACCATACCACTCAAGAGCATTTCATAAAGAGAGTTAACAATGAAACCAACTTACCATTCTTCCAAAGCTTACACACATATTTACAATTTACTCAAAATTCATCATAAAATAGCCCCTGGGTCAGTATCTAAACAACAATATCAACACAAGGAAACCAAAGCTCAAAGACTACAAAACCATGCTCATTTAACCCAATCCTTAAGCCAAAATTTGATAAAAAGTTTTAACATGTTTTCATTGATGTTTAGCATTAAAATAACCAACTAATATTAGAAACATCATATTTGAATAATTTAATATGATTTTATGCAAGACCCATATTTAGAGTCAAAGATAGAAGAGTTAGGGTTGAAAACCCTTTTTGCAAAATCTATTAGAAAGGATTCCTTGAATGGAAGAGAGTTCAATATGACTACCATACCTCAAATATAATAAAACCCACTGATTTTTGATTAAGAAAAGTCCACCAATATCCCTCCTAGATCCTTCTTGAGTCTTAGCTTCTATGGAGTTTTAGAGAGAGTTTTTTCTTGAGAGAGGGTTTTGGATTTTAGGAGATGAAGTCTAAAATTAGGTCTTAGAGTTTGAACTCCTTAAGATACCTAAAATATACTTAAAATATCATCCAAGGTTCCTAAATGACTTGGGGTGAATGTACCAAACACCCCCAAACCAAGGAAGTTTTTTTTTGCAACTTTTGCAGGCAGCACCAACGCCTACCCACAAACGGACCATTTCTCAATCGACGCCCCGTTGGTGAGGGGGTCCATTGATTGGGACTGAGACTCCTTCATGTTCAGGATTTGATAGCCTTGCAGGGCCAGCCGATACCCAAGTTCAACGAACCGTTTGTTGACTAACAGACCGTCCCTTGTGGTCATCGATGATCACTGCTTAGCAGCATCCTACCAAAATGATGTGGTCCTCTTCTAAGGCCATCCATGGGTCCTAGATGGGTTCGTACTCGGAAGTTAAACCCCTAAACGTAGTCATCTAGTTCTTAGGAAAATCCCACACCAATTTTAAATAAAACGAACACGTAAAACTCACTAAAAACACATCAAGACACATGAGTAGTTTCTAAAACACACCTTCCGAACGTCATGGACGTTCTTGGACATTTGACTTCCAAAAGTTAGTAAACTTCACACACTTCCAAAGAACATCAATATAACTCACTTTAATGCACAACTAACTTACGAAACACTCGTGAAGCTCTAGTTCACCTTAGTTCATTTTAGGGTGTTACAAGATTCTTAAAAGGTATTTGACAAACATGTTGTATTGATGAATTTGTTGGGATTTTGATTTTTATACTTATGCTTGAACATGTTATGGGAATTTTAAGTGAATTGCAACCTTGTTCATTATTTCATTTAATCGAAAGAGGAATATCTTGGTGAATATTGTTGCATAGTTTTGTTGGATTGAATCAATATATTTTCTCTAAAGTAATCGAAGGAGCTTGTTGATAATTATTGATTAAATCTAAAGGAAAAATATAGTTGAAGGGTGTTACTTCCATAAGAACAATCTTTAACATGTTTTTGCATATTAGAATCACTTGGGTATAATTGGTTTATTCTTTAACTTGAGATTTACTCGGAAGAAAATTCTAAGTCTTAAGGATGCTTTAATAAGCTATCGAATTCTAGAGAATCGATAGAACTTTAGATGTGATAAATGAATATAATAAAATTCAAACAATCATTATGCACTTGTTTTGCCTTGTACCGTATCTTTTAGTATTGATATTAAACTTCATAGTTATCAATTGATTTTAGTTATCATTTAGTCTATAAAAGTGGTTAGTAACCAGAATCAACTCTTTTCTTTTTATCACCTAAGTAATAGTTAGCAAGATTTGATTGAATTATTATTTGTAACCTGTGGAAATGATCTTTATACTATACTATCTTTGATTAAAGAAGCTCTAAACTTATAGTGTGTTTGTGCTTGTCAAGGTATTATAACTTAACGTATTTCCTCTCTATATTGCTATTTGGAAATATACTTTTTTTTTAACTAAGCATGAATATTGAGTACAAAGTCAACATTTTAATACTTGTCACAATGAAGACGTGACAAAAAATATAGAAGGAAGAAGTAATGTTACTTTTGAACATGTCTCACATAAATAATGCAATATGACTAATACATATTTTCTTTTGGATGCGGAAGATAATTGTCTATACCTAAAAATCTAGAGGAAAAAGAAATACACATTGCATTTTAATGACCCGGAAGGTCATTTTTGATAAATTTCATAAAATTACCATTTTACTCCTCCTGATATTGACCTCAGTCATTTCTGATTCTATTTGAAAATTGTTTTGGGATTTGAGTAAAAAGTTGCGATTTTATGTAAGTTATTGGGTTATGAAAAGTTAAAGTTGTTAAAAGATTGTTTTGATGTCTTTTGGAGTGTCTACTGTCGGAATGAAATTTCATCAATTCATCAGTTTCGGAATGTGGAAATTGGTCTAAATGAGTTGGCGGTTTCAGATCATGAGGCTCATTGAAGACTTGAGGTCCTAAGTTGGAAATTTCTAAAAATTTTAGCCTTTAGATTGACTTTGGTCATCATTCAGGGTTCGGATGCTCGAATCGGATTCTCAATAGTTCCCATGGATTCGGAGGATGATTTTAGGTTAGAGGACGTCTTGGTTGAATTTTTAGAAGCGTCTATCTTAATTTGATCTTTTTAGGCGTTATGTACATTTCTTGTGACTTATACGAATTTTTAACACCTCGCAAGCTAGAAAGACGAAGGGAAAAGGATAGTGCAGAAATCTGCCTGAGAACTGGTTTTACGGGTCCAACTTATGGACCGTAGGGGTCCTACTAACCCTAGGAAGAAAACCATAGAACCAAGGTAGAGTTTTGTATAAGTTCCACTACCTTATTTAACGGTTGATTAGGACGGATCGCCAACCATTGTACAAGTCGCAGATAGATCTCGTATGTGAGTCCAAACTTAGTGAAATTTTGAAGGTTCAACTGATTTCTATGTTAGTTGTTTACAGATCGTAGAAAGGTCTAGTGAAAAGTTGGACCAAACAATAGTTTATGAAATTTTCTATGATTGACCAGTACGATTTGAATAAAGTCCTACGAACCGCAGGTCTGAACCATAGATTGATTCCGACAACTATTTTAAAGGGATTTCGGGTCTTTTTCCTAATTATTTTAACCCAATACTACATCATTTTACCTTTTACACTAAGACATATATAAAAATTCTAAGCTCCAAATCACCATTTTCTATTCATTCTCCTAAATTCCCCCAAATTCACCCATCAAATTTTCTCAAGACTAAAAAAGAAGAAGAAGAGTTAAGGTTCATCCAAATCTCCAACTCATCATTCCTTGTGAATTTTTAACATCAAGGTATGTGTTATTCAACCATGGAGTTCTTTCCTCCACGGGATCTTACCATTTAAAAATTTCTCAATTCAGTTTCAATTGTTTGAGTTATGGTTTCAATCCAAGTTTATGGGTTTCATTCAAATGTGGTTGATTGTTGTTAATCAAGCCTTACAATGCATGATCCAATGTAATATATGATTTTTAGTTGAAATTATGTTGATCCATACCTCAATTATGATTTCAAGTATTCATCTATGATGAACTCGTGAGCTTATAAATTATGAATTATGAATTTATGAACATATGCATGTTTTCATGAAATTATTGTAAATGAATTGACAATGCTTTGAAAGGAAAGCATTAATGTTATTGTGAAAGTTTTCCTCAAAAGTTATTATGACCATGATTGTGAAAGATATTCCTCATATATGGTTTCACATTAGTGAAAGATTTTCTCATATTTGTCAAATTATGTTTAAGGAATTATTCTATATTTTGATCTTGAAAGATGTGGGTTGGTGTTGATCATTGTCTTTCCTATGTTAAATTGATATTTGACTTTTATCTATTCCGTTGGGATTTAGACTTAGCATCGAGAGGGCTTTGAGGTGGAAGCTCAAATCGGTTGTTCTCTAGAACCACCTATAAGTATCAATTAGTGTGCCATTGTAGGATATCTTAAATTGACCTTAACTGTGAATCCACTTTAGCAAATGATTATATGTACGGATTCTACTTGGCAAATAGATTCCCTTTCTTTTGGTAGGAGGGATATACGAGATTCCATGAAATAACTCTCATGCCTTATTGTCGGTTAAAGTTAATATCTCACAAAATTGGTCATGCCTTCTTCAAAGCTTTTCTTATATCTTTTATGTTAAAGTATTTGACCATATTTCATGATGTACATGTCAAATATTCCCTAAAGTTTTTAACACATTGGTCATGCCTCACATGTTTTTAAGTCATTCATGTCATCATGTCTATCTTATGCATATTACCTCATATTTAGTATATTTCATGTACTAACGCATATTTATGCCTAAATTATCTTATGAATCTAGAGTTCGACGGCCCTAGCTTCCATATTTGTGGTCAGTTGACCCCGTTGACGATTTGAAGTTCAAAAGTTGGTGAGTCCTCATGTTCCGAGAACTATGATACTACGATTGTTTTTTTTACTTTCATATTCAGATTTTGTATGTGATGTATGAGTTACATCCCAATCACTTTTCTTATGATGTATTAGATGACTTTTGAGACTTATGTTTAGACTTCCGTTTTGTCACACTCTTTTGAAATATGAAAATGTTTTCTTTGACTTCTTTAAGTTTATCTTATATGATGTATGCTAAGTGGCTTGTGTAGGGCCTCTCAGAGTCCTATAAGTCATGTTATGCATAGGGTACACTTCGGATCGTAATACAATTTTGGGTCAATGAGACCTTGAATTCGTATTTAGATAATCTATTGAGTCCGGAATGTCGAGTTTATAAGAGTTGGATGAATTACCTAATGCCTGAGTTTTGTACCCTTTGCGTATACGATAGGTCTTTCGTTTCTATGACCCTCATGAAACAAAAGTTTTGATTGCTAAAGTGAAAGTCGACATTTTTCGCGGGGTTAGCTTTTTCACTGTGGTCGCTTTAGCGGTGTTCACTTAAGCAAACATGGGTCGCTTTTGCGAGAACAAAGAGGGACTTTAGACCTGAAATTTGAGTTTAATCCCCATTTTTCATTTTTAAACTTTGCAAAATCGTGGTAGGTGATTTTGAAGAGACGTCATTTGTTAAATCATTTAGGTAAGTCTTTATAACCCTAAAACTTCGATTTCCTTGTATCATTGATGAATTTTAACACCAAAATTTGAGACTTTGATTGGAAAATGAGAAGGATTTTCAAGAACAAAGGTTCTAAAGTAAAATGGTGAATGTGAACTGATTTTAAATTCTTTTCTGAATGGCTTTCACTAATGATTTCCAAATGTCTTAGATAACGCTTTCAAGTAATGATATTTAGATTCAAACTTCATATTCGAAATGGGAGTTTTGAGTTGATTTGACCCATTTTTCAAAATGTATGATTCAGGAGTTTTTATTTCTAAAATCTTATTGTGATTACTTAGTTGAACTCGATTGTGTGGCTTCGTACACTGTTCAAAAAGGAAAGACTTAAATCTTGGATTGACTTTTGATTGAATTGATGCAAATGACTTTTAAAACTAGTAAAACTTGTAAAATTGTATTTTTCCTCCATTGTATGTGTGTGTGCGGGGGGGGTAATGGGAATGAAGTAACGGGTTCAATTATTCCACTTGATTGAATTTAATGAATAAAAAAAAGCAACTTGTTGATAATTCTGCTCTGTGGACTGTCTTGTTGTGGACCCTAACTTATTGATTGATGAAATGTGTCGATGACAATATTGTGGATTTGAATTGGTTGAGTTTATTGTTTCTTCCTTATGGTGTAAAATTGCTTATTTGCATTGATTATATGCCTCATGATAAGACATAATTGTGATTATGCTAAAGGAAAATGGTTCTCACAAGTAATATTTATAAAGTCGAAGAAAAATGACTTCGGCTAGTGATATAAAGATGAAGGAAAATGGTTATGGCCAGTGACATTATGTCGAAGGAAATTGGTTTTGACAAGTAATATTTGTAAATCGACGGGAAATGGTTCTGACTAGTGATATAAATCTGAAGAAAAAATAGTTTTAGCATGTGATCTGGGTGTTTGACGCTGGAAATATTTTGGCACTACTTGCTTATAGTTGAATGATGTATTGATAGTTGTGAGTATCTATTGATATTGGTGATGATGTATATGATACTTGTGGACGATCTAACTAATACTTGTGATCAGTCAAGAGAAAAGACATAAAGTCACCGCTGAAATTGTCGCGGTTTTTTAAAAAGACACCTTAATTTTGCAACCGTCCTATTACTCCACTAAACAATTTTGAATATATATAATTACATCATTTTTCGTCCATCTGACATAGAGAATGGAGTGCACTCTCTCAAAGAGAGTGAGCACCCTAAAATAAAGAATATAATTTTATTTTTACAAGTATTTTATTATAAAATGTAGGGAAAATGCACAAGTACCCCTCAACCTATGTCTGAAATCCTAGAGACACTTATACTATACTAAGGTCCTAATAAACCCCCCCCCCCCGAACTTATTTTATAAGTAATTTTCTACCCCTTTATGGCACTAGCTTGATAAAAAAAAAAGTCAACCAACATTAGGCCCACAAGATAATACCACGTAGGCCGAAAAAGGGCTAGAAAATTATTAATTAAACTAAGGTCAGGAGGTAATAGGACCTCAGTATAGTATAAGTAGTCTGCTGCGGATTTCGGGGCTAGGTTGAGGGGTACTTGTGTTATCCCTAAAATATATTTCTTATTTTCTTATTATTTTAACTCTTTCCTTTTTATTTTTTTCTATTCTTTCTTATTTCTCTCAAAAATTTCATTTTCATCTCCACCATTGAAGTGTCTTACTTTAATTTCAATGTCACCATTTTACCACAAGATAACCTTATTCTCGTTATACCTTAGTTTGAAATTTTCTTATCTAAAATTTCTTAACATTAGAAACAATTCGATATAAACTCATTAGATTTCAAGCTGATAGGAAGTATATATTACTTTTATCTGGTTGCACTAAGGTCTTTCACTTTTCCGAAAAAAACTAATTGATTCTTTTAAAATTCTCATTTCTAATTTGAACTTATATGAAAATGAGTGTTGGTGAGTCACTACAAAAGTCAATAAGTAATTTTGTCATCAAAGAATTCAATAAAGTCTAAATTAATAGTATGAATTTTAATATAGAATTTGACCGGGAGAGAAGAAAAAGAAAAAAGGAAAAGATTAAAAAATGGAAGTGAGATTTCCATTTTATTACATGGGGGGAGGGGGCGGGGAAGAAAAAAAAAGAAAATGACGGATAAAAGTTGGTGGTGGAACATGAAATAAAATTTAAAATATAAAAATTAAATCACAAGTAAGAGGGCGAACTTTAGAAGAAAAAGATAAAGGAAAAAATTTTAATGACCCCCCCCCCCCCAAAATATATATATACTTTTAATAAACACGTATCATGTACATGATTGGGGTGTGAAACTTCATTTGCTCTTAAAATTTGGGGCTGATGAAATGGTATAAAACATCTTGTGTCAAGTTCAAAAACTTGTTTAGTGGGGTAATAGGACAGTCCCAAAGTTAAGGTGTCTTTATGAAAATCCGAAACAACTTTAATGGTGACTTTATGTCTTTTCTCATCAGTCTACTTGCTACTTATTATTGACATACTTGGTACTTAATTTTTATTGAACTAAGACTGTTGGATTTTGATTATTAAGCCTTGTGAATTATATATTGTAAAACTGTTACGCTGGGCAAATCTCTATGCAGGCTGTAGTTGAGGAGACTCAGTTGGAATGAAAGGAATACTCGTACTCTAGCTAGCTTTTCTTTGTTTAGTAGGTTGCTTGTTGAGTACCGTGTTATATAGTATTCACTTTTTACTTTTACACTAGTGTAGGTTCTGAGATCGAACCCCTGTGTTCGTCTTTATTTTCGAGGATTTCTGAGGATACGGTGAGAGGTAGTTGCTCGTCATCCTCGCGAACCCTCTTGTTCCTTCTTTTATGTTTTTTTCTACTCTAGAAACAAGGACATTGAGACTTATATTATCTTTTAAATTTTGTATTTAACATTAGCGACTTGTACACGTGACAACCAAGTTTTGGGGTTATATTAGAATGAATAAATTTTCCACATTCATGTTATTATTAGTTTAGTTTCACCTTTCTTTCATTTCGTTGGATTTGAGGCTGACTTATCTTGTTGGGTTTAGATAAGTTTCATCATGCCATTATTTATGCATGTTTCTGTTGGGAGTTTACTTAGCACCAAGTGAACCGATGAAGGCTTACACATTGTAGAGGCATGAGACCTTAGTAATAATCTTTGTTAGGACCGAAAATAAGCAGGTGTAAACGTGGAAGCTAGCAAAGCAAACCTCGAAAGACCACGAGTAAGAAGACAAACGAGAAATATATCAAAAGACACAATTTAACGTGGTTCGGTCAATAGACCTACATCCACAAAGGAGATGAGCAATCCACTATAAATATGAGAGTACCAAATACAGAGGGAAACAACATCAACCAATTACACTCGGAATACATGGTAGGTTCAACACAAGTGATAATGTATCAAGATTGTGTGACCCACAAATTCTCCCTTAACCAAAACTCTCAAGCCCTTAAGACTACATTGTGAATGTGATTAAGTAGAAGGAACATTCTCTATTTATCGAGTTCTAAACTTTCCTACACAAGAAAGGGATTAGTCATCCAAACATAACCTAAAGGAAAAACCTATTATGTAAGAAATCAGGGCAAATAAAGCCCAAAACACAATCTCCCCCTGGGCCTGAATTTTTGACCAAAATAAATGTATCCACCTTCTTTACTTAATCTCAACAACTTGCTTCTTCTCTCCTATATCCTTTGCAAAATTTGTGTATCAAACAGAGAACCATCTATGAAACAATTTCTCAACAAAATCTTATTACTGTCAAAAGGTTGTGGATCGATGAATACACACTCGCAAAGATGAACACCTCTTTCTAATAACTGGTTCAATAAGCGATTATCGAAACCATGAACTGACTCCGTCATTTGAATTGGCTCTGATACCACTTGATTGTTAGGACCGAAATAAGAAAGTGTAAATGCGAAAGCTAGCAAAGCAAGCAAACCTCAAAGGCCACGAGTATGAAGAAAACGAGAATATCCAAAAGACACAAACGATTTACGTGGTTCGTCAATGACCTAGTCCATAAAAGGAGATGAGCAATCCACTATAAATATGAGAGTACAACTACAGAAAAAACAACTCCACCAATTCACTCAGAATACATGGGCGGTTCACACAAGTGTAAACGTATCAAGCTTGCTGACCCATAAATTCTCCCCTACAAAACTCTCAAACCCCTTAAGACTACATGTGAATGCTGATTAATTAGAAGGAAATTCCTCTATTTATAGAGTCTTTAAACCTTTTTCTAAAGAAAAAGATTAGTAATCCAAAACCTTTTCCTAAAGGTAAAAACCTATTTATGGTAAGAAAATTTAGGACCAACATAACCAAACAAATCTGCCCCTTGGCCTGAATTTATGACAAACTAATTTGTACCACCTTCTTGCATTAATCTTCAACAACCTTGATTCTCCTCTCCATAATCTCCTTGCAAAATTTCTGTCTCAACACAGAGAACTTCTCTGAAAACATGCTCCAACAAACCTTCATTGTGTCAAAAAAGCTTGCGGGCTAGAAACTACACCGCCAGATGCAACTCTTCTAACCTGTTCATCCTCGATTACGAACACTGAACCGGAATATCATTGAATCGGTCTAGATACCACTTATTATGATCGAGCATAGCCGGTGTGGTGTAAACGCGGAAGCTAGCCAAAAGCCCAAACCTCAAAAGCCCACCGAGTAAAAAGACAACGAGAAATATACCAAAGACACAAAGATTTAAAGTGGTTCGATCAATAGACCTACATTCCACAAAGGAGATGAGCTCCACTATAAATATGGAAGTACACAAATACAGAGGGAAAACAACCCAACCCCAATTCACTCGGAATACATGGGACGGTTCAGACAAGTGATACGTTAAGCTGTGTGACCCACCAAATTTACCTCAAACCAAAATCTCAAAGCCTTAAGACTAACATGTGAATGTGTTAAGTGAGAAGGAACATTCCGCATTATTAGAGTTCTAAACCTTTTCCTACAAGAAAAAGATTAGTCAATCCAAAACATTTTCCTAAAAGTAATTCTATTTATGGTAAGAAATCAGGGCAAATAAAACTCAACAATCCCTTTGTCCAAGAACTGCGTGTAATCATAGGATATTGTTTAGATAGGCATTAGCTCGTGGATCCACCTTAGCTCAGATTTCATGATTCTTACCTTGGCAAGTAGGACACTCTCTTTTCAGTGTGGAGAAGTACATTGACCTCTAAGTTATAGCTCACATGATTTATATTGTTTAATGGTATCTCCCACAATATGATATGATTTTTAGTTATTGCATGACCTTGTACTATATTTTCTGATCAGATTATCAGTTTTCGTGTTATGTTTTACTTGATCATTGAATTAACATGTTTTCAGACTTATCATGTTTTTGTATCATATTTATGCAGTTTGCTTATTGTCAGTACATTCTAAGTATTGACCGCATACTTTTCTATCCATATTATTTCATAATATAAGTTCTGATGTGCATCATTCGGGCCACAGTTAATACAAACTTTGATAAGCATAGTACAACTTTTGGTGAGTCGTCATTTTTCGAGGATAACCTATTACGGCTGTCTTTAATAAAAAATATTTTATAGTTCTAGACAATTTAGAGTTAGGCAGAAACTTGTTAGATCAAACTCATTAGTGTAAAGACTTTCAGACAAATAGTAAATGTTTGGGTGTTTGTATCAAATTCTCTTTTATGATATGTTAGACGACTTTAAATTTTATTAATTTTTTCAGTTTATTGAGTCTATCTTATGCTCGTTGGTGTAAGGTGCTGGTAGCTTGGATCATTGGCTGACATCGCTAAACATTGGGGTTGAGAGAAATAGTATAGAAAGTATATGACTAATTTGAAAAACGAGTTCTACTCCTCTGTTTCATATTAGTTATTTACATTATTAAAAATAGGGCAACTTTCACATATAGCAAATAAAAAATTCAGATTGGGATGCACTATAACAAGTCTTGATAATTGCGCTCCATTAGCAAACTATAGAAACTGTATTAATTCACTATACATATAAAGTTGAAGCAAATGTATAAAACGAAGTGTACAAAACAAGACAAGAGAAAGACACTTGGGAGGGGATGGTATCCAAACGAAGTGTATAAAAATGAATTGTATTTATTATAGGGATTAGACCGATTGTATTTTTACAATTGGAATTTGTATAAAATGAGAAAGAGGAGACAGACAAAGAGACCTTGCCAAGGAATATTAATGAATCGAATTGTATTATAAAACGATGAAAGAGAGAAAAGATTAGATACAATTTGGAAAACTTGTATAAAACGAGAAAGAGAGAAAGACAAGAAACTGGTAGGGGAGTATTTTTCATGTATAATAAAGTGTATAGGATGAAAAACTATATGTACTTGCATGTGTATATATAATTTTCCACGCTTTATACAATTAGAAACACAAATTATACATTTAGCTTATTCGTTGTATAAATGAGAAAGCGAGGGTGGCGGAGCGAGATTGGGAGAGTGGCGAGCGAGATCTGAAAGAGGGAACAAGAATATGTGTATTTATACAATTTTCTTACTTATACAATTGAAAACAATTTTATTACATTGGCCGGTTGGTATAAAAAGTGGTAGCGAGGCGAGAGATTGGAGGAGAGTGAAACGTAAACAAGGTATGGAGAGAGACGCCCATGCCAATTTTTGCAAACGTCTTGATAGGCGCACAATTAAATCAAATAGTTACTCCATTTATTTAGGTTTATTAGTTGCTATTCTATACAATTTTCCTTAAAAATCAAGTGTGCCACAATACTTATCCTTTATAAAATCAAGATACGAAGATTTTATTTCAGTCTTATCTTAAATTAAATATTTTTAAAAAAAAATCAAAAAATAAATAAGTACAAGATACCTTTTTTATAATTCCTAAAAGAACTAAGAAAAAATCAAATGTGACAACTAATATACAACAAAGTATTTTGTCAGTTATATATATACACCTATTATTATAATTGAAAAAGTTTTTGCTGCATTTTTTCCAATAGAGAGAGAAAAGAGAGAGAGGAAAATGATGAAGAACTTCAAAATTACCAGATAATTTGGAGATTCAAACCCTAGCACTTTTAGCAATATTCAATCTCTTTGTATTTTTTTGAATTTTTTGGTGTTTAAATTTTATTTTTTTGTTACGTATATTTCGTTTGATTGATTTCAGCTGAATATTCACCGTTTGATCTTCGATCGGTTTAATTCTCTGATCGGTCGGCTTGGAGTTTTCAGATCGGAGATTGTGAGGAAAAGGAAAAATTCTGTTAAAGCACTAGAAAGTTTTAGAGGAATCTAGATAAAAAAATGCCGTCTCATGCAGATCTAGATCGGCAGATCGAACAATTGATGGAGTGCAAGCCGTTATCGGAAGCAGATGTGAAAACTCTTTGTGATCAAGCGAGGGCTATACTTGTTGAGGAATGGAATGTTCAACCGGTGAAATGTCCGGTGACTGTTTGTGGTGATATTCATGGACAGTTTTACGACCTGATTGAGCTGTTTCGGATTGGAGGAAATGCTCCTGATACTAATTATCTCTTCATGGGCGATTATGTTGGTGAGTTTTTGGATATTTGTTTCCGTATAGGGAGATTTTGTAGTTTGTTGCATTTATTAGGGCTTGAGTCTCCTGATGTGAATTGAATTATACAAGTAATTTTTTGGGGTCTAATTTTGTTAAATTGTCGTGCTAATGTATTTTGTCTAAGCGCTTTTTTTTTTCAGCTCGTATGTCCATAAGAAATTGGAGAACTTCAGTTGCTAAGAGAAAAGAATCATAATTGATGATTAACAGATGGACAGTGTTGCAAGCACGTCCAAAATAGAGTAGAATGAATATTGGGGATTCATATAATTGATAGTTTGGGGTTGAGGTGTAGTTGTCATCGGATGTGGTGACAAAGATGGGATGTGTAGTAACAAGTACTAATGAGAAGGCCACTAATGTGGATGGAGGTATAGGTCTCGTAACAACATTGTATATTCAACTGTAAATAGGTACTTTATGCTGTGCACCTATGTTCGTTGTGAGCTCTAATAGTCATGGGAGTGGTTTAGCACAAAATAAGGGTGCCTCAAAATCTTCCACATCGAGTCTCTTCATTCGTTGTTTCAGGAAGTGGATGACCTGGGATTGTCCATTCATCAATGGGTGTAGTTATTATAGAGTTTGATTTTTGTTTTGGCAATTTACGTTAATAACATTTTGTTTTATGACAAATGACAAGCTTTAATTTAAGTTGTTCATTGTTTAACCTCAAAGTGCTGAATCATGAACTATTATTGTGATGCGGAGATGAAATGTACTGCTGGTTGGACTTCTCCAGATGTAAGATAATAGTCTTGATTACAGCAGGTAGTACAGAAATTCCTTTTCAGTAGGAAAATT
The DNA here is from genome assembly GCA_027704765.1 of Solanum habrochaites. NCBI lineage: Eukaryota > Viridiplantae > Streptophyta > Magnoliopsida > Solanales > Solanaceae > Solanum > Solanum habrochaites. The sequence continues at coordinate 9,263,067 of JAKWJA010002489.1, forward strand.
TCATTGGCCAAAGATATTTGGACTCGTCAAAGTTTGCTCCTGCAATATCCTGTCAACACGTGCAGGGCACTAATTGAGGAACAATCGTTTAGCCAATCAAAGCAACGAGTGACTAAAATTTGTTTGTAGTTATTGTTTACTGTCTGACAACATGGCGGTTTGTTGTTCATGTCTATTGTCCTTGTTAAGCTTGCTTAATTGCGAGAGGACAGGGCAGTTCTTGGACAATTGACAGTAAGAGTTGCGTCATTGCATTTACTTTTGCTTCTTGTTCATGTAGATTGTCCTTTTGTTAAGCTTATTTAAGGGCGAGAAGACAAGGCTTTCATGAAAGTGAGGATTGACGTGTTGGATTTTATTTCCCGACTCATAAATTTGGGAAAAAGTGCTATGGCTTATTACCTGTAACAAAGTGTTCCTTTGTGCCTTTCTTTCTACATAAATCCTTTCTTTAGTGGAAGTGTTCCTTGTCACCACTTTGTACTCTTATGTAAAAAGATATCTTGCACAGATATCAAGTGGGTATTTAGTAATTTAGCCAAGCGGAATACAACACAGTAGTGTTTTAAATGCTGTCAACTGACACCGACTCATCCCTAATTTCTTGAGAACTTTTCTCTCCCAGTGTTGTCTTTGGTTTATAAAATAACTTCCATGTGTTCCTTGTGATCATGATTGCATTATTCATTCTTTTGTTGTCCTCTTTCTAAGAAATTTTGCACCTGGCAAGTCCTCCATCATTAAGGTTTCAGGCTAATAAACCACAGTTTCATACTACTCAATTTCAGATGGTATTTGTCTGGTGACGAAGTATAAGAAAGAATCGGAGACTTTTGAACCGTGTGGCATAAAACATTCTATTGATATTTATTTGGCAATAAATAATCTCATTAAGGTAAACTTGGAAGTTTAAAGTTAAATTGTTGTCTTTAAACATATAAAGGTGACATTCTTTTTGTGACAAGAGAGAGGGAGTATTAACATTTTCTGCGATGCACAATTCCTTTTCTCATCGTTACACTCATTTCATCATACCAATCCTAGCATTACCAATCCTCTTTGTGATTGTATTTTTGTAGTTGTTTATCATTGAATAATTGTTCAATGAATGCAGACCGTGGATACTATTCAGTGGAGACTGTCACACTTTTGGTTGCTCTGAAGGTTCGTTATAGAGATAGAATCACGATTCTTAGGGGAAATCATGAAAGCCGGCAAATCACCCAAGTGTATGTCTTCTAATTTTTCTTTAAGTAATCTTGTTATTTAACTTGGTGGTGCCTAGTAATGGTATATCTTTCTCACAGGTTATATCCAAAGAACTGTTCTTTTAATAGTTAGTTATATTATTTGCATACGGGCATATGGACTTCTATTATACCTCTTTTTTTCCTGGTCTCTTTGTATAAAATGTGGCTTTAACTGTTGTGTACTCTGATTTTATTCTTTTATAGGCTCTGATTAGTCAATAATAACAGAATTAGAAGAATGTTAAAAGACCTACCTAATCTACTCTGCTTGATGGCTATGTTAAATGTTTCATGAACTGATCAGAGAAAATCTAAACCTTCCACTTGGCAAATTTCTTTTCTTTACTGTGTTATTGACACGTGATCAACCAAATATACCTTCGCTTTTATTGACCTTCCAGTTTTAGAAACGATCTAGATAATAGATTAAGTACTGGTTGTCTACCTTCTATTTTTGTCTTTATATTAAGGTAATGTTCAGGAGAGACTGTACATGATAGACTTTCTTGCGCGCGTTTGCATGTTCGAATCACGCCACTGTCTTATAGCATGAAAAATGCACCAAAAAAAGTGGAAGTAGAAATTATTTAGGAAAAGGTGGAATGTCTCTATTTTGTCGGTTGGAGTTAATCTACATGCAGTTTATTGGTATATTCTCCCGCATTCCTATTTATATGTCACCATTTTTTATTTCACATGCATTAAGAAATTAAGTTTACTATTCTACCCTTAATTTTTTTTGAAGTCTAACTTTTCAATCAAAGAATATGAATTAATTTATTTTGATTAATTAATTTGACCAATGAACATGAATTATTCACTTAGTTTCTCTATGTTGTTCAAATGTATATTGTCAAGGCTAATAACTCCCCAAGGTAAAATAGGAAGAATATTGTAATTTTTATGCATTGATTTTATGAAATGACAAGTATTATGGACCAACTACTTATAATAAGAATGACTATAGAAAGGAACGGAGTATATTCTACTATTAATAGTTTCTAAACATGGTTTCATTTATTCCAGAAATTGTAATTATTATTGGAGGGAGGGGAAACGTTGTTCCCAAGGCTAAGGATAAAAATGAATTCTTTTAATTTCTTTTTTCATTTTTTTTTGAAGGGGGGGTATGGTTCCCATAATTTATATGAAGTTTAGGATAATGCAGATCCCCACAGGTTGCTTTCTTCTCGTCTCGGGAAAATAAAGTCATATAATTTAATGCCTTATATTTTTTTGAGAAAAAACTGCATTTGTTAGTTAGACTTGATCAAACTTTCAAATCGGAGTAAGACTATCAGCTATGAATATGTTTAAAAAATGATTTTGACATTTAAACACAAAATATAATGACCCTACGAGGTTGCTTAAAATCCAATTACTTGTAATTGTCTATAGTAACTGTAAGTTCATAACATAAAAAATGGTTGAGTAACCTCTACAGTTGCATAAGGAGTATGTTGTTTATTATTTTTTTAAATTAAGGAGTATGCTGTAAACCTACAGATGAAACCGGCTTTGTCTAAACATATATCATTGGGATGAATTATTAGTGTGATTCATAGTCAATGTCCCTCATCTTCGGTTTATAGAGGACCGTATGACTGCTATTCAAGTCACGGATGGCGTAATTAACATAGTTCTTTTCCTGCCAGGTATGGTTTTTATGATGAATGCTTGAGGAAATATGGCAATGCAAATGTTTGGAAGTATTTCACTGATCTTTTTGATTATCTACCACTAACAGCACTCATAGAGAGTCAGGTTTGAGCTCTTACTTTACTGACATTTCATGTTTGTAGAAATGTTAGCTAATATATATTGTTTTATTACAGATATTCTGTTTGCATGGAGGACTCTCACCTTCTCTGGATACACTGGATAATATCCGAGCGCTGGACCGTATACAAGAGGTAGATATCCGCTTTTAGATTTACTAGTTTATATTCTGGTGATGCCACATAAACTCCTGGTAATTTGTCACCGGTGGCTCTTCTCCGACCTTGTATATCAACCTGGAAGGTTTTTCCCCTCCAAATTTTTAGCAGATGCCTCACCGGGACATCCTAAGAACTAAGTGATTCAAAAAGTTTGTTTGGTGCACGACTTATGTCCATCGCATTTCATATTTCTGCAGAATGTCCAGTAGAATTACAAAGTCAGAATTGATGTACCAAAGAAAAGAACAAGATTTCTGTTTTATCATCTCAAGTCAAAGAGTTTATCGTAATTTCTAATTTTTCCTTTATAGGTTTACGGTTGTTCTCAATATTTATCATAAAATGCTCAAGTACTATAGCCCATTCCCTACTCGTCATTTCTCTTGCCATGTAATACTACATACCTTTTCAATTCTTAGAAGCCTAGAGAGAAACGAACTATCACAGTTTGAGTTTCTGATATTTCTGTATATCTATAGCATCATTGTTAACATTTCCCTGATCTGCTAAGCAATGATGTCTCTATTTCCCCTTAGAGACTTTCGAGACACAAATTACTACCTTTTATTATCTAATATCTGATGAAGTTTGACATCTCCATGTTCTTATAGCAGCTCTATTAACTTATTGCTGATTGTTGCACATTTTGCATTAGTGGTTTCCGTTGTCTCTTATGTTGCATGATCTAAATGCTATGCACATTAATGTTGCTGGCCTCATTGCTTATGCCTCTTATTTGGTGGTAATTAGGTTCCACATGAAGGGCCAATGTGTGATCTCCTGTGGTCTGACCCAGATGATCGGTGTGGTTGGGGAATCTCACCTCGAGGGGCTGGTTACACCTTTGGACAGGATATAGCATCTCAATTCAATCACACCAATGGTCTCACCCTGATTTCTAGAGCTCATCAGCTTGTGATGGAGGGTTTCAATTGGTGTCAGGTTTGTGGACCTAAATTAAAAGTTTGAAACATCCCCTCTGATCTCCTACTTTTTGTCTTCTCAATTGGTACTTGTTAGTGCGATCATTTTGTGACTTTAACGTACCATTTGGTGGTGAAACTTTGGCAGGATAAGAATGTTGTGACAGTATTTAGTGCTCCAAACTATTGTTACCGGTGTGGTAATATGGCTGCCATTCTAGAAATAGGCGAAAACATGGAGCAGAATTTCCTTCAGTTTGACCCAGCTCCTCGACAGATAGAGCCCGACACCACAAGGAAGACTCCAGATTACTTTTTGTGATTCCAATACCTGCGCTTGTTTGCCAGCAGGTATGTTTCAGAAGTGGAGTTTTGCTGGTTGAGGATTATTCTCGAGACCATTCTTTTGTTTGGAGCTCGACTTCACTCTATGCCAGTAGCTCACTAGAGTTGACGAAATGCCCTGAGTGGTTTGCATGTATATTTTTCAAATGGAAGCAACACGGTACATTCTGTTCTGTAATTTGAAATCTACCGTAAAAAGCTGTTTTTTTCCCTCTTTGTCCAATCACTGACTTGTGTCAACCAAATTTTCTTTTGCCTTCTAGTTTTTAAAAGAGAAAAAATGGTTGTAATAGGCATTTTTACCTCATCTTTAGTACTCTAGGGGTTTCAAACTCTAGATATCTTTCACTTTTGTCATTGTTCGTTGCTGCTATGGTATCAAGATACAAAATTAAATAACGTAGTATAATCCTACCCTCTACTTGTGATATAGAAATTTAATCTGATTAAATTCCCAAGCAAAGGTACAACTTTTGCAACATCGAAAGTAAATGATAAGTGGTGAGTTGAGTATTGAAACTGTTTAAAGAGGCTACTTAGAGAAAAGCTCCCAAATAGACTTGTTCAATATCGTTGGATGGTTTGATAGGCAATTATTTAAGATGTGTCATCGTGAGATGTTTCCTAATTTCTTCCTCAGAAGTTGACATCTTCACTTATGTGACAGATTGTCGATAACCAGGAGATGGTGAACAAAACTGCTTTTTCTGCGCATCTGTATACCAGACCGCGTATCTGGGGTAAACGCATTTAATATATTACTTCTTGGAATAGACACACGAAGAATATGTACTCTAAGGATGTGTTCAGTACGAACAAAAATGATTTTATGTCTAAAACGAAACAATGAGGATGCAGTGTGGCGAAATAGTGATTATCAGAGTGGAGAGGTGACGATACAACTTATTTTCCCTGCTTCCGTAAAAGAAGTCATCTAACTTATTAAACTGAAAAGTATTATCTGGATTTTCCTAGAAAGGTTTCAGCGATGGACCATATTTTGTTACCAAAAACCAAAAGTGAATATTTTCCACTTAAGGGTGAAAGTCTTTTTCCTTTGTAGCCATCTACCGCTAACAAATTAGGCCACAGCCTCAATTGTATGCCAAACCATTACTCAAAGCAGGAATTCATTAGAAATATGTTTTCAGAACAAAAGATTTTTATCACATCATATAACATAAAAAAGTACACAAGATTTATTATTTGTTTCTAGAATCCCCAATCTTATCCTCAATATATAATGGATGGAGAACTTAACTCAAATGATATCAGAAAAACTTAGAAATAACAGACCTCAAATCTTTTCTCTTCTTACATTTTGATTTTATTAAATACTCGTATCAGATCAAAACAGGAGTATTCAGTAGGAAATCAAGTATTATTTACCCTATGAAATATACACCTAGACTGCAACAAACTCAACTCAACACAAGAATCCGCAAATATTGAGGTATTATAGAAAAGCTAAAAGTTAGACAAGCTCCGTGGGAAATGACATTGAAGAACAATTTGTCTCCTAAATTTACAAACAGAAGGCGGAAACAAGAAAATGAACTTGCAAGTGCATTATCAAGATCACAGTATTTTCCCCTGATATGCAATAACATATGAGGCTGTTATTTCCTGGTGCTCGTGTTCATGTGTGTTCAGCTTCCAAAAAATGGGTTCTGATAAAATTTCTTGTGGAACCCAATCGTCGTATATCCAAGCTGCAATGACCTGCCAGCTCTTTATGCATTTACAGCAAAAAAATTGGTGTACTTACACAAGCTAGTAACCCAAAATTAGTACCAAGCATTCTCCATCAGCAGCCTGGCTCTTGTTTCAGCTGGATTCCACTTGTGGACGCAAACATCATTGGCTGGAAAAACATCTTTATGTCATTATAGTTACATGGGGAATTCGTGTCATGTTGTGATTAGGTCATTAAACCCAAAATAGTGTGCAAAAGTCTGATTACCTGAGTTGTACTAGGCAAAACAGTACTAGCAAGTTCCTCATTCAACAAAACTGGAAGGGGTGGCATTTGGCTCATAATACCTGGCATATTTCTCATGCTGCAAGCATAAACAACGTTATCAGTAAAAGAATTGTATGACAACCAAATTCACCCTGTCAAGTATAACGAATATATAAACAACATTACTCGTTTAGAATTGCGGTTATGTTATTCCTCGTTCGGATGAAGAGATTAATGTTGTCCTGGAACTGCCCAATTACATACAAATATCAGATATCAGCTGATATGCATAACAAAATATAGTAAAGTATTTGAACACCCCCCACCCCCACCCCAAACCAAGCTTGCAACCAGAAATAAGAAAAGAAACAAATTGCTCTGATATTTCACTGTTATTTTCCCTTCCCTTTTACCCTCCCATTGGCTGAAATGTTGGCGGGAGGAGGGAAATAAGCTAATCTTGACTTATTGATTCACCTGTTAGAAGTAATGGATGAAAGAACTAAAATGGGAAAGATAAGAAACAAAGATTAAAATGGAGAAGGGGGTTGGATGGTAGCTAGATTGAAGGAGCATCACTACTTAAATCTATTATCCCACACAAATTACATAGGTAAAAGTAACAAAGATCTGTATTTAAAATTAAACTGAACTCAGAGGCTATCAAAGATGGTAGACAAATGACCAAAAAAGAACAAGAAGATGATATGCAGAATAAACACAATTTCTTTTCCTTACAATAGCTGTTTTTTGCAAATTCCCCAAAATGTTTTATGTCAGGAATCCGTTTCCTCATATCCTTCATTAGGAAGGAAAATGGGCACATAACTAAATTCTTACATCTGAGGCACAATTTGCAGAATTACTAATTACAGCAGAGTAGACTCAAAAAGCATGTGTTGGTGGCTCCCCTACATCTCTTATATGCATTCCAGACATTTTTGTTTACATAGACAACCAAGAGGTTACATGCGAGAGGAGTTGTGAAGACAGAGACAGGAGTTTTTCTTATATCTCATGTGGACTATGTATATAGGAGGCGTTCGAAGAACTTATGTCTCCTTTGGAATAGCGAAAGTCTTGCAAATTATAGGAGCAAACCAAATTTTTTCATTAGAGTATCTTGGAAATAATCGTTATCTGAGTTCTTAAACGGGGACTTGAGATCTGCAAGTCACAGTCATACCGACTTGGAGCATTTTATACAAGAAACTTGTGTGCATCTCCTTCCAGAGCTCTTCAAATTCACGCACCAAATTTTCAATTCGAAGTTCTAGTTTCCCTCCCAGTTAGTCTTTATTTGCTTCAACCATTTCTGTCTAAAGAGCTCAACTTTGAATAGACTTTATGGAAGCAGTGAGGGGTGGGGGGCTTCTGCAGATTTCCACTTTTCTAACCATTATATAAAAGGCTGATCTGATTCATGGCATTCTCAGGTATTCAGGGTACATGCAGCCGTGAAATACCGGGTTGTGCCCACTATCAGAAAAAAAAGCACAAGGGTTTCCATTATCGAAAAAAACACAAGGGACAAGGACAGGAGTATTAAAGTGAGCACATAAAACATAACGCACTGTAACTCAGTATACGCAACAAACAAACTTATCATGACTAGATAACACCATTATTTTATTAAGGTTGTGTGAGCATGGGCTGAATACATCCAAAATTTATAAATTTTCTTCTAGTCCTAACATAAACCAAAGATTATATAAAATATAATCTAAACTCGGACCTCTGTTGATTTCACCAATTTCTATTTTTACCACTTCTGAGTGACCAGCTTCAGTGAAAACCCTAAAAATGGGCTAAAATCATTTTCACAATTACTTTCTTAAGAAAAACTTCCAAAGTTGAGACTTTGTTGAGAAAATGACGACAAGAAAACAAGTTTAAATGCCATAACTTTTCCAAAACTATTGAAACACCTCTTAAATGTGGCTTTTGTGGTGATAATTGATGCTCCGACTCATGACTTGTATAAGAAATGAATAGAGTCAGGGGGGTTAAAATATTATCTTATACTTGTTCAGATGCAGAAAAAGAACCTAATGTTTCTTTTGCTCTGCATCTGTTCCGAAGTAGAAAGTAAATCTCACAACAGTTCAGAATTATTTTCCTTTTCCCTTCCAATTATCTCAGAAGACTCCTCCCACAACAAGACGTTGAGATTAATACCTTGACTGTTGAAAGATTTGCCGAAATTTGATTCAGAGCCTGATTGTTTTCTTCCAGTAGATGCCTTGTTCCAAGTAATGCTGTAAGCAACACAAAGCAGGTTAAATACGTGAATAGAAGCTAATTGACAAAGTGAAATGGACAAGATGAAGAATATCACACAGAACAAACGGAAACGACAAAGTGGCTAGAAGAAAATATCTAAAGCAATCTTGGCAAGAAATTTTACCACTACACTTAGTAACATCATTGACATGCCCAAAAGCATTACTCTGCAGAGTGAGTCTTGTACAAGCAAATGAGCTCATAACGGTTGGTTTGCTTAAGCAGCTAAATAATAACTGGATTCTAAAAACACTTGTCAAAATTGTGAATAATTAGATGTGTATTATGAAGTTACTATCACTAGATAATGGTATTTTCTGTACCATGAGAACCATAACTTAAGAATAGTACTTTTTTATTCACACAATATACCATTCATAAAGTATCGAGTCATCACGCATGGAAATCATTTGCCCCACATAAAAATCAGAAAACGCCATTTACTCTATATATAGAAAATAGTTTTTTCAAACTGTATCCTATTAGAAATGTGATGCCGACAAAAGACAATGGAGAAGGCATAGATTCCTGCTGCTAAACAGATGACATGAACACTAACACTGAGAAGGGTAATTCACCGTTGGTTACGATTATTTTGGAGGGAAAGCGAATTCGGAATGAAGCTCAGTGGTAAAGCTGAGGATGAACCAGCTTTCACCGGTACTTCTGCTGATTTTTCCTGAAGAAAAAGGAACTTTGTAATGCTGAATATACAAATATACATGAGCAACTAATGTGTGACAAGTATCTTGAAAAATTAGAAAGGACAGTACGCCAAGAACTTCCAAAACGACTCCAAAAAACTGTTTTCAATACATACTGAAGCATAAAGTATAGAATTCACCAGTAGGGGATGTAAAACTAACTAACTGACTGCTCCACATGCTAAAGAAAAACAATTCTATTGGTCTCTTATTCATAAAAAAGAAAATGTAATGCCTTACTGAAGAGGAGGAAAAAGAAAAAATCCATCCAATGAATACTTGCCCAGACAAAAACCAACACCAGCCTTACTATACTCTGGAAGTCCCAAGGAGAATGGCAAGAGAAAAAGAAGTTACCTTGATCTCATTAATTTTGTCCAAAAACAAGAAAAAATACAAAAAGAGAAAAAAAGAGTTTCTCTGATGAAGTTACAATTGTATGATTATAATATAACACAAAATATGCAGTTCTCCACATTTATTAATGTTCCTAAAGTTAATTTATAGGTGTACACTAACAGGGAGGAGCTTTCCTTTGACTATTCAGCAGGTGATGTAATAGGTATTTATTACAAGCCATTGGCTTTCAGGCATACACATGTTCTCATCTCGCTCTTATTAATAATTTCATACACCGATCGAGAAAGAGATGTTTTAAAGCTTAATAACAGACCATTATTGTAGTACCAGGTAGGTAGATTGATGAAACCTTAGATCAAGACATAAAGTAACTCCAGGAAAAACATATATATAAACATTTAAGCAAGACATCAAATCCATGGAATTTTTTCACATTAGATGAGACATCCAGCTATAAGGTCAAGGCTTTGGAAAGGCCACAAGCAGAAAGGAAAAAACTTGGCCCTGAGAATCCTTGTGATCATCCAGAAGTCAGTTGGAATCTCAAGTCTATTTGGCTTTTTGTACAAGAAGTGACTGCAAAGGTAGAATACCAAAGTTCATCGGATTAAACATGCAAGAATTATCAACTCCATTAAAAAAAATTCATAGGATTATACAACTCCAAAATTTTCTAGCACGACAATTGCATATTTCAAAACAAAAAAACCAAATGTTTAACACAATCAGATAGTTCGATTTCAAATATAAATCATGTCGTGTAAAACTCCAGAGAAAGTAATAAGAATAAACAGCTTTACTTAGACAAGGACCAAGAACTAAGTACACCTCAAGCCCTAACTAGCATAATAAGAACTATCAAACCCTCCAAACAACAATCCCAGATTCGACGAATCATGACATGGCTAAGTGACTAACTTTAAATAGTAAAAGTAACTAACTTTAAATAGTGAAGTGTTCTCTTTCTGCCCTAAGAAAGCTAGTCAAAGTCAACTTCTCAATACTAACCAAACAAATTAAAAGGTAACTTCATAATACCATACAAAATGAAGGGAAAGGAAGAAAAGATCAAACGAGATGGCACACCTTCCTGTCTTTCACTTTCTTTCCCAAATTATAGTCTTCCTGTTTCCTGCGCTTTCTCTGACAAAACAATCATTCAATAGATAAGCAACTATTTTTCAGGAAGCATCAGCCATCAACCAACTTTATTTGGACAAATGAATAATAATGATAATAATAACAACAACAATAACAAAAGATACTGCTAAACAGGTTCAGGAGCTCACCGTCATCCACCTACATCTTAATGCAACATCACGTACAGTTTTGTCGCGGAGTGAGGCTGCAATCTTAATGTACTTCATTATACTAGGTTCATTGGCAAATCTATCATCAAAACAGTGTGACTGTCATACATGTGCACAAGAGGTAAAAAGATGAAATGAAACCGCACCACAGATCAAAACAATTCTAATTCAAAGGAAGTCTTGATAAATAAAAACCTCTGATGAGCTTGACCAAAATGATGCATCAAGGGACAGTGCAAGGTGTATCAGGCTCATGAAAAAAGCATTTTCAAATTCACTTTCTTAATAATTTTTCACAATTCTTTTTCAGTTATTTATCAACCTAGTTTGAATGTATATGAAACTTACACTTCGTTTCCCAGAACAAACATCAGCAGTGAAAAACTCCCTGTCAGCCCATCTTATCAATTTACATCTACTCAAGTCCTTATTAAATCAAATGTAACACAGATAAGAAATAACTAATTTTGTAATTATCTAGATTGGGAAATTCCAAGTAGTTAACAATCAAGTCGCAAACTACACAGCAGATTCTGCTTCTTTCACAAAAAAGTGAACCTATTGCTGCTATTTGCTGGGTTCATAATATTTTAACTATTTCCATTTGGCCCTCATCAATACCGAGTATAGATAGTATATGCAAGGGAAAGTGATCAATAGAAGATGAGAGAGAGGGAGAGAGAGAAATGCAATAGCTTTGACAGAAATTGGACTTGACAGATAGAAGAAAGAAATGCTCAAATAAGGAGGTGTTTCAGACACAAGTGAAAGAAGGGATCCTCATATACGAGGAAATGAAAAAGTTTTTTTTGACAATTAAGAAGAACGGGATAGAGGCATTTGCAAGAAAGTAGAGGCGTTGGTGTTCTCTTTATATGAATGGTTAAACCTGGAAAACTTCAAATTCAAGTGTACAGACTTGGAACACTTGAAAAGCTACCTCACTTTTGTCACACATTGTTAAGCGAAGGAGTAAAGAAAGAGACAGGTTGCAAGCAACTGAGAGAATATGGTGGTAGACACTAACATGCACAAACCAAATAGCATTCACGGACAAACTACCAAGGGAGGGAGCATCAAATTGAGAAGTTGATGTTAATATTCCGTGGAATGGTGGAAGGAAAGGACAAGTAAGAAAAGTAGCAATCTAGATGCATTTAAGGGACTAAAACCTTAATAATAAGAATCCAAGTGGTGGACTCAAGAGATGCAAAAAAGCATTTCTTACAAGGTAAACAACTTTATTTTAATTTTATTTATATTCATAACTGTACTGTCCGGATCAGCTTGTGTGCACCTCAACTAATTCCATGAGGCCTGTATTCGCCTCTCTTGAGATTTTAACCCGAGATCTCATGGTTCTCAACCTACTTCATTAACCACTAGGCCATACCCGTGGATGCTAAAGTTATTAATGTGGGAAAACTCTCCTACACCTTAAAGTAAGAAACTACACAATAACATAGGTCTTTACAAATGTCACTAGTTCTTCCATACTGAACTTCACATGTGCACCAACAACTAAGGATAAGAGGTTATTCCTCCAATGTCCAAAATCATTTTCTAACCCCTCGAAGCTCTCCTATTTCCTTAAAATCAAAAAATGCAAAGAGTTTTCGCAGCAAAAAGAAAGTAGAATAAGAAGTTACCACCATCAGGAAATGGAAAAACTTATGAAAAATATAATAGAACTAAAGGAGAAACAAAGAAAGCAATTAGCAATTCAGGAGGCAACTATATGAGTCCCACATTGGTGTAGGATGGAGTTGTTTGCCTCCTTGTACAGTTTTGGGCAATCATCGCCTCATGATCAACTTTTAGGTTGAGCTTAACTTAAGGTTTATTTCTTAAGTTCATCAAATGTTTGGCCTCCATTTTATATTGTCCACGCTCCAGATGTCTGTTCCTGGGTGTATATAGGGCTGTTAGGGTCTAGCATTTGTGTGGGATGGTGTTGTTTGCCATCTTATATGGTCTGGGATAATCCTCACTTTTAACTTAACTAGTGTTTAGTTTAGTTAGTCCAAGGTTCATTTCTTAACAATAACTTGAACAACTTGTTACCAAAAGTTAGAGATACAGGAAGCAGATGAAGAAACTGAGGGGCAAGTCAACCTAAAAATAAGAGCTGTGATATGGATGGAAAGGAACCAGAGATGTTTTAAAAACAAGAGCTGCTCTATGCAGAATCTGAAGCTGAATTGTCTGGTTTTTTCCTTTTTTGGAGTGAACATGAATATACTCAAGATGTTGGGGATATTCCTAGTATTGTAGATTATCTACGACTTACGTGGAGTTCTGCTTCCTTCTTCAACTTTTGGATGTAAGTATTATTAGAATACTCCCTGTGTATTCTTTTGTTCATAATACAAGTTAACTTATCCAAAAAAAAGAAAAAAGTAGAACACCGGGGAAGTCATTACAGAGTAAATAATTTATTTAAAATAAGCGGAAGTAAGACATAATGTACGAACTACAAGTTTAGTCCCGTAAAAAGAATGAATATGGAGTAAAATTATATAGAACTGTGATACCCAGATGGCAAAGAAAAGATGCAGATATTTATGGCATGTCATCAAGAGAATGGAATAACAGATGGAGACTAACTAGCTGACTTAAGACCTTGTTGATATTTTTAACACTTAAAAGGGTCCAGCTTTTGAGATGATGGTTTAATCTAGTTAAAAATGTGTTAATATTAAAAACTGATGTGTTAAAACAAAAATGGAACGGATGGATTACCAAATATATATAAAGATGAATATATTTGCAATAAAATGTGGATACTCAACAAATATGGATAGAAAAATATACACGTCTCAGCATAGGAACATATGCAGAGACCTGGAAGAAACCACCTACTTGATAAGTCCTTCGTCCAGTTTGTACTGTTCCTCAACCGTCCACTCTACTGCCAGCCCAGTGTCATGCTTGAGCCCCGGGACTGAATCAATAAGAAAAGAACTCGAACAACTTCCAGACTGGCTCATTCCAGGATTACTGCTACTCCGTACACCACTGGTAATACACTTTGGATTCCAAGCGAAAAACATTCTCTTCCCAACCATTATTATTACTGATTCACCCCGGGCTACTGAGTAATACCATCACAATCCATCTCGGACGAGGTTCCAATTGTCCCCGATTGAAACGATAAAGATTGATGATGAAATCCTGTGTTAGATTCTGCAGCCATTTCCATACATATACCTGTTATTACCTAACTCCCTATATCCACCCAAAATCTACTGTTACATACAACAACATGGTAACATAACAAACGATTCGATCATAGCTCCAAAACCCTAATTCATCAAAGCTACAACCACTTCTCCAATAAAATTCCACCGTGTAATCCAAATAAGGAAAAGCCTCCTTAAGGTCAATCAATCCGTCCCCAAGAAGTGATTCTTCATAAAACTCTCTTAATATCTCACTTCTCAATAGAACGAACACCAATCAATCATTGAAAAAAAAAGTTAAACTTACTGAATCGAAACATACAAATCATTTCCACCATGAACTTTCGACCTAGTTGAAAATACTCCTCAAAACTAAAAACCCAAACGTAAAACACCCAGCTAACACCCCATCAAACGATTGACAGAAAAAAAAACTTGATTAAAAAAAAAATACTAACCTTAACAACAGAATCAAGAAAAACAGTGATTATTTCAGTGGATGTACAATGAGAAAAGATTATAGAATTAAAAAAAAAAAAAAAAAAACCAAGAATATACCTTTTCGTAGTGCAGAATTTTTATCTTTATTTTTCAACCATAAATATTAGTAAAAAAATAGTTGGTGGGGTGTCAACTATACTAAGCTCAAATTGGTTTTTCTCTGTTCTACTGTTTGTATGTGTATGTATATGTGTATCTATAGGTCTACCTCTCCTCCAATGGAAAAGAAGGAAGAATAAGAAGGGGTTAAGGAAGGGACGTGCAAAAGATAAATAGATCTTAAAAATGTTAACATCACCAAAAGTGCGAATCCCAATAAGCAGTTGATGCAATTATTATTGTGACAGTTCACACTACCAATTCCTCTTTCTAATTTTATTTTTGTTTTTCTGTTTGTTGTTGGAAGGCCTAACATTATAGAGTGACATGGACCAATTTTTTTTTTTCTGTTTTTTTATCTTTATACATTCCTAATGAACAAGGAATTAATCTATTCAGAATACACAAAATGATTTAATACATATTTTGTTTTTTTTTTGTGTTTCATTAATTTAATGCAAACCTTGTTAGCATTGAGCAAATTAATATGGTCTAACAATGATGAGTCAAAATTTTCTGTCATTAATAGTTTATTCAGAAATGTCATTATTAGTATTTTTGATTCAAAGGTGGTCAAAAGGGGTCGATATACCTTAACTTGTCATTTAGAGCTGACTATACCCTTGTATGAAGGACTCAGTATATACCCTACTTGTAAACAAAGGCTCACATATACCTTTTTCCCTAACGTAAAAGAAAAATAAGAATTTTAATCTAATTTTATTTTTATTTATTTTTAAAAAATATAATCCCCAGATGAGTAAATTTAATCATCGTCAAATCTTTTTTTGACTTTTTGTTTCCAATGGCTAAGTTTTATTAATATTATTTTGTCATAAGTCACAATTTATTTATGTTTCCTAATTATTCTTTAAAACTTATTGTAGATGACCAAAAATTTTTTTCTTCGAATACGAAATTAAAATTATAAGTACACACAAAAAAAAATAGTTTATTTTTATTCTTAAACTAAATGAAAGAAAAAAAATAAGAACTAAGTAATATTCAAATAATTATAATAAAAAGTCAACAAATAATTTAGATAGGAAAAAAATTTAAATTATACCTTGAAACTTGTGATAGACGAATCATTATAAACCCTGACAAAAAATTTTAAAAGTAATAAATATAAATTTAAAACTAAGTTTTTTCTTTCATATCCGTTATATGAAGAGGTATATTTTTGTGTGAGCAATTTTGTAACCAGGCAGGGGGGTATAGAGTGTTTGTGTATAAACGTAAGGGCATATATGAGCCAATTTATAACGATGGGGATATATCCGCTCCAAATGACAAAGTTGGGGTATATCAAACTATTTTCCCCTTGATTCAAATATACTGAGGATATTTTCGTAAGCATTAACATAAATGTAAATAGTTGGCTATAGTTATGTCCTTATTTTTCGGAAAATACATTAAAAAATTTTCCTAAATATGTCTGTTAAATTTATTTTAGTACTTTAACTTTAAAAACAATTATTTACCATCATAATCTCATTTCAAGTGAATTAAAATTCACCCAAAAAGCTGATGTGGCAAATAAAAAAATAAAAGTGACAACGTAAAAAATCAATAAAATAAAATAAATAGGCCTCTTTTTTCTTTCCAACTAATAATGTTTTATCTTCCTCACACCCCACCACCTTTATCCACCACACAACCCCACTGTCAGACTAGAATCAGAGAACCCAGAAAAGAGGACCAGAAGTTATTGACCTCTAGAGGTCGCAAACCAAGCACTTACGTCCATTCTTACTTTACAAAGGTTAATTTAGCGGAAAATTTGAATTTTTGATTCTTAATCATACTTGCTAAACATTCTTTATATTTCGTAAATGTCCTCATCAACCATCTAACAATTAGAGATAAGCAAATGAAAGAAATAATCATTAAGTATTATTGTATATCGACAAATAGCCACCAATACAAAGTCTGACCCAACCAGGAAGAAACGCTAGTCGAACATGTTCCACGAGTCAAATCTAAAACTACGCTAGAATGTACAGTAGCATCGCGAAGCATGAGGACCTATCAGAACTACGGCATGACTGTGACGTCCGGATAGCTGTCCAACAAGAAACTTGTAGCTTTACCGTCCACCGTGCCTGCAACTAAAAAGTTATGTGTTGCCATGGAATTAATACACCACTGTACTAAGTAGGGTATATGCAAGCACAAACCCCGGGACAGTATAGAAAAGAATAGCTCTTCCTAACAACATGATTTTTGGAAGTCAAGTCAGTGGACTTGCCAAATTGAGATTGCGGAAAGTTATGCCATGAGAGTGATATGCATCATATATAATATCAAATTGACACACAACATATAACATCTGAATCTAACCAAAAACTATGACACATTAGTTCTGTTCATATTAGTCATCATAGTGTCTTGAAGGAGACCTTATTATCAGGACTTGCCCCTAAAGACTTTCCAAAATGAGGGTTACTTAAACATATGAGACCTCAAGTAGGAGCATTCTTTAGCAAACACCACCGAGTATAATCATTCATGATGTCCCGATTCAAGTCATTATAAGACAGTGGAACACCAGACTATCCAGGGATTGGAGTTTAAGATTTTCATCGGGTTTGCCGTCTTCTGCAATGATCAGGGAATAAACCTATGTCATGACTGAGTTAGCCCACCTTTTGATTATTCTATCCTAACACCTTCAGTCTCTCATTTTTTATATGATTCATTTGACTGCCTCATTCATTCATGGGAACGTTGACTTTGACCGAATAGGATATGTAGCATCATGAAATCCAGTGTCTCTCCAACACCGAAAAAAATGGAATCACCGGCCAAAGCCATCAATAACATGCTAGCTATATGGGGAATGCACACCAGATCCCTATCGTGGTAATTTAGGTTCATCAAAGACTAGGCGATGTAGGAGACTCATACCCGGTAAAACCGGGACAGTCTCATCTCATGAGAGTTGCGTGACATTGCCCTTCCGACGCAGGGCCATCCCCGCTCATAGCTCGCCTCTCGGGCTACGTCTCTCCCGTTCCATTCCATTTCAGTCTCCCTCCTTGGCAGTTGGCTTTCGTTGCGGCCTCCTCGCTTCCTTGATGCTTTCTCCTCTCATCTTAGTCTTCTGGTGTATATTCAAACTCCCATATTTTCCTTAGCGTGTTCCTCCGAGGACTGGGCGTCTGCGGAGCGGGCACGCTGCAGGGGGGAGGAAGGAGGGGGAACAGGGAAAGTGAGGCGAAGGGGGATGAGCGCCACCCCCCCGGCATGTTTTCCACAACACCGCCACAAAACAAACTTTAGCCCCCCTACACAACCACCCCCCCGCCCTCCCCACCCCCCACCCCCCGCGCCACACCCTCTGTCCCCCATTCTTCATTATTTAGCACCTTTACTTTTATAGTTATCACCGCTTATACGTGAATGTTCATTTCTTCATTTCATTAGTTTCTAGATTTACTTATTTTTGACGTATGTAAACTTATGGTTTATACATACAAATCATGGCTTTATTTATAGTTCGTTGAGTGATTCTTACTTTCCTAAATTATACATTACACGAATTATGTATTCTGTGGATAGGCCAAGACCTTGATTTTGATCTAAGTAAATGGATTATCGCTGAATATATTTTTAACTCACGTCAGGACTTATGATCTTTAGGCAGGTTTGGGTATGGAAACCCAAAATTTTGAACTCCCTTGGCTATCATTTATTTTTTCATTGATTTTATTTCTAATATTCATACATTGCACAATTGATTTGAAATATCAACATCTTCATGAAATAGGTGATTTTCTATTTTTAATGAGAATTTCTAAACCTAAAATTAACATTACATGAAAGAAATAAATTTTCTATTTTAAAAGAATTCCCTCAATTAAATCCCACATGTTCCATGAAAGAATTAAGATTCTATTTAATTAGAATTCTAATTAAATCTAAATATTACAGAAAGAAATAAATTTTATTTTATTTTTACTATTAATTAACCGAAAGTCTGGGGTTCGAGCCCCAAACACCCCTTTTTAGTTTTAGAATAAGCTGCTACAATAGGGAGTGTGGGTTCGAACCCCAACAACCCCTTATTATTTTCAAACTGTGAGGGGGGTGTCGAACCCCCACAACCCCTCTATTTTTATTTTTATTTTCGCTGCTCCCGTCCCTAAGGTCGTGGGTTCAATTCCCACGCCTCAGGTTTTATTTCTTCCCATTTTTCCCTCTCTCGCGCGCACTTGGAGGTCGTGGGTTCGAATCCCACGCCTCCCATTTAATTACTGAATTAATTCTCTTCTCCTCTTTCACCATGTTTCGTGTTTGATTCCCCCAGCCCCCATTTCTTTTTCTCCCTTTTTTTTTCTTCCCAGCGAAATCAGTAGCTAGGGGTTCGATTCCCCTTAGCCCCCATTTCTTTTCCTCTCTTTTTTTTTCCAACGAACTAGGAGCTAAGGGGAATATTCCCCTTAGCTCATTCCCTTTTTTTTTCTTTTAAAAGCATGTTGTAGTGAGGTCCTGAGTTCGATCCCTGCAGGCCTCACTTATTATAAAAAAAAAATCAATTTCTTTCACAAGTGAGGTTTTGGTTCGATTTCCATTGACCTCACTTAATTTATTTTACAAACTCAGAATTTGATACTTTTGAAGGGTACAAAAATTGGAAATTTTTGTCCCTTCTCCAACACTTTTTAGGGCATTTTTTTGTAAGTTTTAAATAGTTATAAGATGGTTAGTTCCATTCACTATAGGTACAGCACATTGTACAACCATTAAACAACATGAAAGACACAATAAATACACAAACTAGACACCCCAAAAAAGTGGACTAAAAACTGGCCTAAACGCCTATTCATCAACTTTTCCAATCATATTTTGATATCATTACGTGATTGATTTCCGCAACATAAACACATCAATATTAATTTAAATACATAATTCATGCAAAAATCTAGCAGCACAACATATCACCTACAATTCGCTTAGGGAGTTAAGGACAAGGACATACGAAGGGGGAACAACTTAGTTTCAAGAGTTTAAGAAAACGTTCGAAAGAAGTACTCTTTGAGAAAGAATCCATGAGAGAAGAAAACTCCATACCTTTATTTAGTTAAACGAAGAATTTGCTACCAAAACTCTCTCCAAAATCAGTCCAGACCTCAACGTCCAACACTCAACGAACAACTTCTCTCTGCTTAATATTTTTTTGGGTTACTTTGTTTCTTAAAATTTCATGTTGTGAGTTCTTCAAGCTGTGAAGGAAATGTTGAATATTCTCTATTTTTTTTTGTGCGCTTGGCGCGCACACCACACGCACGCAAAAAAACACACACATGACGCGGCGGCACCACCACACCACACACCCACACAAACACACACACAGTGTTGCTTCTCTTAACATTGGAAGCTGATGGAATAAAGAAAAATGAAATTTAAACTCAACAATTGTTGTTGCTTCTCTTTACCATATGGGAGGATTTGTTGATTTAGATGAACTGAAGCTTTTTAAGAAAAAAATTTTATAAATTTTTTCATCTCAAATTAGTTATTTAATTTGTATTTATATATTTATTTTGATAGTGTTTTTGAATGGAATGTTTTTGTATTGAATATGTTAGAGTTTGATTTTCTTTTATAATCTTGGGATTAATTTCTGGGGGAAATATTTTTATTTTTGCCATTTCTAAAATTGTATAAATAAACAATAAACAAAAAAAGAATTTAAAAACTAAAATTTATTCCATTTGCCGTGCAATGTGATGTGGCAATGACGTGACATTGACGTGGCAATGAAATGGCGCGTGTAATACACTTCTCACTGTGAGACTGGTATTGTAGTATTAGGGTTGAAATAAACCACTTCACCGATTTTAAGGGGCTAATTTAAACGTCCGTATAGTTTAAGTGCTAAAGTAAGTTTTGTTGTCAAGTGTTGACAACTAATTTTGCTCCTCCATAATATATATTGATCATCGAATTTCTTAAGATCCAACAAAAATTTGAAATAATGTAGTTTATATAAATTCGACATATTTTTTTCAAGTACTTTTAGTCATATTATATATTTTTTTAATATATAATTTTTACGTAATATATATTGTTTTATATAACTTTACATTAAAGTATGTTATGAATATTTGAAATTCATCTCCAAAAAAGAAGATTTGTGTTTTAATAGATATTTGGTTAATTACTTAGTTATATAATACCTTTGATACTTGAAAATTTTTAGTTTTACTTAAATTAATTCATTTTATTTTGTTACGACCAAGTGAAATGAAGTATACGAATCTCAATATCAATCATATAATTCATCTATTCAAATTTTGACCCCGATATCGACCAATCACCTCAATTTGATCGAAATTGCAATTCATGTGGTTATTTTCTTAAGTCAAATTGACCACATTCTTGGCTTCCCTCTCAATACCAATTTCAGTCTGTTTCTTCCTATATTCCCAGACTCAATTCTATGTCTTACAACCATTTGCGTTGTTGAAAAGTCATCTCTACCTGTCTTTTTGTAA
This sequence comes from Solanum habrochaites, assembly GCA_027704765.1. NCBI lineage: Eukaryota > Viridiplantae > Streptophyta > Magnoliopsida > Solanales > Solanaceae > Solanum > Solanum habrochaites. The sequence continues at coordinate 9,284,430 of JAKWJA010002489.1, forward strand.
AATCTATTAACATTTTTTGCCTGCTTAGATTCAGCAGTGTGTAGTGCTTTCGTCTGCCTTCTAAACTCTTACTCGACTCTGGTTTATTTAAAATGTTTTATTTCAAAATTACCCTTTTAAATGGTTTTCTTAATTTTTCCTAAAATTAAGTGGTGACTCTAAAATTATTATTTTTCAAAAATTTAATAAAATTGTCAAAGTTGCGAAATCGGCTTTGAAATCTTTAGTTTTCGAAATCGGGTCGTAACACAAGTTCAAGGTTTTTTTTGTGTATTTTCTCATTGTTTTTTGAATAAACTACATTATTAGACATACATCATTATCACTGGTATCACGAAATCTCAACTACACACTCCTACTTCACGGGTGTCCAATCACCTCCTGAACATTTTATTTGTTTATTTACTACACACTTCGAGTGTTTTCCTGTCCACATTAATCAAATTAAATATCTCATGTATTTGCACGCGCGAATCCCCGCCCATTTCAACCCGTATTTTTGTTTTTTCTCCATTTTCCTTCCATTTCCCTCCCAAAAAAGTAAGAACCCCCAATGAGAAGCTTTTCATCTTGTTTTCTCCATTTGAGTCGAAGCATTTCTAGTGATGATCGAAATATTTTTGTGTGCATTTTCAATTTGATTATGTAGTTTATCAACGGATTTTGTAAAGGGTAAATCTTCTAAATCACTTGATAAACTACTTAATCAAGTTTAAAATATACAGAGAAATATTTCGATCATCACCAGAAATGCTTCGACTCAAATGGAGAAAACAAGATGAAAAGCTTCTTTTTGGATTTTTTTACGTTTTTGGGAGAAGAATGGAGAAAAACAAAAAAAATAGGGGTTGAAGTGGATGGGGATTAGTGTGTGCAAATACATGAGACAATTTATTTGGTTTATGTGAACAGGGCTGCACTCAAGTGTTTAGTAAATAGACAAATAAAATGTTCAGGGGTGATATGACACTAGTGAAGTTGGAGTGTGTAGTTAAAATTTCGAGGATATCATGTTACGGGGAGGCATTTAGATCATTTCTCATATATGAGTATATGACAATTTATTTTCACGAATAATTACATATATTAACAACTTTTAATATATTATATTCCTATATTTCATTGCAGATACATGTGAATACGTCTACTTAAATCTTAGATTATTGCAGTATTAAGTATTCCCAATTCACAAATATTTTATGATTTTCTTTCTCTTTTCTTATTACACGAATTCATATGTTATATTTTTAAAATTGAAATCCAAAACAACAACATTACAATTTGAGGTTTATCTCTATTTAATCATTTATGCATCTGTGATAGATTTCAATTTGTTTTGTCTTCTAGTTTTTAAAAGTTAAGGGAAAACTACATTGATGTAGAGTTTTCTTTTATGTCTAGTGATACTTCAAATGAGAAAAATGTTTATTTATAGTTTCTCGAGAAACCACATGAAAATTACCATTACAATCCTCGATACTTCAATTGCTTAAATTTGAAAATATAAAAATACAACTTTGATGAACAAAAGAGAAAGACAGTATGTAATTTGTAATGAAAAGTTGGTTTATTTAGTGGTTGTGATAAACGTTAACGAGGATAAGAAAGGGACTTTTTGGATCGAATTGAAATTAATGAATGGTAAATGCTAGCCAATATATTATTGGAAACCACACAACGATGATATGTTTATATGTATCGAATTAAGTGTATATGTATATGAATAGATATACAAATGTATTGTAGAATTACGTATGTATTGGACACATTATTGATGTATTCGATACATTATTGGGTTAAGATTATATGTATCTACTTTTTATAAGTGTATCTCATTAAGTGTATATGTATCTAACAAATACTTATGTATCTGAATAATAGTTCGTGAATTTAAAGTTTAGATGTCTAAACTTTACTGAACCGCCAAAAGAGAGAGAAATAAGATTTTGATTGTTTTTGATGTTTTTTAGGTGTTGCGATATTCATATCATTTAAAGTTTTTACAAACGTGAGTTTTTTCTTAATTAATGACTTTCAGTTATAAATCTCTCTTAATTTAGCACACTCCTTAATTAATGACTTTCAATTAGATCACTTAATTGGACACACTAATTAATAAAAGATACATGTATCTTAAAGAGAAAGGTACATGTATATAGAACTCAAAGTATGGTAAAGAACGTAATATTGCAAATCAGTATGAATCTAAGTAATTAGATCCTAAATTAGTGAAATTTGTGTAAGTTACCCTTATTCTTATGCATTATTTGGTTTGATATATTAAAATTATCTTGTATTGATGTATATGAGTGTTTTCATTTCGTATATCAATGTTTTGAACTGTATTTATATTTTGTTATATTGAAAATTTTTACTTCTTATATTATATTTATTCATATTTATAACTATTAATTGTATTTGAGTATTTATTTATTTTTATACATGATATCAATGTATTTGAGTGAATAGATTGAGTATTCATCACCAAAATTATCAAAATAAATAAGTAATACAAATTAAATAACTAATTTGAGATGAAAAAATTATAAATTTTTTTATTAAAAAAAGCTTCAAATTCATCATAATCAACAAATCCTTCCATATGTAGGAGATTTGTTTGATAAAAAGGTGTCATACTGTAAAGTTTAGTGCAAGGTGGATGAAATGGAGGTTGACATCAAGAGATTTGTTTGATAAAAAGGCGTCATCTTAAGGGTCAAAAAGTAGTGGTTAGATCAGATTCATTACATGGGGCGAGTGTTGGTCGACCAAGAAATTTCATATGAGGAGATGAGGATGCTACAATGTATTTGTAAATATACTATAAGAAGTAAAATTAAAATCGAAGATAAGGTGAGAGTAACTTTGATAGAAGACAAGATGTAAGAAACGATAGTTGATGTGGTTCATCCATGTCATAAAGAGAGATATTGATGCCTCAGTGCAAATGTATGAAAGGTTGCTATGGATGGATTGATGAGAGGTAGAGGTAGAGCAAAAAGTGTTGGTGAGAGGTAATTATATATGATATGACACAGTTATAGCTCACCAAGGACATGACTTTAGATAGAGAGATGTGAATGCAGATGTCACGACCCGCAAGTACAACCTAGAAGTTAGGGCATCGTTATGTCGTCACACGGCAAATGAGACTTCAAGAAGTCTCATCTAAGCCTCTCATATCATTCATTGCATAATAAATATACTAAAATAGGTAAAAATTTAAAACTTACTTCACTCACGAAAAACTCTTTCATCAACATTACACAAGGGGAAGACTTTCATTTAAAATATTAAATCTTTACAACATATACTTGAACCATCTAAACTTTACAGTATACAAAACTTGGGACTAATCACATACAAGACAATAAAATAAAGTATATGACATAAGGGACATGTGAATATTGTCCTCGAATCGATGAGGACTCACCAATACTTCATCTTCAAGCCTTAGAAACCTATCCATCCATGACACATCAAGACTTACAATTCCCTACACTTTAGTCAAAAAAGGAAAATAAAGGGTTATCATATTAGATGTACTATGTATGGAAGCCATACAAAAACCATGAAAAAGGTACATTTAGTAATTAACATGAATTTCATGAATTTCGATTAAAAAATCACACTATAATCATAAGAACAACATTTAACAACTTAGAAAACACATAAGAAATCATTTAAGCAAAAATTCACATTTTAAGAACACTTTCCAGTGAACTCACTTCACTGTACAGTGAACTCAATTCACTGTTACAGTGAAGTTCTTCCACTTCACTTTAGATATCTTCTAGCATGTAATTTTTCCACTTAAAGCTATTATAAGACTCAGTTAAGTCACACAAAGAGAGACCGCCCATACAACCTCTCTAGGCATGACTAAATTATCATCAAGACTACTTATGATGAGTCACACATACACTTACAAAGACATCAACATAAGAACATGAAGTCTCCTACCAAAGGTACTTCTAAGTCTCACTTGAGTGAGTTGTGAAGCGATCTCCCATACAATCCCTTACACACACACTTAAGAGATCCTATAGTCTACCTAAGATAGAATCATGCTCACTTAATACACCAACATAAAGATGATACGACATTTCCTCATCAAAGGCTATCAAAAGACTTACTTAAGTAGATCAAGAAGATAACCTCCATGATTGAACTCTTCAAGACTATCGAAATAATCCTTAAGACTTCCTAAGTTTGGATCATGTCCACATAAACAATCATATTCCCTAACTAGAGTCATTATTAAGACTTATCTAGGTAAGATAAGAAGTGACCATTTCTATGCCCCCTCCATGCCTTAACTAGACAACCCTTAATTACTCTAGGTAAGTACTCATTCACTCAACATACTTTCTTAACTTAAGTCATTGTATTCATTAGTTCATTTAAGACTCATTCATCACATAAAGGACATTCAAGTAATGGTCTTAGACAAGACCTAGGGACTCTAACTAACACCTTCAAAGCCTATTGTGCAATGTCTAGATAATGTCTCATACCACTACCTAAGCTTCATAGAACTTCTCTAATGCTAGTAAGTATCCCACAAGATGATAATAGGCAATAACCGACATAGACCAGGATAGTTAAACATGGAATCCATAGTTCTAACCTACTCCGATGTGGGTGTTCTACTTGCCAAGAGTAGAACTAGGACAAATCCCATGTAGGCACATGGTTAAGGACTATGAAGGGCTTTTATGTACTCTAGTCTCATTCCCAAGTTGAGGTACATTGTACTCTAGTCTCATTCTCAGGTAGAGCTAATTCCCATAACATAATCACTCGGTGCTAGATAGAGTAATTGACATTAAAGGATCACATGAAAAGGGTTCCTTATCTAGTTCATAACCCAATCACATTCACCCTACCAAAGAGGTCTACTAGGGCTACCCTTCAATGGCGACTAAGATAGCTCATTATGAATTTCCTAAGGATGATATGATTCCGTTCCAGCCAATCAACCCTAAGTCCATCATTCATTTATATGAAGAATACCATTACGGATCTCAACTTCAACATTCATAATTTAGCCTTTCCGCGTACATGACCTTCTTAACATATTCTAAGGTCACATATATCGTTTATTCATACATGACAAGGGTTCATTAAGCCTACCTGGTCAAGACATCTCATATTCACATATAATTCATACATGTATCAAGTAAGGGTCACAAGTCTATCAAACATGACACAACATTCTTTCACCTTATCACATATATCATATCATTCTTTAAAGCACTTAGGAATGACCCTTTTCATCTTTATGTCATCCTATACATTATTATATCATCATCAATATAACCATCATAACTCATATAGTCAAGTAGGAACAATCATGTATCAACATCTAAGACTACACATATAAGAATATAGTCACAATTTACATGATTTCCTAACATACATAGAAAGAACATATAATTTCACATTACTTCACATATAGATAAATATACTCATATTTCACATAAATCAACTATGCAAAAAATCATAGTACTTCAAGTAGTGCCGACAAGGCCATGATTATCATATTGCATAAAGTAACGCTGACAAGGCCACATCAATTCACATAGCACCGCCACCATAAGTGGACCATACCAATCACAATATAATTGAAGTCTAATTAACATAAAATAAAAGGAATTAGGGAAGCATACCCTCTCTCCATCTTACCACTTCGCTTTCAAGGCTAAATTATCCAACTCGATATAATAAGGCCCTTACCCAAGGCCATAACCAACGATTCAATACAATTGTATCAATCATCAATGAAACTAGGTCAATTCATTACATACTTATCAATCTAATACAGCCTAGATATCGATTGAATATAATTATTGCATCATTAGATAGCCCATAGAAAATTACATTAAAAATCATAAGCCTTAAGTCAATATCAATTCAATAAGTCTAATATTCAATAGATCAAGAACATTCAATACTCAATTGATCAAATTGAAACAGCCTATAAACCAATTAACCATAATCTATACATGAATCAAAAGCACATAACAATCTACACATGAATTCATCAATATCAAAGCATGATCACTTAACCCATATTTTAGTCAAATTGAGAGATTTGTGAAGGTAAAGGGTTCATGGATAATTTCATTGGAAAACATCACTTTCATCATATATAAACGTTTGGAAACCATTTATGCAAGAACCCAAGACTTAGGGTATAAATTGGACTTTTTCATCTTTTTGAAATCTTTGAAAATCATCTTTGAAATTGGATCTAAGGTGATAGCAAGCCTTCGATGAAGAACTCTCATACCTTATTTGAAGAAAGCAATAAATATTGAAGAAGAAACTCCATTGAAGACCCATCTTCAAGCTATCCATATTCACTTGACACTAAGGAGTTTTTGGAAGAAACTTCGTAGGTAATATTTTTGATTTAGGTGTTAAGGTTTACTGAGAGTTTAATGACTTAATATACTCTTAAAATACCCATAAAACACTCAAAAAAACAACCGTCCCCTCACACAATAAAAGACCTTGATGAATTTACAACAAAGTCATTCCCACCAACACCCCTTACTTAACATAAGCTGGCGGAGTACACAACCCCATCAAACGGCGGCAATCGATAGTCCGTGGTCTCACTCACGTCCCGCCGATGAGGGTCTCGTGGGTTGAACCTCAACTCCCCAACCTGCAGGAAAAGTGTCTCCATCGACGAGGCCCATCGACATGCTGTTTCCTGGTCGACATGTCGTCATTTGGGTCGTCGATTGCCACTTCTTGGCATTGTTGTGATCCAATGTTGGGGTCTCCTTTAGGGCCCCTTGTGGGTCCTATGTGGAGTTGTATTCGGAAGTTTCCAACTCAAATATGTTTTTATACAAGTTTAGGACCTACCACACGAGTTCCGTCCGAAACAAACATGTAAAACTCGACGAAACATGCATAGACGCAAAAGGTCGTTTCAAGTCAAACCTTTCGAACGTCATGGATTATTCTTGAAAACGTTGACCCATCGCAACTTCATGAACTTGAACACACTACCTATACACACTACAATAACTCATTTAAAAGACCTTATACCTTACGAATCACACATAACCATAAACCACATTGAGACACTAGGTCACAGTCCGATGAAAAACCGAACGTCTTGGTCGTCCCTTGGGTTTACTTCCAATGCACCCTAAACTTTTAGAACTGCCAACCCACTGCCTCAAAACGCCACTTATAAACCTTTTAAGAGGACTTTAAAAAGACCATCATGGACAACTTGCACCATGTTAGGCTCTAGATTTACCTAAGTCATTTTCGGGGTCTTACAATATTATAGTAGAAAGGTAGTAGGTAGGAAGGTGTCCATATTGATAGGTAGGAGTGTATTGACTTATAGTTCATTCCAGTAGTCATAGTATTGCTCTTATTTCTTGTTCTTTGATTTTGCTATTATATGTTGTTTTATGTAGTTTTATTAGTATATTATTTTGTTATAGTATTGTTCTGCTACTATATGTTGTCTTCGTAATATGCATTATTATTATTTTAGACTATTTTAATCTTGAATTGAATGTTTATCGAAAATAATTATTAATTTTTTGAGATAGAGGTCACATCTGTGTATACTCTACCTTTTCCAAACATCAGTTTGTTGTTGTTTATTTTGTAGGTATATGTTATATTTTAATTGTATATTAAAATGTCAATATGTCAAGTAAAAAATTATGAATTCGATTATTAAAAAAATTCTTGACAAACTTAAAGAAACAACAAAAAATTTATTTATTAGTAAGAAAAGTTAGATTGGTGGATGATGGAAATTTGAAAAGACATTATCTTAATCTCGTATTCTAAATCATATATGTCAGTATTATGATATTATTGAGAGTATGGAATCTAAATAAGCTACAAAAGGATAAAAGCGACCAAAATAAGTCACTATTTTAGGAAGTAACTATAATAGGTTTAGGGGAAGAAAAAACTTCACTTTATCTAATACTCTAAACGTTTTCCGTTAGTCTCATAACGTGTGCATTTTAATATATAACGGAACTATTTATTATACTTTATAAAGTGTAAGTTTTTCTTACACTTTGTAAAGTGGAGTTTTTTCTTACATTTTACAAAGTGAAACTTTTTCTTACAGTGGAAGAAAAATTTATGTTTTACAAAGAGAAATATTTTTCACGTTTTGAAGCTTTATGAAGCTTTTGCAGTGTTTGTCATACAATTATATTAATTTGACATATCATAAGAACGAAAAAAATTATTACATTATGTATTTTTATTTTTTTATTCTGAAAACTCCTCCAAGCTCTATTTAAGGACATTCAAACATAGTACCTTCAACATCTTTAGTTTTCTATTTTCTTCATTTCAATTACAAATACCCCAAAGTTAGAATTTTCGATTTATATTTGGGATTTCCGAAATTATACATGAAGAAAAGACAATTTTTTTATTAAATTGGTCCTCCCAACCAATGTTAATAGTCAATATGTCCATATCATAAGTTTTTCCAATCAATTTATAACAAGAATGTGTATAAATGTACTGGTTATAATTTGATTAGTCGAAAAATACCTCAAAACTTCATTTTTATATATAAAAGGACAGTAAATTTGGAGAGTGAATATTTAAATGACGAATCATGACGACTTTATGAGGTGTTCAAATGACACATAGATCACATCAAGTTAATAATAGTTGAAACTTATGTTCGAAAGGAGCCCCTAGACTAGTCCCACAACGTTTCTCTTTATATCGGTCAAAATCTATGTAAATCTATATTTCTCTTTGTAAAACAAAATTTTTCTTCTACTTTATAAAGTGTAATATTTTCTTTCACTTTTAAAGTGTAAGAAAAGTTTCACTTTACAAAGGTAAGAAATACTTACACTTTATAAAATATAATAAATAGTTCCTTTATATATTAAAATATACACTATGAGACTAACGAAAAACGTCTAAAATATTGAATAAAGTGGAGTTTTTCTTTCCACTAAGCTTATTTTAGTTACTTTCTAAAATAGTGGCTTATTTTGATCACTTTTTTTTGTGGCTTATTTAGGTTGTGGTGATGTTGTAGACTTATTTTTAAACTAAATCATTGAGAAATATAATAAACCTAGAAGATCTATATATTATATTCTATAATATATATATATATAATCTATATTCTCTATATATATATATATATATATCTATATCTATATATATTATCTATATATACCTTTTTAGTATAATCACTAGATAAAAATAAACTTTTTATTGATATTATATTGACATTAATAAAGAGTGTTAAAAAGTGTTACAACGCCTTAGTTTAAGTGTTATTAACCAATATACTAAAGGCTTTATAAACGTAGACAAAGAGTGGATAATTATCACTAAAAATACAGATTTACGGCATTTAAAAATATTATCGCTAATTATCATTTTTTAAAAAACATAGTGATAGTTGAGATTATTTCAAAAACACATTCCCAAATGAAAATTAAATTTCTTATAATAATTTCAAATCAATATATGATAATAAAGAAAGAAAGAAAATTGATAATTATTATATAAATACTGATTACGAAAAATCTGTGTAGTGCACGCGCCCAATATTTGTTCACATATTTATTTTTTAAGTGGTCATAATTAAACAATTTTTAATAATCTGATTGAATATAACATAAAATATTATTAGTATTAAAAAATCTTAAATGATGCTAATCGAATGATTTTAAGTTTTTTCTCCAATATAATTATATCATATACATGATATAATTAATGATATACATGATAGAATGATTTAACGTTCCTACTCTAAAATAATTATATCAATATGATATAATTATTTTAAAGTAAAAAATTAAAGTCATTCAATTAATATTTTTTAAAATTTATCAATACTAACTAATTTATTTTACATCTAAATAGAGTATTTAATTAGATTATTATTTTGTACCTCCGTGCGTTGTGACAAATAATCTCATTCATAAATTTATTGTGAAAAAGTTCATTAAAATACTCATAATTAAAGTATGATTCTTCATCAATAGTAGATTTATTACTAAAAGTAGTTATAAAACCACACAAATATTAGTAACATTCAAAGTAATAACTACAACTTAATGTTATGAATTTAAACTAAAGAAAATAGCCAAAGTATATTTCATAATTTTCTTAAAATTAAAATTATCTTTTAACTTTTTATGAAAATATCCTTATTGAAGCGAAGTACGTCAATGGAGACGTGCATCGAGGATTATAATATAATAGTAAGAATTATTATATTTTTAATTAGATATTTTAAATTTTAAATATATAATTATATTAATTTACTAAGTAATATATAACTATCAAAATAATATATTTTATATAAATTATTAATCAAGATTCAAAATAAATATCGAATATAAAAAAAATTATTAAAAAGCAAGGATGAGTTGAGTGAGACAACAAAAGATTCCTTTTCCCTATTTCTTCCTGTCTTACTTTTTATTTTTGTTTTATATTTATCCTCAAAAAATGGGCCTCTTGAAAATGAAATATTATGCATTGATTCGAAGTTTGGAGAGATACACAAAAAAAACGTAATAATGCACAAAACAAAATGGTAGCTAAGGATAAGATGTACATATATAACTTGATAAAAATAATTCTTTCTTTTATTTTAATTTATTTATGTCTCAAATTTGAATAGACACGTAATTTATTTTTTAAAAAATAAATAATTCTTCGTAGTATAATATGTTATAGTATTAATGCCGTTATAACAGTTACAATTTATTATTATCTAAATAATTTATAAAAATTTTGTTAGTCTAAAATCTTCTCATTAAGAAAAAAATACTAAAAACTCATATTAATAATGTGGGGCGGGGTGGGGTGGGGGTTGATTCACAAAAAATATGATAAATGAGTTGAGTGAGACAGGAAAAAGATCCCAAGTCTACATTTTTTCTTGTCTCAATTTTTATGTTATTTGAAATAGTTAGACGTGTTATTCAAAGTACATGTATAGATTCAATTTCATCATCATATATTAAAATGATGGGCCTCTTGAAAATGAAATAGCAAGTATTGTGCATTGAGTAATGAGGATAATGATTCCATGTTTGGAGAAAAAACAAAAAGTGATACCTAAGGATAAAACTCATGGATATGTGTCAAAATTTGAATAGATGCATAAATTAAAGATTTTTTTAAAAAAAAAAATCATGATTATAAATAGTATTAATTTATTAATAATTGGCTATCAAAATCATTAACATTATTTTTTCTTTTATTTAAGAAAAAATTACTTATATACACATATTTACTTATTTTAATATTCATTTATTTCTATCTTTTTCAAAAAATTTAAAAATTTCTTCTTCCCCAAATTCATAAATTTTTTCGGATACATAAATATTTCATTCATATTTTTCAGCCAACACCCATATTTACCATTCTCCATTTCACTCCTCCATTTTATCCCTAAATTCTTTCTACTTTCTTAGCAATTACAAATAGCAAATTCATTTGAATTTCAGAAAGTGCTTCTCTCAAGTTTATCAATTAATCTATTTATAATTTTTAAATTTTTATATTTTCAATTAATGATTTCAAATTATTCAAGAGGTAGATTTCTTCCAATCACTTCAATTTTTTTATTTCTTTTTATTATTATTTATTAATTTTTTCATCTTAAAACATAAAAATAAAGTTACCTCTGCCCCCACCCTCATTGAAATCTTATTGAACCTTTGCAATTTTAGTTAATCATATTTTTGTTGAAATTTTTTCTTGAAAATATTTATTTTCTTTTAATGTTTCTACTATTGAAAAACGTCCAAAAAAAAAAAGAAGGAAAAAGTTAGATCTGCCATAGCACGGTTATCACTATCAAAGATACAAATTTTTAATGTATCTCATTTATTTTGAGTCTTAAATTAGTCTTTATTAGTGTTTGTTATCAATGATCTGATACATCACTGCTACAATATTCTTTGATTCATGCAATGTATAATGTTCGTATTTAAGGTATTGCTACATAACTCTAATGTTTTTGAATCTTTTATTAGTGTTTATCATGTTCAATATAAATGTACTTGATACATGGACTTTGTGTTATTTATAACACACACAAATGAAACTATTTTGGAACAATTGCATGTATAATATTTTTTTAAAACTTTAAAATATAGTATTTCTCAAACAAAATAAGATACATAAATAATAATGTATCATATACTAATTTTTTAGTTATGATACGAAAATTCGAATTTATACTAAATCTATCTGATACATAACAATTACCAAATAATAATGTATCGATCTCAAATTTAAAATCTTATGGGCAACACTTTTTTTATTTGATGTATCTAGTACAACTACAACACTTATTAATTTAAATTGAAAGGATCTTCATGATCTCAAACAAAATAAGATACATAAATAAATAATGTATCATGCACTAATACGTAAATTTGAATTTATACTAAATGTATTTGATACATAACAATTACCAAATAATAATGTATCCATCTCAAACCTAAAATCTTATGGGCAACGGCTTCATCCCTTCTTATTTAATGTGTCTAGTAGAAATACAACACTTATCAATTTAAATTGAAAGGATCTTCATGATGTATCTTCTCAAATTTTTCGATAATTTTGAATCAAAATTGAAAGAATCTTCTATAAAATAGGAAAATCATTTTGAAACTCAAAATTTTCAACAAATTTTAATCAAAATGATAGGATCTTTAATGTCAAAATTTTCGACAATCATGAATCAGAATCGAAAGAATATTCTTAATTTTAATAAATTACTCAGTCTTATCTCTAAATAGTGTTGTATTAAGCAAAAAGATATAGAGGGGGGCTAGGCCTTGTCTCGAGTACAACACATTTTGTGGTGATCACGTCACTAATGAGTAAGCCAGAAGAGGCTGAAAATAGCCAAGCTTCTGGCGAAATTATCACCTAGCCAACATAAAAATAGGCCTTGTCAAATTTAGATCGAATACAAGACAATTTCCACTTATCAAGTTGAAAGGGGCCTTCAAAGGTTTTGTCGAATCAAAATAGGAATATACAACAGCTACTTGATTGCACTCTCGATAGCCAGTGTTTCACTTCAATGTTTATCGCATTCTTGATCTTTAGCATCTTATTAATGATGTTCATTGAAAGAATATATTCAATGAACTTGAAGATTCACAAAAGAAATTGTTTGTCCAATAACAATTTCATCACTTTTGTATCTTTCATAATTCACCTCGCTTATTCAAAATTTTGATAAATTTTTTTATGAAACAGAGAGAACGATGAACAAGAAGAAGAAATTTAATTTTTGAATTTTTTGATTTGTTACACTATAGGAATTTGAATTCTTGACAATAATTAGGAATGATACGTATTATTGGGATTTTGATTTGATTTATCAAAGTTTTTTTCCTTAATTATGCACAAATGAATACTACATGGATCTTAATTGATTTTTTTTTCAGCTTTGTGGTTTTTTTCCTTAAAATAAGTGGCAAGAGTTGATCATAATGTACAACAATAATTATCTCAATCCGTAATTATGTATCACCCGAATGCTTAAATAGATGGGAATTGATGTAATTACAAAATAATAAGGTATAGAAGGTAATTTAGATTTACAACACTATGGTCTTTTTGTAAGCTATACATTTTTTATTTTAAAGGATTTCCCCAACTTCGCCTAGTTACGAGTAATTTCCCTAGATAGATTTATCCATGTTTGGAAATTACCCTAGAAATATTATTTATGTTGTGTTAAAGACTATAATATCACCCAAAACTTTACCAACTATTTTTTTTTTCAATTTTTCCTCAAATATACTTACACACCAAAAAATACTTATCTCTCTCCCTCCTAGGATGACATGTCACAAATTTATTTTTTATTATTATTTGATTAGTATTTTTTAAAAACCATTTGACACTGCATATATGATACCTATAAGAAAAATTACAAACACAAGCACTTTGATATGAGCTCTATACAACCGATCTTCAAGAAAATATTGGCTGGCTTCCTCCTCCTCTCTATTCTTCAAGGAATAATTAAATGAATTTTGCATAAGGAACTTCTCTTGAGTCCGTTGTATACCTTTGTTGATGCTCGAATCAAAAAGAAATTGCCAACGGGATAACATTCCATTTTTTTTTTTTCTTATTTTCGATTCTTTTTTTTTTAAAAGTGTAATTGTGAAATCATTTGACATACTAATATTAGATTAGAGTAATATTTTCCCTTAAATTTATGGATTTTTTTCCTCCTTCCTTATTTTTTATTGGATATTTCTATTGTTTAAATAAAAAACTCTCAAAATCTATTAAATCGCTAGCTTGAAAAAATGTTTATAGTTTGTATAAAAATCTTTTTTGTACCATGATAAGAAACCTTTGATTTTTTTACTGTGAACAAGCAACAAATGTTTATTGTTTGTGTAAAAATCAATGTTCCTAATATATAGTTTATCTCTAAATATCCAACTGAATTTATCGTCTTCTTCATCAGAAGGAAGTCTAGTTTAATTTTTTCTTCGACGGCAAGACTAAATTTTTGTATGGATATAATGGCAAATACTTGTAAATGAAACAAATGATAAATATTTTCGCTATAAAATTGAAATAATTAGATTTTCATAGAGTATGATTAATGCCCTCTTATAGATAAATTAAACAAGTTGTCATTTAAAGAATTCAAAAAATATTATTCATATATTTAAAAATATGAATGAATCCTAGTAGGAGAGAGATAATGTATTTCTTGTGTCAAATATATTTTGAGGAAAATAAGCAAAGTTGGGTGATATTATAATCCTAAAACAAGTAATTATTGTGTATTCTTTTTAGAAGTATTTTGCCAATATGGAGATATCGAAGAAAATTACTTACTCCCTAGTTAGTGAATTGAATTAAATTTTCAAAGAAAGTCACAAATACAGAAAATAGGATGAAAAAAATTTTTCACAAGGGAAATGATAGCTATATTGTCTTATTTGTTTTTATTAAGATAAGGGCTGAATCTGAATATTAAGATGTACATTAAGATTTAGATATTTGTATTTGAATATTAACATGTTGCGTTAAGATATGAATACGAAATAGCTAAGACTGTTTATTTTCTTAGTATCAAAATATATAAGATTTATTAAATATAAAATTTAAATAAATTACTAAATTAAATAAATATTATGTCAATATAATATTTTTTAAAATTTAAATGATAATCGGTGATGATTGACGATTATTATTGCGTGTGTCGATTTGTGATGATGTTGACTGATGGCGTATGTATTGGTAGTATCTTATGGTATAGATATGAATAATTACCCACAGTTATTATTGGTGGAGATGATAATTAGTAGTGGCATGATACCAATAGCTAGGGGTGAATGACGATGTAAGATATTGATATTAATGTTAACTAATGGTGGTAATTATCAATAGTGATAGTGGATATAATAATAATTGATGTGATGGTTATAAATTATGGCTAATAATGATGATTGATTTTAGTAAGTAATGATACTAATCATTACAGTTAGATTAAAAATAGCAATTGTAGATGATAAACGATTAAATTTAAAAGATTACAATTAAAATCTTGAAGAATAAATAAGACTTAAATTAAAAATATAATTATTTTATATATAGGGTAAAATGAATCCTATGGACTTAATCGTTGTCACATGTGGGAAAAAAAAGAGAATAAGGATCAACTCTGTCTTAAAGGAAGATTATCATAATTTAATTCACTGCTCATTTATATAAACTTAATTAAAATCTAATAATACTTTTTTTACCACCCCCAGCATACCCCTATCCATAGGGATGATAATAGGGCGGGGCGAATGTGAAGCGAGATAGGTTTAACGCTATATGGGGTGGATTAAAGTGGGTTTTTTAAAAATTAATGTGGAGCGGAATAGGTTGCAGATATATGTGATTTCATGTGGATTCAAATTTAATTTTAATTTTTGAAATGTTATAAGAGTGATATAGCATTATTTATTGGAAAAATGCACAAGTACCCCTCCAACTTATGCTCAAAATTTCAGAGACATACTTATACTATACTAAGGTCCTATTACCCCTTGAACTTATTTTATAAATAATTTTCTATCCCTTTTCGGCTTACGTGACAATATCTTGTGGACCCAGCACATGTTGTCATTTTTTTCAAGCTAGTGCCACGTAGGCCGAAAAAGGATAGAAAATTATTTTTAAAATAAGTTCAAGGGGTAATATGATCTTAGTATAATATAAGTGTGTCTCTGATATTTCGGACATAGGTTGAGGGGGAGAATACTTATGCATTTTTTCTTATTTATTAAAATAATTTCTTTACGTAGACTGTTTTGAATGACTAAGAAAGCTAGAACGAGAAAAATTATCTATCTCACTCTACTTTGAATTTAATATTTTGTTATTAACAAATATCAACTGTACCAATTCAAATCCCAAAGAACATGTTGCTGAATACTAAACGAGTTAAATAAACCTCGTAATTTTAAAAGTGTTAACATATTAATTTTAGCGATTAATAATTAACAATATTTTAATTTCTTAAGTTAAAAATTTACTAAGCTTATTATTTGAAATGTTTTTTTTTATAAAATACGTGGAATGAAGTGATTTTTTGCGCGGCGAGTTGAAAACAACAAAATATGTTATGTGAGGTGAAGCGGAGCGAGTTGAGATCTTTGCGGGTTTAACCGGGTCTGTCCCGCAACCGCTCCCCCGTCCATTGTCATCCCTTCCTACCCATCCCCCCAAATTTTCTTTTTTAATTTTTTTTTTTACTGTAAAAGTGATTTTTTATTAATTATAAGTGGGTGATGTATGAGTCTATATGTATTTTCATATTTCATCCATTTTATTCATATTTATATGAATTTTTGAAATGGACTAAAGCATCAATTATTCATTTAGTAAATATGAGTTATTCAATTACATATGGATTAAATGGACTTCTTTCACTCGTGTAAGTTGAAATCGTCATCTCTACCACAATGTGACAAGAGACGGAAGGAGATTACATTGGTTAAAGAATGACGATGAACTATAAAAGCTTAAGATATAATCATAAGATTTTCTTATTTTTAATCAATTATTTCATATTCAAATTTTGAAGATATGATAATTTTTAATATAATAACTTAAACTTTACTTTCAAAATAAATACTTTGTACACAAACATAAATTAATCAAATCTTATAATAAATATCAAATATCAAACAAGATTTTTTTTTTTTTAAAAAAGGATGAATTATCAGTTTAAGAAAAACAAAAAAATTCCATCTCTCTTTTTCTTCTTGTCTCACTTTTTATGTTGATTTTTCTGTCAATAAAATGGGCCTCTCGAAAATGAAATATTATGATAGCTAAGGATAAGACCAACTCATGATCCTTTCTTTGGGGTTTTCTTGCATGTGTTCTTTTGACCTAGATAACTTATGATAAAATATGAAATATGCATGGCATGTGTTCTCAGTAATGAATAATATCCCCGTGTCTCAGAAATTTTTGGTAGCTTTTTGCAAGCATAAGAAGTCCCCTGGCAATTTAAAATATTCCAAAAAAAATGAATATATACTAAATAACAACAAAAACAAAAAAAAATCCTGATTAATAAATAAAAAAGTGTGTACACTTCAAAAAAATAAATACTCTCTTCATCTATTCGAAAACATAACTTTTTTAAAAAATTTAAAAAATAAATTTATTTAAAAAAATTTAAAAAAATAAATTTTAAGATTGTTAGTGATAATATAGGGAAAATAGTCTAAAAACTACTTTAATTTTAATCGAAATTATTGTTATCGTATTAAATTTTATGAAAGACTTGTTATCCTTTGCACTATTTAATAGTGTATTTTAAAAATATATATGAGCCAACGTAAATACATTACTATTTATAATTATATAATACTAGTAAAATTATCCATGTTTCGCGCACGAATTTCATATCATAGAACTTAGAAAATAATAGTTTAATTATCTCGCATAAAATATTACATGGTAACAATAATTCATAATGTAAAGAAATAAATTTATATTTTTTCAAACATCTTAAACTGACTAAGCTAATTTAATGACTAAATAAATTATACCAGCTCTGTACAGAAAAGCAAAATCGTCCGTAAGCCACTTTACACAAAAAAACAACAACCAAGTACATAAATATTTAGTTGTGAAGAGAAAGAGAGGTTTAGAATTTTTGTTGTTTAAAATTGGAGAGGAAATCCCCCTATTTATAGACAACAAAGGGTTATTTTGGGGCAGAAAATTTATTATATTCTTTATCATAACGGTTACAACTATTTGACAAATTAGCAACCCTTCGGATAGGTCACAACAACCTAAGCAATTCAAATCACATATTCATGAAAGTTGCAACTCTTCTCTTCAGAAGTCGCACTTTTCAATCACAGTCAACAACTCTTCATAAAATTCGTAACTCTTCATTCAAGTCACAACTTTTCATAAAGTCATAACTTTTCATGAAAGTGGAAGGTTAGATTTGAAAATAAATAAATTTAAAAGGGAATTTTGGTTTTTGATGGTGCCACATAGACGGGTCTAAGGTTTTCTTTTATATATATAAATGATTTATGATGTCTATGTGGGCATATATATACTTTGAAAATATACTATTAAATAGTACAGAGATAAAAGGTCATTTCCAATGTTCGATATTGTTACAACAATTTTGATTAATGTTCGAATATATTTCAGACCTTTTTTTTGATAATATATTATAATAGTTATTTGTCTATAAAATTTGTAATTTGTGGTATTATTATACTATATTATTTATGTAATTCTAAAACTTTTTAAGATTATCAAAATGATAAATTAAGTTAAATTGTTTCCAAAATTTAAAAAATGATAAAATTAAATTGTTTCCAAAATTTTAAAAGCAATGAACTCAAAAATTTAAATTTATAATTTTTATGATTATTTAAGTTAATATATTCCCTTTGTTTTATTTGTCATATTACACTTTTCGAAAGTCAATTTGACTAATTTTTAAAGTTAAATTAGATTATGTTAATTCGATATTTTTTTTAAAAAAATTAAATATTTGAAAATTATACAAAAAGTACTATAATTTGTAATTTTTTACATATTAATATAACGAAATATATATTATAAAATATTGATAAATTTTTTTATATTTTAACTCTAAAAAAGAAAACTATAATTATTAATTATGAACGAAAGAAGTATATAGTAAAAAATATTCTGAAATAATGATTAGTGAAAGCAATAATAATAATTTAAGAAAAGCACTCAAGTTGATGTGGGAAATTCCTTATAGGAAAAAAAAATTCTCGGTGAGTCACCAACTTTTATTATTTCTCGATAAAAGATGATACAAATATAGGCAACAAAAACATAATAATAAATGAGTTCATATTTATAGATATTTAATATAGTTTTTTCTTTTTCATATTTAAACAAAATTTATGTAAAAAAAGAAATGGTTTATATATTTGTTAAAATTTTATAAAGGGGAAAAGACTTAATATAATCCTCAATTTTGTTATAAGAGTTAATATACTTTCGTTATTAAAGTAGTTTACATATATTTCTACTGTTACAAATATGATTCACATAATTCATATCGTTATAAAAGTGACTCATATATATTCATATTATTACAAAAGTAAAAAAGAATATTATTCTTTTAGAAATCACATATCTGATCTTTTTTCACGCAAATTATTTTGACTTCTTTGATTATAACTTTTTTTTTTATTCTTTCATTTTTTGGTGTACAAATAAGAGAAATAAAAAAAAAAGTGTGAATGAATATAGATTAAAAAATTTAAATTTTTTTAAAAAAATTGTAGCTGCATTGTAATAGTTTCTATATCCGTAAAAGAATTTTTTGGGACATTTAAGATAAATTTTAGAATAAATAAAAAAATAAAATTTGACTATCAAAATATTAAATTTGAATTAGTTGATGAACAAAATAGTCAAAAACAAAAAACGCCTGAGAATTACTCAAATATACGCTACATAGATTATTTTTTTTGATAAAAAATAATAATTCAACACTATTTCTTCTCACTTCTGCCAGAAGAAAAGAATATATATAGGTTATTTATGTAGGAGTATGAAATATAGTTATATATATATCTAATAAATCATTTTCATAGTAAGGAATATCTAAATAATAAAATTAAAAGGTACACCTTAAATGACATTTTTGGACACACGTAAAGTAATCAAATTTTAAAATAAATATCAAACCTCCTTGAGATCCAACAAATCAAAAAACGATGGGAAATGAGTTGGTGTGAGACTATAAAAAGTGAAAATAGAGGTATATATAAATCATTTTCATAATAAAAAATATCTATATAGTAAAATTATAAGAGACAATTTTAAATAAAATATTTTAACATATATTTAAATTAATCAAATTTTAAAATATATATCTAACCTGTTCGAAACTTCTAACAAATTAAAAAAAATGATGAGAATGAGATGAATGAGACAGGAAAAAGATTTCCTGCTCTATATCTTTTCTTGTCTCACTTTTTATGTTATTTTAAATCGTGAGACGTTTCACTTGAAAGACAGGTGACCATTGATTGAAAGGACATATATAGATTTAGTTTTACCATTAAAATGATGGGCCTCTGGAAAAAATTAAATTAATTATTATGTATTTGAGAAAAAATGATTCTAACATTGGGAGACAAAAATAAAGTGATAGCTAAGGTCTAGGATTAGACATAATTTATCCAAGTGGTTTCTATCTGGATTTTTCTAGTTTTTCGTCGTGTTATCTTGTATAGTTATGACTGGAGCCGTCAAAATAGATTTGGCCTGTAAAGTTGGTCCAATCCAATCTTGAAATAAGTAGGGTTGGGCTTGGCCCATTTATAAACGAGACTTTTTACCCCGCCCCATTTGGATCGTTGGCCTCATAGGCCCAACCCGCAAGCCACTGAGGCTAGTCTGTGGACTATTAATTTTTTTTAAAATATTGTATTATATATGATTTAGATAGTGTTTTAATTTGTAAAGATTTTATGAAATAAATATTTGCCAAAAAAAAATAATAATTATTTGTCATATCACTTGCCATAGGGAATTCTAAATGAAATGACTTTTAAGGAAATAATATCACTGTTGATTCAAATGTGATCGATGGTGAAAGTAGAAGCTAGTTTGTAAAATATTAATTAATGAGTCTGTTAATATTTTGGAAATTTTAATGTTAAGTGTTTAGACTGCCTTGTGTTTGCAAGAGATCTTTAAAAAACCCAACTATTTTTTTTTTTGTGGGAGAAATGATGAATGATCCATTAGTTATCCACTAAATCTTACGTTGGCTATTATGTTTTTTATAGTATCATTAAGTGTTGATTCAATAAAATGTTTTTTGTAAGTATTCACTGAAATGTATGATTGATAAATGAATTTCTGTATGAATTGATGTCGTGTTCATAGACGTCAACATTTTATACTCTTTCTAAGAGAGTAATATTGTTCATTTTTTGATTGAAGTGCCAACCCATCCCAACACGTGACCCGTTTAGGGCTGGGTTGAGCCGCTATTTTATTGGCCCTTTATTTAAAAGGGTCAGCCTGCCCCAACCCATTTAACTCTCTAGCCCGTCAGGATTGAGTTGGGTTGGATTGGACCAGCCCATTTTGATACCTCTAGTTGTGACATATGTTCATTTAATTTTTATTAAATCAAATTAACTTTCTTGATCAAATACTATTAATCACCGTTATTACTGTTTTTTTTTTCTCTTCTCTTATCTCTTTCTTTCTTATTTAATTGTGCAACAAACCTTATTTTCAATCAGCAAAAAATTTGCTTTGTTAACAACATATCACTTTTTCTTTTCATTATTTTCACATCGTGGTGATAAAAGAAGATAAAATCCTAAAGAATGAATTTGGGCTATAAAATATTAAAAAATCAACCCATTAGACTATTTTTTTAAAGCTTGATTCGGTCAAGATGGTGATTCACAAAACTGTGTCGTCTTTTTCGTAACATTAATTTTTTCAATTTGAAATTTGTGCAAAGGCCAACTAACGAATTTGGCAAGGGCACGAAATATGGGTCGGAAAATATTTTTGATATACTTTTTTTCTAGTGAAATTCTCCATTTATTTTTTGGGTCTTCTTTTCTAGTGGTAATTTATAACTATAATCTTTAATTGGAGCTAATCACTTCATTTTTGTCTTTATCTTTTGAGACTCTCTGTAGTTAATCATATGTAACTGTAAAAATATTAAAATATTGATATAATTTTTATTTTCAATTGTTTGATTTATATCACTGATGTTTGATTACTTTTTCATTGGAGAGATTTGAAAGAGGAAGAAGTTTTTCTTTGCTGATGAGAAAGGAATGAGAGGAAAGAGAATTATTAATAACCATGGTTAAAATAGAAATATTAATAACCATGATTAGTGGCATTTGATTAAGAAAATTAATTGATCCATTAAAAATCAAATGAACACATATCAACTATACAAGATAGCACGGGGAAACTGAAAAGAGCATTAGCGGAGAGGAACCTCTTCCATAATTTAAATGTCTTGAATAGGCACAATTTTATTTATATATTTATTTATTTTGTGAAACTCATGTTATAAATAGAGTAGAATGTTTGAATATCATAGAACTTATAACAATTGTCCTCAAAATTATTCAATTTTATTTTTGCCTGAACATGTGCTATTTATAAGACAATTACAAGTACATAACTCTATAAATTTATATTTATAATAATATCCTTATCACCCTGCCTCAATCTGAAGTGGAGGAGCAAACATGAAGATTGACACAAAACTCCTTAAATTTTGAAAAAGAGACACGTTTCGTAAAGACATTTTCAAGCTGTTGTGAGGTTGGAACATGAAAAATTGTAAGGTCACGTTTCACGAATAAAATAGTAGTCCAAAGCAACATATTTGCAAGATGGATGGCGCCAATATTATCACATTTGGCAAGAATATGAGTGGATAGATAAATACCCTAGTCATGGAGAAGAAATTGTATCCATATAGCATCGCCAGTGGCAACAGCCAGGGCACGATGTTCAGCTTCGGTGCTTGAGGTTAAGTTGCTCCCTTTTTCCTCTGTACGCTAGCGTGCAACAGTGGCTGTTTCTTTGTAGACCAACAGATTAAATTACTCCTAGAAATATGCAAAATCCGGAGGTAGAGCGATAAGTGGATGTACATCCTACCCACTCCGAGTCTGAGAATAGAGTTAAGGAATTGGAAGTATTTTTGTTCAACTGCAACCCATGAGCAGGAGTGCCTTTAAGATAACGAGAAGATTCGCTTAAGAGCTTGAAGATGAATAAGACGAGGTTAATGCAGAAATTGGGAAGCCATATTCACAACATATTGTATATCCGGTCGCGTGAAGGATAACTATTGAAGACTGCCGACCATCTTACGATACAAAGAAGGATCATCAAGAAGTTGGGTATCCACAGAATGCCAATCTAGCTTACTATAAAGAGGAGTTTGACAGGCTTAACTTCGGCCAAATTACATCAATGCAACAGGTCCGATATATATTTTGTTGCAGGAGAAAAAACCTCAGCAGTATTATGAACTATCTCCACACCTAAAAAGTAATGAAGAGAACCAAGATCTTTCATTGCAAATTCAGCTTTCATGGAGTTGATAAAATCATAAACAAGCCGTTGTGAGGATCCAAAAATAGCAATGTCGTCATAAGAAGTATCAAAATAGAATAGTCCCGTCAAAAAGTGAACATGCTGCGATGGAGGTAGATTGCTTAAAACCAAGGTCCAAAAGATAAGTTGCAAGTCGAGTAAACCAGGCTCGAGGCGATTGTTTCAATCCATAAATGACACGACTTAGCTTACAGACATGTTGTGGATAATCAGAATGTTCAAAACCTTTAGGCTGCCGCATATAAACATCTTCATTTAGCTCTCCATGTAAAAAGGCATTAGATACATCCAATTGATGCATACACCAATTATTAAGAAGAGCCAAAGATAACACTACACGAGCAGTGCTTAACTTGATCACAGTAGCAAAAATTTCTGTATAATCTAAACCTGGCAGTTGAGAAAAGCCCTGTGCAACCAAACGATATTTGAAGCTGTCTTAGAGTCAGTAGGACCATACTTAATCCGATATACCCATTTATTTCCTACTATATTCACATTGGGAGGTGGAGGAACTAATGTCCATGTATGATTTTGAACGAGAGCATTAAACTCTTCACTTATTGCAGTAAGCCACCTGGAGTCTTTAGATGCTTGTGTGAAACATGTGGGCTCAACCGGGGCAGTGGAAACAAAGACATTAAGTGAGGGGAAAACACGTGACTTAAGTGACCCGTTCATCGAACGAGTAACCATTACACGAGCACGGTTATCTGAGTGATTAGGATCTAAAGATGGAGAAGAAAGTAAGTTAGAAGACGTTGATACATCTTGGCGAGAATCATGCATATCAGAATCTTTAGTGGAGGTAGTTTCAAGAGAAAGAGGTTGCTGATTTTGTGGAGATAAAAGAGGAGTAATTAGAATATGTGAGTGATGCACAAAAGAAGGCGGTGGAGATAAAATAGGAGAACTGCGCACAACATGTACGTGGGTAACTGGTTGAGAAAACTGATTATTTGAACATGTGGAAGTTAAAGAGTCCTAGGAGAAGGTAGAGACATGTTTTTAGGAGACATAGAGATAGAAGGGGAAGAAGTTGGATCAAACGTGGAGATAAAATCGAAGTTAGTAATTGGTGAAACACACATATTAGGGAACTGAACTGGAGAAAATATAGGAGGGGTGGTTTGTGAGGAAGGAATTGTAAGAGGACTAGGACTCACTGGAAACATAGAACTATACTGGAAAAAAGATTCTTGAAAATTTACATGACGGAACAAAATTATCCGATTAGTGGATGGATCCAAACCTTTGAATCCTTTATGCTGCGGAGATACACCGAGAAATAAGCAAGCTTTAGATCGTGGAAGAAACTTGTGAGCAAAAGAATCTGCAACGTAAGGAAAACATAAACACCCCAAAACCTTAAGCAAAATGTAATCAGGTGGTTTACCATATACAATTTTCATAAGGACACATAAAATTAAGAATAGTAAGAGGAGTAATATTAATTAATTGAACTCCAAATAGAGAAGCATCTACCCAAAATGAATAAGACATTGAAGCTTGAAATAGAAGACAACGTATCTGATTATTAACATGTCGATGCTTTCTTTCTGCACAACCATTTTGAGCAGAGGTATATGGACATGAGAAACGATGAATAATGCCATGTTCGCTAAAAAAAGAACGAAAATGAGAATTGTTATACTCACTATCACCACCTGATTGAAAATAAGAAACACAGAGGAATGAAAAATGTTTGCGATCATGTTATAGAATTCTTTAAATTTATGAAATGCCTCTGATTTGTTTCGCATTAAATAAATCCAAGAGTACCTGGTGTGATAATCCAGAAATAAGATATAATAACGAAAACCAGAATTTGAAGTAAAAGGAGCTTGCCACACATCTGAATGAATTAAAATAAAAGGAGCAGGCGCAATATTAGGAGAAAGAGGAAATTGTAACTTAGATTGT